>VWYE01004781.1:0-37090 GCA_013398995.1 Alaudala cheleensis
AAAAAATGCAGTTACTGCAGTTACCCAGTTTGAAACTTTTGGAGTGGGTTGCCTCTTTCCAAAGGTGCAATGAAACCTACGTCAGATTCTTTGTGGAAGGTATGAACACATTTCATGAGTTGTCACCACCTGTTCTATTCTCAGGAGAAGGGATCTGCAAGGGACATTTCTGGGTGCAAAAGATGCATCTGCCAAGGGGATTTTTAGCTCAAGGTGATGGGAGAGTGACTGTGTGAACTGTGTCCTCTCCATGTGTTTTCTGGATTCCCTTGGGACTGATGGAGGGTTTTCACAGAAACCTCAACTTGAGCCTAACTTTAGGCCCTGTATCTTCATTTATTTGTTGCTTAACCTCATGGGAAGAGTATCTTTACCTTGTGCTGTCCAGCATCTGCCTGTAGCTGGCAGGAAAGACAGGAGCCAACCTCTTAATCTGTGTCTTAACCAAATGTAAACTCCATTAGGTGTGTTCATCACCACAGAGGATTCTCTGCTGCTTTGTCCTGACATCTGTGTTTGTCACCAGCAAGGGTTAAGAGCCAGGCACTTATCTGTGTGAGGACACTCTTCCACTGCACTGTGAATTTAAAGTGTGCTGACTTTTCCGTGGAAAAGGTTATTTAAAAACAGAACCCCTAAATTGCCTTTATTTTGGATGGAGGGGAGACATTGTGGGGTGTTTGGTCCGTTTTGGTGTAGACAAACTCCCAGATGGAGCATCTAAAGAACAGTGATTGAATGCAGAGGATTTTTTATGGTTATTCACACCTGATCTAGTGCCTGCACTGAAAGTGTGATCAGCAGGGAAAAACATGATTTTTTTCCAAAGGGTAGCTCACATCCCAGCAGCCAAATTCCTGGGAGAGGCTCTGGAGTGAGCCTGTTCCTTGTTTTGCTTACGAAGTTCTCTCAGGCACTGGTGGGGGGTAGCTGCAGGTAACTCTTCCCTTCTGTTGCTTGTGCCTGGGTCATGCTGCAATTGGAGGTACCCAGAAGAAATGAAGGAGAGTGGGCTGCTACAGATGGTCTCCCCAAGGTGTTGGATGTGTTGATAGCATGTTTTCTGTAGCTACACACACCAATATTGCCTTTATCTCCCATCCAAATCTGCTGGGTATTGATGTGGACTCAATCTATCGTCAACTTTGAGTCAGGCTCGACTTCAACCTGTCCTTATTAAAGAGTGAAGAATGCTCTGTCATAAGCATGTGATAAGGGATTGTAGAAATAAAAGTGCATATAAAACTGTCAGTAGCATTTTTTCCCCCTCTTTATCTGGAAAAAAAAATAATGGCATGGGGTTGTTTTCTTCCTCCTGCGTGGGCAATTTCTAGACATGCTCAGCACTCACAGGATTGTTTTTCAAACCCAAGATAACCCTTAGGGTAGTCCTGTCTGGCCCCTGCCCTGTTTGCAGATCAAACCCACACCCAGACAGGCAGGAATCAAAACCAGAACACTGCTTGGTTGGTCTCTGGTGTGTTCTTTCCAGGAAGTTTCAAAAATGTGTTTTTTCAGGACAATGAGGAGGTGAGATTTGTGACACCGCGGATTCATCTTGCCTTTGTGGCTGAGCACGGGTGAGCTGCCCTTGTAGAGGGAGCCACAGTAGGATTGTGTCACTCTAGGTCTTCATTAGGGTCTTTAAGCACTATTTTAAGTTTCCTGAGCTTAAGTCACAGAAGATCTGATGCCTGGAGTCAAGGCCTGGCCTGTGACAGGCAGGGCTTTGGAAAGCTGTGCAAAGATCCTCGTGTCTCTCCCAAAGCAGTGCCCTGTATTTCAGAAAGGAACATTGTGAGCGAGGAGAACAAGTTTCAGATCACATGTTCCCCTGCAAATACTGTCCTTTCGATAGGAAGACTTGTTGGAGAATGTTAATTGAGTCCCTTTTTAAATGAAGGAGGCTTTGCTTCCTTCCCAAGTTTTCAAAACAAATTTTCCAAATACAGTGCCTATGTTTCATTCAAGTGTAAATCCTTTCTCTTTAACCTGGAAGTTATCCCAGAAAAAAGCCTATCCATTCACTGCAGGACAGACCTTTGTGGTTGTAGTGGAAAAAAAAAAAAAGAAGTGGATCAAATTGTCCAAACAGGAAGGGAATTAAAAAAGCCTTTGCTCAGTGAGTGGAGCTCTCATTTCAGTTTAAATGGGGTCCTACAAATTCCACTTTACATCTCCATTGCTTTTGAAGCATCACACAATGATTGAGGTGTCTGCTAAATTTAGCAGTGACAATTTTTTTCCTGCCAACACGCCAGCCTAGCTGGAGGGATTTCAGCATGTAGTTACGGGATGGATGCAAGTGGTGATTTGAAATTTACTGGCTTGTTATCTCATCTGACTTGCACATAGCTCTGTCCTGGTAGGGATTTAATACCTTCCACTGATGCCTTTTCATTCGAGGGCATTAATGGAAATGCTTTTCTGGCACAGCCAGGTGTTTGTGCTGTTTGACATTCGGTGATGCTGAGGTACTGAAAGGATTGAGCGTGGTGTGCTGAATAAAATGAGCTCCCACCTAAACACGTTGGAATTGTGCTTTATTTTGAGCATGTTATGGGCAGGACTGTCATTCTTTTACCTTCAGTCACATGGGAAGGCTGTGGAAGCAGAGATAAATCACAAGTGTCCCAATTCACAGTTTCTACTGTTTACCATATGACAAATCTTCCTGCTTTGTGAAAAATGTTTTAGATCTAAAATACATTTTTTTTTTTCCCTCTTTCTGAGCAACATTTTATCTCAATCCTGTGAAGCTGTTTGAGGCACAGTCACATGCAGAGGATCAATACTAAAGTAAACTTCCCTTTGTTTTGGTAAAATGTCTTGATTGTTGCCTAGAAGAAATATTTTGAGTTCAGGTGTGTCAGGGGGAATGAAAGGCACCTTGCAGCAGTGGTAATCCATCACTGGGGTGCATCCCATGGCACTCCAGGCTCCACTTTGCCTGCAAGGCACTTGAAACCTCAAAGCACAAGAAAGTGACTGGAGGAGGTTTTCTGTTGGAATCTCCAGACAAAATTTCATCCTCGGGCTTTGTTTTGAAGCTTATGACAACATGGGAACAAAGGTGAAGGTGTCACTGTTGTGTTTTCATCTCCTTCCTCACCCACCCTTCTGTCTCTTGCCTTTGATATCGTTTGACCTTTAAAGGTCCCTTGCAGCCCAAACTATTCTGTGATTCCATGATTCATGAGCTGTTTCTGCTCTCTGCACCATTCTGCACTCAGGAGGAAAATCACTCAGCGGGGGGAATCGCTCCTGTTGCTTTGCAGCAAGGATGTGGTGCTGTATGAGAGATTTTCCATGGCAGTGCTGATTTCCTTTGGATGTCTCTGGGTGACCTGAATGCAGACAGTCTGTAGTGAGGAGAATCTCTTTGCATTTGTACTGAAATCTTTCTTCTTGTCGTACCAAACCCACGGGGAAAATCCCCATCTTCTTCAAGGGCAGCTTGGTGGGACCAGCCAGCCAATCTGCCAGCCTCCAGGATCTTCAGGGATCTTCTTCAGGGCTTGCTTCCCAAGGTGAATTCCCCTGCCCAGGGCTCTGTGCTGCTCCAGGGTTGTGTTTGTGCAGAGGAGGATGGAGAAGGCAGCGTGAATCGCAGCGTGCCGAGGCCAGCCCTGGGTACGTCTCAGCTGCCTCAAAGCTGGAACATGTGGTTTGTTTAATGCTCCAGCAAAGCACGAGCCCAGGGAAAGTCTCTTTGATACAGCTGCACCTGGAGAGATGTATTTTTCCTGGAGTCACGTCTAGTCTGTTCCAGGCTGAAGTTGATCCAGTTCCTGTGGGAGTAAATCCATGTGGTGTTTGGCTTTTCTAATTCTGCTTCTCTTCCCGTAGTGTGGCTGTTGGATTTAATGATTTTCCCTGTGGCTTGAATGGTAAAGATGTGGTAACTGCTCGGGGATGGCTTAAAATCAAAGATTCAGTGTGGGTGTTGCTTCTCAAAAAGAGAAGAAATAATGCTATTTCGAGAGCTGTGCTTCTATTTCAGGGCAGTTTGGTAGGTCTGGGTTCTGAGAAGTGGTGAGGAAAAATAATTGCTTTTGGCTATCGTGTCTCAAATGGTGTGTCCTGAAATGATCCTCATGTACACACAGAGCTGGAACCAGTACTGAGCCTCTCTGCCTGGGGATTTGTTCCCTGTCTCACCCTCCTGGTGCAGAGGATGGGAGGAGAAGAAAAGATTCCTGTTGAAACTTTGCTCCCGAGCTTGCTGCAACGAATTAAAAACCCCAAACCACAGCAAATTCCCAAGTGTAATATGGACACCAGTGTTTATTTGACTGAGACATGATTGTGTTCTGAGTTGTGCAAACACAGGCATATTTCCTATTTAATTAAGGCTCATTTTATGAATTAAGATTCCCAAACAATTGGAGAGAGAAGGAGGGTGGAAGAGATAAGATCCTAAGGTTGTGCAGACGGGATAGGGTACAGCTCTTTTTGGCAGCTGGAGTATGACTTCTGCAGGAAGTTTGTTTGTAGCATTGTTCTATCAATTATGCCAGTGTTTTTAGCTTACAAGTTTTTTTTTTCCTGTAGTTTACTGTCTGTCTTTCCTTCCTTTTACAGTCCTGAAACACCAAGCTTTGCTTCTGCCAGGAGTGCAGGAGTGGCAGATACCTCCCAATGCTCAGAGTGATTGAGGAGCTGGAAATAGGGGTCAGCTGAGCTGGAAATAGGCAAAAATTCCCTCCAAGGGTCCACCAGAGCCTGGCAAGCTCACAAAGACACAGAAAAAGGCAGGCCAGTTTGGGACTGGCTGCTGCTTGCCCTGTTAAGTTCAACAACTCTGAGTTGTTCCTGAGCTGTCAACCCTTTGTCCTGGCAGAGGCTGACAGAGCCAAACTGCAGCTTGATGCACTGGTTTAGGTTCTGGCCAGCTGTTGATGGATCCCTGGTGGTCAGTAGGACTTGGAAACCAAAGGCACTGGAATTCTTGGCTAGATCACAATTTCTGTCAGCAGGGTCAAGACGGGAATATCCTCTTCACTGTGGCAGGTTGAATAGAGCTGGTGTCCCCTCTGCAGCTTCTCCTGACACAGCAGGGCAGTGTTGTGGCAGTAGCAGCTCCCTCTGTGATGGGGAGATACTGTGGGATGCTTTCTGGGTAGGTGGGACCTTCTACCTATCTGCAACCTTCCCAAACAAGGGGATGCTGATGTGCCAGCTACAGCACGAGCTTGTTCTGTCTGCAGGGGATTTGCAGAGTAATGGATTTACTGCATTTGCTCCTCTGTTGCCCAAGGAACATGCCAAAGCTGTTGTTTTTGTCACTGCTGTGGAACTCCTTTTAGCTGTGTAATGCTGTAGCCTCAGGCACATGAACCACAGCTGATCTTGCTGGATGCGGGGGCAGGAGAAGCTCAGACTCCATTCTCAGCCCATTTCTCTGGGAATCACTTCTGGGGATGATGACTGCCTCCAGTGGGAGTTTGTGATGCAGGAGAGAATCCTCCAGTCCTTCATTTTACCACCACACTGTAAATGAAGATGCTGCCCCACTCACCAAGGTGTGTTCCTGGTAGCAGCTCCCATCCAGTGTCCTTGGAGCAGGCAGAGCCTGCCACGTTCTCATGGCACCCTTCAGCCAGAGGAACACAATTATTTTCATTTCTTTTCCTTCAGATGAGGAGGATTTGAAAAACACATAATGGTGCATTTTATCAGTGAGTTTTAAATGGTGTGATTCATCCCCTGTGTTCTTGGTGTGACGTGCCTTGGTTTATTTTTTTGGATATCTGTGCAGTTCTGTCAGTGCCAAGCGCTGTATGGAAGTGCCCCGTGGCAGACAACCTGCTCTGCCCATATGTTCCCTTTAAAAAAAACTAAAAAAAAATCCCAGCTCATAATAGGAAGTCTTTATACTGCATGCCAAGATGCTTGGGGCTTGTTAAATATATTCTACTTGTCAACAACTACCCAATTTAAAAAGTAGCCTTGGTGTGAATAAGCTTTGAACAAGTTCATTTGACTCAAGGGATATTTGCAGGCATTAGAACGAGTTGGATCACAGTGGTAAAAATGTGCAGTGGTTTCCTGATCAAAAGCACCATCCAGTGACCCATTTTTCTTTTGTTTTGTTTTAATCTCCTTCAAACCTTCAAAAGTGCAAAGATTTTCCCAGTTGGTGATTTTGGAGGCTGGAGGTGGTTTATTGGGGCCAGTGTTTCTGGGGACCACTCGGTGTGTTGCTGGAAAATCAAGTGGCAAAGGAGGTGTGTGGTGCCTCCAAAGCAGTGGGAAATCTTATTCTGGAACTTGTTCCATCTTTGTTGATTGGGAGTTAATTATAAAATGTCAAATGTCATGGTTAAGGGTCTTTTCCAGCCTCTGAGGGCTGTGGTTTATTCTCTGCCTGCCCTCTGCGTTTTTTCTGGATGATGGTGTTGTGGAAAGAGGCAGAGGGGATGGCTGTTCTGGATCATGCTTGCAAAAAAATACTGTTTCTCAGAACAATTTTGTTGTTGTTGTTGAAGAACTCAAACATTTCTACTTTGCTTTCTGGGCCAGCAGTGCAGGACCACAGAGTGGTGCTGTGGTGGGAGCCTGTATTTTGCATAAGGTCCTCAGCTTTAATATCCACCAGCTTTGGGCTTCTCTTTCATAACTTCTGGAGTAGTTTACAGAGTTTGTTATTTGTTTTGTGTGCACTGAAGAAGCACAGCATCTTCCCAGTTTGGGAAGAGGAGACAATTTAGTATGTCCCCTTCCCTGTCTCTCCTGAGATGAGGGGAAGGGATATTCCTGGAAGTGAGGGGGAAAATGAAGGTAAAGCTGGGTAAGATCAACTTCTCACAGTAAAGGAGACCTGAGTTTGGACAGGCAAATGTTAATGCTGTATTTCCTTGCCTCTTTTGGGATGTGTCCAGAGGAAGAAGAGCACAGAGCCAGCCTGAAAATCCCTGCTACCTTTGAAAAACCAGTGCTGAGGAGATTTGGGAGCGAGCTGCAGGTTGGCGTGTGGGAAAAACGGGAAGCATTTTGGCACGCTGTTGTCCAGGAGTACACGTGGTGTGTCATTAATGCCTCTCCTTCCTTGGTGTCTGATCCAGCCTGCACTCCCTGTGTGTCACTCACTGGGGTGGGTCAGTCATTTGTAAATGGAGCTGGGAGGTGCTGATGTAAGATCAGCATTTTCAGTGCCTCGAGCCACGCTTGGTGGCTTGGGCTCTTACAGGGATAAATGGTAGTGGCTGGTTCCATTTATCTTCAGTTCCAGCTTGTTTTCCTCTCACAGCCACCCCTATAAATTCCAGCAGCTCTCTGGAAATCAAACCACTTCATTTCTGCCTGTGGAAATACAAGGCAGGACACAAGTTGCTTGTTGGGACAGGAGTGCTGGCTTGTTTTTGTACCACCATGGTGAGAAAGATGAGCCTGGTCATCTTTCCATCATGAGAGCTGGTGGGCAGAGATGAGGCAGGAGAAATGGTGTGGGGTGCAGTAGGGAGGGTGCTGCAGAGATGGTGGAGATGTTCCACTCAGAACCTCCTTGAGACCAGGCAGGATTGCTCACTCANGAGCCTGGTCATCTTTCCATCATGAGAGCTGGTGGGCAGAGATGAGGCACAGAGGATAAATGGTGTGGGGTGCAGTAGGGAGGGTGCTGCAGAGATAATGGAGATATTCCACTCAAAACTCCTTGAGACCAGGCAGGATTGCTCACTCAGGCTCACGAGTCCCTGTGCAGCATCTTCAGGGCTCTTTGGTCAGGCAGGAAGATGTGATGGGAGGGATGAATTCTCACTGATAGGAAAAGCAGGGATTTTGTCACCCCCTGTGTCTGACTGATGTGGAGGACTTGGGATCAATTAATGACACTCCTGAAAGGGTGTAAATGGTGATTTTGAAAAGGGCTGTGAGTTTGGCGTGCAGCCTGCTGGGTTACAAAGGAGGGAGAAGGAAAAAAGAGCCACATCTCCCAGTTTGACATGTTTGCAGCATGGGGAGCTTGGAAAGAGCATCTTGAAATGACAGACAGTAAGGATTAATGTGCTTGTGTCTGAGAAGGCTGATGAAAGGGGGAAGGAGGGAGAGGTTACAGAATGCTTGTTTGTTGTGCCAGGAGCTGTGGAGAACCACGGCTCACAGCGTGGGGAGGCACTGACAGGCAGTGCTGGAGCCAGCCCAGAAATCCCTTCCACTTCAGGTCTGTATCTGCTCAGATCTGTCCTGACCTGTGCTCAGGGAACAGCCTGAGTCTGAAACCTGCAAAAGGTGTTAGTGGAGATAAAATTGCTCCAGCCAGAATAATCCTGCCAAGCACTTCTCCCTCAGCTTAGGGAAAAAGGTGCATTAGAGATTGTGATTGGAAATGTTGTTATTGCAGTTACTTAGGTTCGGGTTACTCACTACAACCACGCTGAGTACAAGTAGTGCTGGGCTGTATAATGAGTTAATGGCCTGACAACTGCAGTGTCTTCACAGCTGCTGGATAAGTCACCTTTCTGTTTCTGTCGTGGAGCTTTTGCCTTTGGGTTCAGCAAAGAGAGCACTTTTCCTTATGCAGCTGATGAAATAGTAGAGGTTATTACATCTATTGAAAAAAGGCTTTTGAAACTCCGGATGAAAAAATTTGCTGTTTGTTTTTTTTTTTCATCGTGGTAGATTCCTGAGGTGCCAAGGCCACAAAATTTTGTTTTGCAATTCAAACCTGGCCATCTCCATTAAATTGGCAGGATAATTCCCAGCACCACAGCCTGTCTACTGCTGGGACTGGAGTGTAAATGTTTATGACAGATTGGATCCTCAGTTGAAAGCTTCAACCAATATCCTCTTCTCTTTAGAGGAAAGTATTTCAACAGCTGATTAGTGTCATTGTTAAAATTAGATATTTTATTTTTGTTGTGATTTTTTTTTCCTAGCTTCTGCTCTTGGTTTCTCAATCTCACTTTGTCTCTGCTTAGATTGAATTAATTTGATGTCAGATTTTCTCTGTAAACATTTTCAGGCTGTGATGACAAACCTGCATTATAAACACATGTGTGCAGTGCCCCTTCATGTGTTGAAAGCATTTTGAATAGCTGCACTTAAAATAATGAGGAAATAGTAGTGTGTTTATTTCTTGTGCTTCCATTTAGTCTTTCAGCTGACTCTTGTTGCTTTTATCCAAGTTCCTTTCAAACACATGCAATATCATTGCTTGGCTTTCTGATTAGGGATGATGCTCAATTCTCATCAAATAAAAACCTACAGGGAATAAAGTGATTCTGGTACGGTTTTCTGCTGGTCTGTGCAGTCAGCAGGGAATTTATTTGTGTTGATGATGCATTTCTCACCCTCCAGACTGGCTGTTACACTTGTTAATGTGAAGGCTGTGCATTCAACACCATTTAAGAGCACTCAGAAAGGCCAGGTGACTGTTTGAAACTGTCTGTAAGCTCCCTTTCAGCTTGGCCGTCCTGAGACAGGAATGCCAGGGGTCAGCAGGATGGATCCCTCTTCCTCTCCATGCTGAACACCTGGAATCCTGACAGGGGTGAGATGGGTCCCACTGGGATCCATGAGTTTGGTCTGGGAATGCCAGCAGTCCCAGCTCATGGGTAAATGACAACCTGCTGTGTGATACAGAGCCTGAAGGAAGGTCACTTTTTAAAGATTAACCAATCTTGCTGGAAAACTCCAAACAATCCCCCAAATCCCAACCAACCCTCAGCCAAGCCTTGTTTCCAGAGCATTGCCTTGCCCAAGTCTTTGTGTGACCGGGGCTACAACAATACTACCACAGGAGTAGTTGGGTGAGCTAAGAATAGCAGATTTCCTTGAGAAATGCTTTTGTTTATTTTGCTTTTCTATTTTTAAATAGTTGGAGCCTTAGCCACCTTTTTCTGAAGGGTCCTGGAAGAGTTGCCTGGTCAGGGAGTATTGTTGTAGTAAAGGAGAGCAGTTGTGAACTGCCTTAATTCTCTGGCTTCTTCCTTGTGACCTGCAAGGTTTTACTGGCAAAATAATGGGGGCAAAAAAAATCATGACATTGTCACTCCACTGAACTTGCAGTGGGTAAAAACGCCAGGAATGGAAACCCATGATTCTGGGTTGGTAGGATGATGCCCATCTTAGAAGATACATTTTTGCAAAGATTTGTCTGCTGGAAAACAGCAGTTATGTTCAGGATTTTTTTTTTTTTGGGAGGGGTTTGCTTTAGGGATTTTTTGAAGATTTTTGTTGTTATTTGTTTTTTGTTTTTTTGAATGAAGGAAATGGACAGGATTGAGAAGGGAGAACTGGAGAGTAATTTCTCCAAAGGAGTCAGGGACAGAATGGTGATAGAGACTGAGAAAAGGGGGCAAGTCTGGAAGTAGAAGTGATTAAAATATCCTGAGTGAGCACACGAGCTAAGAGGATCAAAGCTGTATGTTTTAGACAAAAGGAAGATGTGTATTTGGATATTTTCTTACTGTGGGTAACCAGTGCCTGTTGGCTCTCAGGAATGCTGTAAGCAAGACAAAGCAGGGAAATTTTACTCTCAATGAAGCTGTGATTTAGTGCTACCCTTGCTCTTAGTAAAATTACAGTCTGAGAGAGATTCACAGTGCAACAGCCAGCACACTTCTTACCTTGTGATTAAAAGAGAAAAAAGAAAAATAAGAGAGAAACAACCCTTTTTGGCAATGAAGAAGAATAAAGCCAAACTGTCTTTGTGTCAGAGAAGCTGGTGATACCCACTGGCTTCAGAGCCCTGGCTGGTGGCTTGGCAAGTGCTGAAGGGAGAGCACTGCACACAATGGGCTGTGTTTTATGTGCTTGTCTCACTGATGAGCCTACCTAATTAGCCCACCTACCCATCAGTTAGAGGGACTCATTGATACTGAAATAAAGTGTAGTGGGGGCTTCCTCTGTTTATATCACCCGTTCATTCCATTGTGGAATATGGATCCTGGATGGAAAGCTCAAGCTTTTGCTGAATTTTAATTGCCTTTCCCTGCTGATCATATGGTACAGGTTGTTGGCTAATTAAGGGTGGTTTCTAAATCAGGGTTCTGTACACACAAAATACACTGTTATTTTCTCATCTGTCTAGACAGGTCACCTAATCCAGTACTAAAATGCTAAAACAGGAGGGAAAACATTTTCTTGGAGCTTTCATGAGAAGAATTCACAGGATCTCACCAAAACCAGGATTAGGAAAGCTGTGCTTAAAGAACTGAACTAAACCCCTTCAATTTCTACTGGATGTGGATGGCAGAAAAGATGTTCCTTTACTGTGGCAATGAAAATACATGGATCAAAGTGTTATCAGGAAAATGAGAAGGGGAGAAGGGTTGGAGAATGTCTGTGGGAGGGAATTCTCCCCTTCTGCCCTAGTGAGACCCCACCTGCAATGCTGGGACCCCCAACATTAGAGGGATGTGGAGCTGCTGGAGTGAGTCTGGAGGAGGCCATGGAGATGCTCCAAGAGCTGGAGCCCCTCTGCTCTGGAGCCAGGCTGGGAGAGCTGGGGGTGCTCACCTGGAGAAGAGAAGGCTCCAGGCAGAGCTCAGAGCCCCTTTCAGGGCCTAAAGGGATCTTACAAGAAAGACTAAGAGCGACTTGTGACACAGGCAGACAGTGATAGGACAAGGAGGGAATGGTTTTAAGCTTGAGAGAGCTTTAGACTGGACATTAGGATGAAGGTCTTACCTGTGAGGGTGAGCAGGCCCTGGCACAGGGTGCCCAGAGCAGCTGTGGCTGCCCTTGGATCCCTGAAAGTGTCCAAGTCCAGGCTGGACAGGACTTGAAGCACCCTGGTCTGGTGGAAGGTGTCCCTGCCCATGGCAGGGGGTGGGAATGGGATGAGCTAGAAGATCCCATCCATTGGAATTCTCTGCTCTGCCTTCTGTTGGGCTGTGGCCGTTGGAAGCTGCTGCAGTGGCAGTTGGAACTCATGCAGGGCCCGTGGGGACAAGCTGCAGTGGCAGAATCAGAGTTTGCACACACGGTGCAAATCCCTCTTGCAGGTGAGTCCACAGAAGGGTGGATTGAGCTGAAGCTGTTTCAGTTGAAACCAAACATTTTCAAAAGGGTTGTCAGAGCTCCACTGGGACCACTCTCCTCTTCGTGCTACTTCCTAAATCCCTGCCAACTGCAGTCTGGTGTCAGCTCCCTTACAGAGTGTGGATATTGCTTGGTCAACAGGCATAAAATCTATAAAACCCTGGAGAACAAGGGACTCTCCAGATGAAACTGCTGTTTGCTTTGTGCTTCATTGGTTCCTGTGATTGTAAACTGCAGTAGGCCAGCAGTGTTTTAAGCCAACCCGTCTGGTGATGGAAGAGAGGAGTAGGAATCTTTGTCAGTCAGATGTTGGGAGAATTGAGGAAGAACTCAGAGTGGATATCCAGCAGCTTGGCAGCAGGTAGAGACAGCACACTGTGAGCTCCTTGGATATCTCTATTTGGGGAGGGAGGAGGGGGAGGCAAAGAATTGTGTGCGTGCTTTATCCAAATCACTGGGCATCAATCAGCTGATTCCAGGGCTGATAAATCCTGGCCTGTGTTTATCCTTTGCAAGTTGGGACTCATGTCAGCTCAGGTCTGGAGGGGTGGGAATCTCTTCACCCTGTTCTTTGTGCTCCCAGGCAGGTGTGAACCACCCAGAACCAGGTAAGTACACGCTGGCTTTTGTGAATAAAGACATCCTGCACTGGTCATTGCTGATCGGGGTTGAACCTGAACCATAGTAGGCCCCACCTACTAAAATGGTGTTTGGGACCTGAGAAAAAAGGGTAGATAGCAGTAAAAAGGTGTCTTCTAGGAGTTTGCAAAGGAAAACAGGGTTGAATGTATTGGTAGGTGGAGATTTGGGTAGATTTGGACTAGTCAGGACTGGTGTGGGTTTGATACTATCCTCATCTAAGCCTCAGGCTGACCCGGATGTGGCAGGACAGTGTTGGCTCCAGGGGCTGCATTTTGTGAAATTTTGGACTGGCCCTTGTTGACTTTCATTGCTTGAAACATTTCTCTGTCTGTCCCATTTCTGTAATGGCTGGTTTGAGATCCAAACTCCTTGCTTTGAGCTAAATCCTCCTTACCTCCTCCCCTACTTAGAGGATCTGAAATTCAGGCTTTGTGGTTGCCACAGTGGCAAAGTGGAGCTTCGTTGCTGGGTCGTGAAGCTTGTCAGCACTGGGGACGTGGTTCTCTTTCTTTTAAAAGTCTTCACCACAAAATTACCACTTTTGGAGGTTATATAAAAAGATGAGAGTTTGAAAGTCCTTTGATTTGTTTGGAAACAGTCTACATGGCATGAAAGGGTGGAGATTCCTGGAGTTCTCGATGCTCCAGGCTAAAATATTGTTTTGCATCCCAGCTTGACCTCAGTTGTCCTTTCTTTGAAGGCTGGCTCTAATCCACCAAGTTTTTCTTTTCCACTGGACTCCTTCATTTCTGTTGAGCGCCGAGGATGAGCTGGCTCTGAGCTCCCTGAACGCACCTGTCCGCTTCCTCCCGCAGGTCCCTTAGAAAGAGAGCTTGGACGGCATGCAAAGTTGTGAAATATCTGCAGACAGCACGGATGATCCTCTTAGTAGCGGCCTACGGAGCAAGCGGCAGCCTCGAATAGTCGTGATCGGCGCTGGGCTCGCGGGCCTGTCGGCAGCCAAGGCGCTCCTGGAAGGCGGCTTCACGCGCGTGACCGTGCTCGAGGCGACCGACCGCATCGGGGGCCGCGTGCAGAGCGTCCAGCTCGGTGAGGGCAGCACCTGCGAGGGCTGCCGGGCTCTTGTGGGACAGGGATCTTGGCTTTGCTTGCTCGTAGGGACGTAGGAAGGGGTTCTGGGGTGGTAAACGAGGGATCTCTGGAGTCCTGGGCGGCTCTTGGAACGGGGAGTTTGTTGCAAGGGTCTTGGGTAACAAAGTGGGGGCTTACCCGAGCTGCCAGCCACAGCGAAGAGTAAACCTAGAGAAAGAGAGAGAAAACAAGTGTGTGTGTGTGTGTGTGTGTATGTGTCTGTCTGTGTGTGTCTATGAGTGTATGTCTGTGTGTGTGAGAGTGTCTCTAGTTCTTGTTACAACACATTCTATCATTTTCTGCCTTGAACATTACAATTTACAATAACCAACCAGTACAAGACATGAATCCCATACAATTTACATCTAGCCTATAAGAGTTAGATAGTAGATATATTGCTACCTTACCATGCCATGTTACGTTTTAAACCTTAAAACTTACTTCCAAAATCTCTTTTCCTTGCCACGTTGCCAGGGTCTCTCTGACCCCTGGACTTTTCAGCATTCTTTACTTTCTCAGGGTATTGTTTAATCAAAGGGATTCTCTCTTGGCTGGGCTAAGCCTTTATCTGTTCTAGTCACTCAGTAAATGGCTGCCTGGCATCTTAGATGTTGGAGTTGGNGTTACTCACTAAATGGCTGCCTGGCATCTTAGATGTTGAAGTTGGTCCTAATTTCTACTCTGCTTATAAGTTTTATATTATCACCTTTTTGCCAAGCATAATTATAAGGCTGCTCTGTTTCATCATCCCCAACACTTGTTCTTGCCAAGGTCTGGATGAATGATACACGGGAAACACAAGTTCCAGTTTGGACTTGGTGATTTGTTGTATCTTATCTCTTTGTAGAGAATTTACAGACCCACGAGCCCTGAGCTCTAACCAGCTGCTAAAAAAACGTGGCAAAAGTGGCTGCTACTAACTTTCCTCCAAGGTTTTTAAGCACTATTTACCCAACAAGGAGATGGCACCTGATACATTCTTGCAGGTGGCCAGAATGGAATAAGCCACTTGGAGATGTATCAAGTTTCTGAGGGTGTCCTGCACCTCACAGAAATGGCTTAAAAATAATTTGTGAGACGGCTCCTTGGGTGTGTTTTGTAAAGCAAAAGGTTTAATAAACTGATAAAATAATAAACAATAAAGAACAAAATAGAACCTGAGCACAGGTACTTACAAGCATTGTACCCTGCTATGACATCCTGAGGAGCCCTGAGAAGCTTTGTGCTCTGTCTTAAATACAGGGTCACTTAGGTGGGATTTTTGGCAAACTGCCCAATAGAAAATGGCCACATTTCTGAAAGACAGATAAAGAGACCTGTCCATGCTTCTGTCTTGGCATTGAGCCAATGGTTCCCAAGAGAGCAAAGAAGCTTCTAGGGCTTTTCTTTTTAAGTCTTATGGTAAAACTGAAATCCTTTTTCCTTATGTGGAAAACAGCTCTTTGGTTTAAAGTTGTACTACTACAGGCACCTATATTGTTTATGTTTTTGACCCAGTGATGACCCTCAAAGGTCTGCAATGTGGACCTTTTCCACCTAATTACAGAAAACCACCTAAACCTATGAAGAAGAAGGAAGAAAAAGGTGAAAGACTCAGACAATGCCTTAAATCCTCCATCTTGGCTCTCACACATTACTATGCACTAAAACCTTAAACCCTAAGTGTTTCCCCCTGTGAGATCACACACTTCTAATCAAACTCCACACCCACAGCCCCTGTGCTGTCACTCAATCTCAGGAGCCTGTCCAAGGCCTCAAGTTAAAGGTGGTGCCTGCCTGAGGGTCAGCACCCTTTAACATCGAAAAACCAAAATGTTCAGCTTCCAGGGTTCCAACACTGGTGGGGTTTGTGTAGCCACGAGGTCACACTCACCTTGGGAGTGGGGTTATGTGTGTGTGAGAGATTTGGGGTGTGGTGGTGTCAGGGGTGTGAATATTTAAATCCTTGGGCACCTCTTGGGGTGATTCTCTGCTGTCTCATGCCTCAGTTCTGGCCCAGGGCTGCTCCAAACCTGTGTTTCCATGAAATGAAAGATTTGGCTGATTGTTTTCTCCTGCACAGGAAGAGCTCTGTGTAACAGGTCTGTGGTTGAGTAACTGTATGCAGATGGTTTCCACCCAGGTTTTCCAGCTTGACTCTTTCCCAGGAGCAGCCAGTAAATCTCCAGGCTGTTGAAGGGCTGTTTTTCAGGGCTCAGAGCCCTTGCAAAGGGGAAGCCCCGAGCTGTTCTGTTTCACAAACAACCCCATTCATTTCCCTAGAACTAATTTACTGGGTAGGGTGCTACCTTCTGGGAATCAAGCTGCAGGAAAAACATCTTCAATGTATCCCTTTATCCTGATTTTCAGGTTTCCTACCTCTGTAGCCTCCTTTCTTAGTGTGTAATAAAGGTGTAGACTCTGCATATTTGAATGCCAGGTCAATTAAAAAATCTCTACAGGCAAAACTCCTGAAACAAACATTGCCCTTTGTAGCACAGGAGTCACTGAAGCTTTTCCTGGTATCCAGAAGTACATTGCTTGTCTCTTCCCTGCAGGAGCATAGAACCCTCAGCTTTTCCTGAATTGCTTTCCTGATTTCTGTTAACTAATTCTGTTTCTGGTCCCACTCTGGATATTACCTTTGCCCTCTTGCTGCCCTGCTTTCTTTTTATTTCTTAGGTGCTTACATCACTTACTGTGTTCTACTGGATAAACTCACCACTGTAAATAAACAGCAGCCTCCTGTGAACTTGCAGAAGGGAAACCAATGGAAAGGCAGTCGGAAAAATCTGATCTCCAGGGGTTTGAGCAGGGCACTTTACATTCTGCTGAGACTTGGCATAGAGGTTAGGATGGGAAGTGTGTCCTTTACTCACAATCCGCTATATTAAAAATATCCCGCATCATTCCTGTGAGAGGAGGGAAGTGTGAAAGAGCTGAAATCTTTGGGGAGCAACAGATCATTCTCCCAGTGCACTTGTGAAATAGTTTTGGTGTTTTAGTACTGAGACTGATTCTCTTATCTTTGCCCACCTTTACCAGTAACTCACATATTTGCCTTTGCTGGGAATCCACCTCCTCCTCATCAACACCTCTTAATTAACAGGAGATGAGAGCAGGTGTTTCAGTCTGGAGGCAATCTCAGAGTTTGTAAATGTAACTGTTAGTTGCAGAGCAGAGGCTGGCATCCAAAGTCTAAGTCTTTTTATAGTTTTTTAAAACTACAAACTGTCTTTTCTTATCTTCTTCAAGCTCTCAGGGTTGCCCTGTGTGGGTGTGGGCTGCAGTTCTCTGCCAAGGTGGATCTGAGTTCTGCCTCTGGCCTCTCCCCTGTCTGCAGACTTGGCTAAAGATGTGATTTAAATTTCAGCAGAGTTTATAATTAGGAGGAAATTCTTCCCTGTGAGGGTGGGGAGGTCCTGGCACAGGGTGCCCAGAGAAGCTGTGGCTGCCCCTGGATCCCTTGAAGTGCCCAAGGCCAGGTTGGACAGGGCTTGGAGCAGCCTGGGACAGTGGAAGGTGTCCCTGCCTGTGGCTGGAGGTGGGAATGAGATGATCTTGAAGGTCCCTTCCAAACCCCAAACCGTTCTGTGGCACCTTCTCAGGGTTATATCTGAATCCTTCCCCCTCACTGAGCCACATCTTGTAGGGGACAGTATTTTCCCTCAAGTGCTGAGCCCAGGGGAGTAATTTGGATATTCAGAGGTTTGATTCTAGCCCAGGTGAGGCAAAGGCAGAGTGTGTTTGTGCATTCTGTATTTCCTGCAGCTATTTCACAACAGAATACCCAGCAAATGGCCAGGGCTGCAAAGGGAAGGCTTGATGCACAATCTGTGTGTTTCTCTGGGTTTGTTTTATTTTCTCTTGTTGGATGCGATGATTCATTCCAAGTAGATTAATATTGAACCTAAAATCCTTTAAGGCCCTGAAAGTAAATTGGCTGTCTCTGTTTAAAACAATTTTATTTAATTTTACACTTTTAAATAATTCATCATTTAACTTACACCTGGTAAGACCTGGCTTATCTGCTTGGTAGTGATGATAGTGAGCACGAATAGGCAAGAATTAGTTTTTAATTTGTTAGTATTAGTTTAATTTGTTGGTATTTGATTATGTTCCACACAGCTAAACAGGAGAACTCTGAACCCATCATCCCTGTCACCAAGCACCAAGGCAGCAGCAGGACCTGCTGGCAAATTGTTTTCTCTCCAAGATCAGGTGTCTGAGCAGGGTTGCTGTGCAGAAACCTGGTGCTGTGTTGTAGGTTTTGAAGGACAGTCAGCCCAGTGCTCACTGACAAAGTGAGATCCATGGAGCTTCCCTCCATGGCAGGGCCTCAGCCAGGGAACAGCATTCCTGGGAGCTCTCACCCTTTAAACCTGACTGCAGCACAGCTCAGTGCTGCAGTGCCTCTCTGCCTGAGCATACATTTACATGTTAAACAGCAAATGATAGCTGGGAACTGCACCATCCTTCCTTCATCGAGCAGGATCCTGTTAACTACCCTGCTAAATCAGCCATTCCCACTGTTGTGGGGATGCTGGGAGAGGCTTTGTCAGACTTTAAACCAGCTTTGGCCTTCTGAGAATCTGTGAAAACATGGGGGGAAGACACGACCCAAGCTTATTTTTAGCACCTCCTTTCAGTTGCTGAGCATCTCTCTGTGCTCTCAGCCCAGTCTGGCAGTGCTGGATTTTGGGGGGGACAAAGCCCTGGTGCAAATCTTGATAATTGTAAGGGTTGGGGAGAGTGGGGATGACCAAACTTTGTGTTTTTCAAGCAGAGAGTACAGGTGATGAAAACAAAATAGTTTTGGTGTTTAGCCTGACAGTGCCTCCTTTTAAAGAACCTGTTATATAAATCTCCAAAGGCATAATTAATAAAATACAGCTTATTTACTCCTTTGGGGTAGGGAAATGCATCTTTTATTGCAGTTAATCTGAGGTGTATTTGTAAATAACAACCATTTGTAGTCACAGGACAAGGTTCAGTATTCAGGCCAATGTTGCTATTCACATTTTCTTCCATCTCCCTGCTGGCAAAAACCGTGCTGAGAACTGGGAACTGAGGAGGGCTGAATTTCTCCTGAAGTATCAGAGGCGTGTCACTGTGCTGGATTGCAACATCCCATCCTTCTGGCAATACCCAAAGGATGAGTTTGAAGAGTGCTGGCCTTGTGTCTGACAGAGAAAACTCCCTTAAGGGATGCTCAAACACGTGTTGTCCTCGGGCCATTCTGCTTTTGCGCATTTCATTCGGGGTTGAGCCGTGAGAAGCTTTCAGACCAGGCTTCCCTAACCAAGTTTGCTTGGCTTCCTCTCCTGCAGGGCATGCCACTTTTGAGCTGGGAGCTACGTGGATTCATGGTTCCCATGGAAACCCAGTCTATCATCTAGCAGAGGACAATGGTTTGCTCGAGGAGACCACTGACAGCGAGAGGAGCGTTGGGCGCATCAGCCTTTACTCCAAGAATGGGGTGGCTTATCACCTCACCAACAGCGGGCAGAGGATCCCGAAAGATGTGGTTGAAGAATTCAGTGATTTATACAACGAGGTTGGTGCCCAGCTCTCAGGTTTTCTGGGGATTTTTGCACCCTGAGAGTTGATGATGGAGTTCCAAGGAGAGCCGGAGGCCGTGCAGTTGTTTTGCAGAATTGTTTATTATTTTCTTATCTCTAAAAGTTCTCTCAGCCCAGTGTGATGTTCCCAGGAAGGCAGAAAAGCAGAATCTGCCCCTCCTACAATGGCACCTGAACTTTTATAATCTAAACTACATTAACAATGTTTTTCTCTAAGTACCAATAACTGACCCATGTCAGACAGTGAAATCTCACCACAACCCAATCAAGAAAAGGCCACCACCTCTGCAGAGATGGAGGGGAGGAAGAAGCAGGAAAAGGACAAAAGCACACCCTGATTCCTCCATCTTTGCCTGTTCTATCTATATAGTAAAATCTAAAAATTCAATTTTTTCACCCTGTGAGCTAAACAAAAATCACGCCAATCAAACCCACATGGACTTTTTTCCTCTTTCAAGCGTGGCAGTGTTTTCCAGGGAGGTAAATCAAAGGAATAGGGATTTTTGACTCTTTTGGCTCTGTCCCAAGACCCTCGGGGTCTCGAGCCTCCTGGGACCCCCAAAGGGGTAACCTGGTTTCCCACACCCAGCTGCTTCTTGTCAAGTGGTAGATTTGGGACCCCCCCTTGGCAGTTAGAACATTTCAGGACAAAGGTAGAAAAATGGTGATGTCTTTAATTTCTTCGGGGAAAAATAATCAACTCTAAGTTTTCTCTCATTTGCTTCACTGCACCCCATTTGTCCCTGATGTGGGATTAACTCTCTGTGGTGAGCAAAAACAATCTTTCCACGTTTGTCATCCATTTAATCACTTCCAGCAACTATTTCTGGGGAGATCCAGTGATTTGCTGGAGAAAGTTGCTACTTAATTAAAAGATCAGTGGAGGGATTGAATTGCTAAACAAAGCAGAAGGCAAAACCTTAGCAACAACCAGCTAAATGTTGTATCCCTGTGACTTTTCATTGGTTATAAATACTGTGAAATGTGTGGTGTGCCAAAGTCAGTGCAGTGTCTTAAGAATTGTAAGGTTTTTTTTGCATCAGAAGGAAAAGAACATCTTTTCTGGGAGATTCAGACCAGCATGGACTTCAGTTGAAGGTTATTTTAACTTTTGCTTGCCAAAGTTGATTATAATTATTCCCCACATTTTTTTAATGTCACTTGTGAGGTACATTTAGAGGGGTCAGTGCAGACTGTCTGGCCCTCCAGGTAATGTGATCTCTCAGTGGGTTGTAGAAAATGGAACAAAACATGAGTATTTTCATCAGGCTGTAGCTGTGCCTAAAACCTTCAGATTTCCATCTGACAGCAAACTTCAGTGTTTGACTCTTGGCTGAACACTCACTAGAGTCAGGTTACCCTTGCATACTTTGTTTAAAAATATGTCTGGGAGCATTAGAAAAGTCACTGTAGCCTGTAAAGAATTATCAAGAATTGGGTGGGGAGCAGAAAAGGGGAATTTTTTTTTTTTATCTGAAAAGATTTTTGGCACTGTTCTGTGTTTCTGAACTGGAATTGGTGATGGGATGGCACAAAATCATTTCAGTTTTAGAGAGGAGTAGTTGGAATTTCAACGAAATCTCGTTGTGGGAAGGATTTGTCAACCTGTGGACAACATCTTGGATAAATGCAGGTGGATATCATTCATCTGAAGAATTTTTCCTATCACTGGATTAAAAAATGAATGAGAATTTTTCCAGGCAGGAAAAAAAAAAGACAGGTGAGGTGTGTGTGGAGGAAGATTAACAGCAACTGGGGCTGGAAAGAGTAAATGAAAATACTGCAGTGAGCAGCATTATTTATGTAAATGGAACGCTGCCAAACTGCATGCAGGGCTTGGTGATCATCCTGTCTGGAAGATGATAGGAAAATCTCCAGCAAAGGGAGAGCAGACTCCAAAGTGAGAAGGGAATACAAAGATGAGAGCCACTTAGCTTTGAGATAAACCCGGTAAGATAAAGGACATAACAAGGTACCAGTGTTTTAGAAATGATTAATTTGGTAAATCTCCCCTTTGTTTTAAAGGGGAGAGAAAGGGGCAGCCAGTGACACGAGAGAACAGCACATTAAAAGTTAATCTTCTTTACACAACACCTAATTAGCTTATCATTGCCACAGGATATCTTTATCGCTAGGAGACAGAAAAGGCTTTCACATTTACGGCCTGTAAAAACGTCTGCAGCCACTCGTGGTGATAAAAAATATGTAAGGGACAGCTGGAGCCAAGCGGGGGACATCAGCCAGCCCCTTAATTGCTCTTGCTGGGAGGGGCTTTCTCAGCCTTCCTCCAAAGCCTGCTGGAATTTCTTTGCAGGAGCAGCTCCTGGTTTTGTTGAGCTGCTTGTCCAAGCCTCTTTGGGGTGCCAGGCTGGAGGATCTGTACGGATTGGAGACATTTGGCTGGGGTTTGTTCCCTGCTGTGCCTAGGAAAAGTGGGAATTCAGGAGAGCTATGTGATCTCATAAAAATATCCAGTGAAAATGGCAGTAGGAGATACAAGTGCCCTGGAGGGGAGCATGTGCAGCAGGCATGTGGCTTTGGGGACATTTTCCTCTGGCTTGAAGTGCAGAGGGTGTTCCACACATGCTGAGTCTGGCAGGGGCAGTTCTGGTTTGCTTTTTTGTGGTGTCCCCCACTTCTCCAGCATTACTGTGAGAGTGGTGAGACCATGGCACAGGGTGCCCAGAACAAGCTGTGGCTGCCCCTGGATCCCTGGAAGTGTCCAAAGCCAGGCTGGATGTGGTTTGGATCAGTTTGGTCTAATGGAAGATGTCCTTACCCGTGGCAGGGGTGTTGGAACGATACAATCCTCAATGTCCCTTCCAATCCAAACCATTTTGTGATTCTGGGGGAGGGGGGTTGCATGTTCTTTAAAGTTTATTTAATCTCTTTTGTTTTTGGCCAAAGTTGTGATGCTTTAACTGGTGGTGATATGAATGCTGGGATAGAAGAGTAGGAATTTTCAGTTCTGCATCTTTGTTTTGGTTTTTTTTTGGGGAGGTTTTATGATTGGTTTTGTTACAGCATTTTGAAATTGTCCAGGATAAAAAGTCATCTAAATCCAGAGGTCAGGGTCTTCCCTTGTCTCATAGGAGCTCCCAGGCCTTCCTCAGGTTTTTATCATCCCTTCAGAGGAGGCTGAGATGGCACAGGCTGTGATGCACCCTGTCCTGAGTTAAAAAGAAATAAACCCCCCCACAAAACAGCCATCAAGCCATGATGGATGCAAAGCCTAATCAGGGATGTAGGACTGGCATGAGCAGTGGAAAATGTATTCCTGAATGAGCAGCGCTAAATTTGTCACCATTCCAAAGGCCTGCCCTCCGTGCACAGCCGGCTCGCTCCCCACGCACTCACACCCTGCCTGCCTTGCCCTGCAGCTGCTGCTGGGGCTCCAGCCTGTGCCTTCAGCCCTGCTTCTCTCTAGCCCTGGTTATCTTGTCATCTGGACACCAAATTCTAGGGAATTCAGAGTGCAGGGGGTCTCCCTTGAGTTTCACTGGGGCGTGTGGAGTCTCTGAAACTGGATTTTTGCAAGGCGAGGTCTCTCTGTGCTGAATTTTCCTGGAGTGAAAGGCAGAGCACCCCTGTACCTCCAGAGCTTTGCCTCACTAATTCATCTGGAAAGTCCTTAGGCTTTTTCCAGGCACTTATCCAATCTTTTTTGGCTGGCTTCTTCTACCTCAATACAAGTTTTGCTGCTTTTCTGTTTGCAGTAGCCTGAATTTTTAATGGCTGTAGGGATGTCTCACAGGAGCCTTTATTTGGTTATGAGGAAGCAGAGCAGTCAGATTGCTTGAGGACTGCTCATTTCTCCAGCAGAAAGTTCCTTAGGAGAGGCTGTTGCCCTGCACTGGGCTCAGTCAGGATCTGTCATGAGCTTGTGACCGAGGTGACCTGAATTCTCCTCGTTGGAAGGAGAGCCCTGCCTTCAAGGAAGGTCTCCAGTCCTGCAGAGCATCCACCTGGATTCCCAAGCATGCATTGCCAAGGGAAGCACCCTGGGACAGGACAGGACTTTTAGGATTGTCCTTCTTGGCACTGCTCAGGGTCATTGCCACACCATTTGGTCAGTCTCCAGAAGGAAGGAGGCACCAGCACTGGCAGGTTCCCCAGGGTGTGATGCCCACATCATGTACTTGTAATCCTCCCACCTTCCTCTCCATTCCTTCTAGGATAACTGGGGGTATCTTGGGGCTGGGAGAGGATTTTGGCTCTTCTTATACCACATCTGCACGACCCTCAGGGAAATTACCAGAGTGGGACCTCTGAGGGTAATATCTGCAGCTTCAGGGTCTGTGTGTGTGTATAACTGCTCAGAAAATGTGAACAGGGACAATTTATCTCAGAGTTGTTCCTCTGTCCCTGCCAAGTCCTCATTTCCCTTTCCAGAGAGCTACTTAAATCTGATTCCCAGGTATTAGTCAAAAGTGAGAAGGAAGTGGTGAGTTGGACAGGTTAAATGCAGCTGAAAAAATCACACAGTCCATCAACCAGCCTGATTTAGGAAAAGTGCCTGCTTTTATTCCACCTTTTCAGCAAGGATGTGATCCCTAAAGAGCTGCTTCCCCGGAGCCCTCCCTTTAAAAATCAGCTAATTAATGGCCTTTGTTATCTGTCAGCTTTCTCCCGTGTGCTGCAGCAGCTTCTGGGGGAGGGATGCAGCCAAAGAGTGACAACGTTTTCCATGCTCCTCACCCACACCCCCGTGCTGGGCTTCCTGCCATCCCCAATTAGGCTCCAGTGCCTCGCCTTGCAGTTATCATGGCAAGCAGGACCAAAGGGCCACCGAGAGTCACCGTTCCCTCCCTGCCTCTATTGCACTGACAGATGTCTGGCCTGGGAACAGCACAGCCCTATCTCCATCAGGGCTTTTCACTGCACTGGGATTAAGTCACGGCAGTTTTTAAGCCAAGTGAGAAAAAGACAATGCTGGGCATCGTCAGCGGCGCTGACAGGAAGGAGTGGGGATGGGGATGTGCTTTCCTGACCTCCTTCAGTGCGGAGAAACTTCTTTATTTAGCTTTGTTCTTCCTAAGAAATTGCCTTTTCCTGTGGTGGAGGAGCACGTAGGTAGTAAATAAACACGTGGAGGAGGAAGCCTGTAGGTAACAGAGGGGACATTCTCTGGATGCTGGAATCCACATTCCCTGGTTGTGGGATGCCTCAAAGGTGGTCAGGAAGAAGACAGAAGATGGAAGCTGGAGTGAAGCTGTTTTAGGACTATGTATGTTCAATTAACCCCTTCTGTCTTGCAGAACCAGGGAGCTGGGGTTGTTCAGCATGGAGAGGAGAAGGCTCCAAGGAGACCTTCCAGCACCTTCCAGTGCCTGAAGGGGCTCCAAGAGAGCTGGAGAGGGACTGGGGACAAGGGATGGAGTGACAGGACACAGGGAATGGCTTCCCACTGCCAGAGGACAGGGTTAGATGGGATAATTGGGAAGGAATTCCTTCCTGTGAGGGTGGGGAGCCCTGGGCACAGGGTGCCTATGGAAGCCCATGTGGCTGCCCCTGGCTCCCTGGAAGTGTCCAAGGCCAGGTGGGACAGGGCTTGGAGCACCCTGGGATAGTGGAAAGTGTCCCTGACTGGATGGGCTTTAAGGTCCCTTCCAACCCAAACCATTCTATGATTCTGTGAATTCCCTGGAGGATTGTGTATAAACCTTCAGAATGAGGGAAGGAAAACTTCTTAGAATGAATAGTTACTTCAGATGTTCTCTGTCTTTTACTTCTGTTTTTTCAGACTGGCTTCCTGGGCCACTTGTTCTGTCCCAGCCCAGGGGAGCTTTAAAGTGAGAAATGTTCAGGTCATCCTGCTGGGATGTGAGCTTGCCAGGGCTAAGAGATGGGGGTTGATGCAGTCTGTCCTTTGGTTTTGCTCCCTGCTTGACTCAGGTGTGTGATAATAGAAAAGCAAAGGTTGTCTGGGCTGTCTGTGGTGTAGCTCTCCTTGCTGCTGGACTTGGAGCTCTGGATGCAGGGAGATTTTGAAGGCTTAACTAGAAAATCAGCAGAATCTTTCAGGTCATTGCTGTTGTTACCTTTCCCCAGGATCTTTGAGGGAAAGCCCATTTCTACTCTGCAGGAACCCTGCTGCTGAAATGCTGAAATGATTGTAGGAGATTGGGTTTTCAGATATTACCAGTGCCTGTTCCCAGTGGTGGTCCCACAGGAATGACAATGCTTTCCCCATCTGGGGAAGGAAAGCCTGGATACTTCCAACTCCAGACAGCACAATTCAGCTCCTTCTTCATTGGAAATCTACCTTAATTGAGGTGCCCTAGTGTAGCTTTTCCATAGCTTCTTATACAGGATGTGTTTGTTGCCCATGTTCATGAAAACATACATTTTGAGCATCTTTTTAATTCATTTATTCTGACAATATATGTCTTAATGTAGGACCTGCTGTTGTTTCTCCTTTTGCTTCTTGCCTACAGTTTTGCCTCCTGCTCTTCCTCAGATGTTTCAGTACCCCCAAGGATTGTAGAATATCCTGAGCTGGAAGTGACTTAGGAGGATCATCAAGTTCAGCTCCTGGGCCTGCACAGGGAAACCCCCAAAATCACACCCTGCATCTGAGGGTGTTGTCCAAATGCTCCTTGAACTCGAAAAGCAAGGAAATAACAGGAGAAATAAGAAATCCTGATGTGATTAAACTTGCCTGCTGTCTGATCAATGCCATGGCACCTCCAGGAAGGACTTCCCTTGATGGCAACAGCACAGAGAACTTGTGCCTTCCTGCTCTCCTCCCTGTGGGGCAGTGAAGACCATCATGATTAACAAAACCATGGTCAGGCTCAGTTCTCCTGTGGGCCAAGTGGTGGCTGGGTTTTAGCAGGGCTTTGCTTGTCCTGTGAGTGTGTTATCTGCTTACAGAGCTCAATCAGCTTATGAAAGCCGAGCTGGTTGTGCTGACGCAAGGTCTGTGCAGCCTGGACCTGCTGCAAGTTCTGTGGCCTCAGAAATCCACAGACCTGAGAACCAGGGGATGCTGGAACTGCCAAAGTTTCCTTTGCTGGAAGCCTTTGTTTCATACAGGGTGTTGGCCCCCACCTTTCTTGTCTGGGAATCTCTTTGGAATGGCCGTGTCCCAGGCAGTGTCTGCAATTCTCTTCTGTCTTCACCAGTCCCACTCATTTTATCTGTGATGGTTTCTTCTCTGTTTTTATAATTTATTTCACCTTTTTTTTTGTATCCTTTCACTTACTTTCTTCCATTTCCTCCTCATCCCTTACTTGTCATCTCACCTTCCTCCATTTGCTCACAGACCTGCTCTCTCTCACTCCTACCACTGAAACGTGTTTGTCCCCATCCCTCTCCTCCTCTTCTCTCTATTTTGCTGCCTCAAATTCACTTTTTTCCCTAAAACCAAGATGAAATCAAACTCTTGGGGAAAATTGGAGTGGGAAGAACATAAACCAGAGTGGATTAGCCCTATCAGCAGGGAATGGGAAGCTCCAGGAGCTTCTGAAGGCAAGGCTGCCACAGTTTTACCAGCTTTGTAGCAGATATTTACTGTAGACTTTAACTTCTTGACATATACAAATCATCTGTCTCCAAAAAAATGATCATAAGCTGTAATCAAACCATCTCTGACAGGAAAAACTCCCCAAACAGGGATATCCCCTGTGCTTGTAAGGGTATTGTGCACCCTGTGCCATGATATGAATGAGAAGGGGACACATTGGGAACAAACAATTCATTAATGGGATGTGCTGCATTTCTGAGAGGCATCTTTTGAAAGCTTTCCTGTGTTAAAAGATTCCTCTTGAGTTTAGTTTTATTTTTTTCATAGAAAGGAAGAGCCATGTTGCAATTGCAGGCTCTTCTGGCAATATTGTGGATAGAAATACAAGTTATTCCAGGCAGCTGCAAGCAGAAAGCTGAGGTGGATGGTGTTTCTTTGCCTTTAACTGGCTTGTATGGAAAACTGGGGTTAAAAACCACCAGGAATATCTTCAAAGAAGAATGATTTGTTACAAGGAATTTTTTTTGTGGCTCCTGGTGAGGGGCTCTAGAGATGTCACTGTTTTCCATGGCTTTCCACCTGTCCTGTTCTCAAGTAAAATGTGTGTGCATGCAGAATTCCTTTGCTGTTTGTCGCCTCCCGATTTCATGGGACAACAGGAAAACGTCTGTGAAACTGAATTCTCCCGCTCCTGTCAATTCCTTCTAAACAATGGAGAGGGTGGAAGGGCTGGTTTCAGCTTAGAGCAGCCTGGGATTGCACCTGGGGCACGGAGGTGGGAGAAGAGCTGGTGCTTTTTATCAGACGTGAGGAAGGACCTGGGTGCTGCTGGGAGGAGGAGGCGATCTGAACGCTCTGGGTTGGGACAGGTGAAGGAACATCCTGCTGGGAATCCCGAGGCCCATCCTCATGTCCTGTCTCTGGCAGGTCTATAACCTGACTCAGGAGTTCTTCCAACGAGGTAAACCAGTCAATGCTGAGAGCCAGAACAGTGTGGGCGTCTTCACACGGGACGTCGTGCGCAAACGCGTCAAGGCCGACCCGGACGACACGGAGGCCGTCAAGAGGTTGAAACTGGCCATGATCCAGCAGTACCTGAAGGTAGGTGTGCACATCTCTGGGGTGTTTTGGTTTTTTTTTGTTTAAACTAGGAGCAAACAAATCCTGAACCTCAGGCACCTGGCTGAGCCCTGCCCAACCCTGGAAATTGCTTTCTGTGCTGTCTTGCAGTTTGCATTTCTTGTGAGAGCTTTCCCTCCTGATGCAGATCCAAAGACAGTGGGCTGCAAGGAATAATGTCTTTACTCTTTTTTTTTTCCCCTTACCTTAAACCCCCAGTTTTCTTTATAGAAGAGGCTTTCCTAGGCCTTGTTAAATTTTCTGATGTGATTTAGGTTTTTTTTACCACTTGTGGCTACTCTGTTGTCAGGTTCCATTAGTAATGTCTTATCTTGTGACTTACACCCGCACTCCCTGATCCTGCCTGAGTGGTTTTTTACCTCTCAGAGACCAGAAGAAATGTAACTTTGATACTGGTAATTTACTGAAGAAATCCCCAGAAAGCATTTTGAAGGTAAAGCAATAAAATCCAAGATGGATTGTATAAAACCAGCTTTCCACATGGCTTCCATAGTTCTTTTTATCTCCTTGGTGCCTTGGCTAAATGAAAACCACAGCACAGTCCGACTTAATGCTGCATCAAGCACTCCATGAGCAAAGTGTATCAGTCATTTTTATTTCAATTAGGCTGACTTAAAAGCTTCTGAAATGAGGCAGGGGAGGCAAGCAGCACTTTGTCATGTGTTCACTGTTTTCAGGTGGGAAGCTAAACCAAAGAGGAATAAAGACCTAAAGAGTCTCACAGGAGATTTGAGATAAAGCTGAGGTTTGAACCCTGGTGTCCTGACCCTGATAGCTCAGCATCCTCACCCAAAAACCTTTTATCACAGGTTTTTATCACAAGCACCCAAGCAGACAGGGTTAAATCATTGGATACAGCCCTGTTTTTCCTGGTGGTTTCTCCTGTGCTTGCTCCAGGCTGCCACTGGCAGAGCAGTTCCTGCAAGTCTTGCAAATCCCTTCTCATGCAAATGCCCGAGAACAACAAAGCTTCTCATACTTAAGACTATCAGATGACAGAGAGGGGATTAACCTGTCTTGGGTTAGATTGTTGGTAGTTGCTTGATTTTTCCCTCTGGCATTTTGCCTTCGGGGTTGAAAGGATCAAGCAGCCACCAGTGTTTAACTTCATAATGCTGAGTGTCCTGTTGGAGCATCCAGGCAGGATGAGGATCCTGCTGTGTGCCACGGGTTTTGTCTTGTGTGATCCTGGGGGAGGGCTGGGAAGTGCTTGGGTGGGGTGGAACCACAGCACAGTCCCAAGATGGGTCTTCACTCAGTCCCCACTGGAGCCATCAGGCAGTGACCAGGACAGGGAAGGCACCTGCTTGTCCCTTGCAGTCACAGGAGCAGCCTGGGAACTGCTGCTACAGCCCTGACTTGTTCTCTTTGTCCCAGCACAGAGATGCCTGCCCTGCACCAGGGTGCTCCACAGGGCCTAGACTTGTCAGACTTCCAAGCACAGTCATTAAAGTGTGGAAAGGCCTGGAAAATAGGTCAAAGGGTGAGGCAAGGAATTGTAATATTCCTTAAAATGCCTAGAGAATTACAGTGTGCAAGCGATTGTGACTCCGGTGATGTGAAGATTTTAAGATCACTGTGTCCCGTGCATCAGGATTATCATTAGAAGCTTATCACAAGACAGGCCAAACATCCTGCCTTTGTTCCAGGGATTGTTGAGAGCTGCAGCTATGCTTAATACTCCTACAAACATTAACCAACAGGTTAGGGGATCTAAAGCTTTGGTAATCACATCAAACACACGTGGCTCGCGTCTTGGCATTTCCCTTTCCCGTCTCTTTCAGTTCCTCCTGTGCTGGGTCCTCTCACCTCTGGCAGATTGTTAGCTGGCTGATTGCTGACTGTTTGACAGCATGCTGAAAGCTGCAGACAGCAGGGATAGCTGCCAGGAGCTTTTCGTGGCTCCTCGTGGAAGCATTTGTTAGCACTGGGATGAGGATCTGATTAAAGCAGCTCCAGGTTCTGCTGTAGGAGCACCAGGCAGCAGGTCTCTGGCCACTGCAGAGGGTTCCAAAGGATAGAAAGCAGAACTGTAACCCAGAATTGTGCAGATGCAAAGACATCATGGAATTACAGGTTCACAGAATGGTTTGGGTTGGAATGGACCTTAAAGACTATCCAGTTCCACTCCCTGCCGTGGGCAGGGACACCTTCCACTATCCCAGATTGCTCCAAGTCCCATCCAACTTGGCTTTGAAAACAATTCCAGGGCTGTGGCAGCCACAGCTTCTCTGGGCAACCTGTGCCAGGGCCTCACCACTCTTCACAAGGAAGAATTTATTCCTCTTATCTAATTTAATTTGACACTCAGTTTAAAGCCATAATTCTTTCTCCTGTCACTCCATGGCTTTGTCCAAAGTCCCTCCCTAGCTCTTTTGTAGCACTTTTAGGTACTGAGAGGTGTCAGGAGGTCTTGCCAGAGCTTTCTCTTCTCCAAGCTGTAGAGCCCCAGCTCTCAGCTTGTTTCCAGAGCAGAGGGGCTCCAGCCCTCTGGTCTCTGAACTCTGGATGATGCCACTCAAACTCTTTACCATGGCAAAATGGTTTCTCTGGTTGCAAGAAAGGCTGAGGATTGATTTTTGTCAGATCCTGTGGCCGAGCACTTCTTTCCTAGCAAAACTAATCTGGTTTCAGAGTGGAATTCAGCCCTCTCATCTCACGCAGCCTCCTCTGTGCCCTTGCAGAGCTGCGCTGTGGCCAAAGGAGTTGCTCTGTGGCAATGTTGCTTTTGTGTTGCTTTTCCTTAGGTAGAGAGTTGTGAGAGCAGCTCCCACAGCATGGACGAAGTCTCGCTGAGTGAGTTTGGGGAATGGACCGAAATCCCCGGGGCTCACCACGTCATCCCTTGTGGTTTCATTAAAATCGTGGAGATTCTGGCCCGCTCCATCCCCAAGTCCGTCATTCAGCTCCGCAAGCCCGTCAAGTGCATCCACTGGAACCAGTCGGTCAGCAAGGAGATTGAGAGGGTGGCTGACCACAACAGTGACCTCCCCGAGGAGAACAAGGGCTCCAGTGTCTTCGTGGAGTGCGAGGACTGCGAGTTCATCCCAGCCGACCACGTCATCGTGACTGTGTCCCTGGGAGTCTTGAAGAAGCGCCACGAGAGCCTGTTCCATCCCCGCCTGCCCGAGGAGAAGGTGATGGCCATCGAGAAACTGGGGATCAATACCACTGACAAGATCTTCCTGGAGTTCGAGGAGCCTTTCTGGAGCTCTGAGTGCAACAGCATCCAGTTTGTGTGGGAAGACGAGGCGGAGAGCGAGAGCTTGACTTACCCCGAGGAGCTGTGGTACAAGAAGATCTGCAGCTTCGATGTGCTGTACCCGCCCGAGAGGTACGGCCACGTCCTCAGTGGCTGGATCTGTGGAGAAGAGGCTTTGATTATGGAGAAGTGTGATGATGAAACTGTGGCAGAGACCTGCACCGAAATGCTACGTAAATTTACAGGTCAGCTGTGCTCTGGTGGGAAGAGGGAGCGTGGGGCTGGGGGATTGAGCAGCCACGAGGAAGGAAATGCTTTAAAGCCATTTTTAGTCCTTTGGCATTTCGTGTCCCTTTGAATGTGCGTGTGCTTCCAGCATTAGCTCCTGCTTGGGTGTGCCTGAGAGCTATTTATACAGAGGGGCTGATAAACCAGCTCAGGAAGTGGTGGGCAGAAGTGCTGGAGGATTCCACATCCTCTGCTTTATTGAATCACAAATAACTCTTCAGCAGCTGAAGCTGTCGGGCTCTGAGGGCTGATCTCAGCTGTGGAGAGCAGCAGGGCCCTTTCAGAAGTTGAACCTGTTTAGATCAGCTGAGGTGTGTTTGAATCACACCCCTGACTTCCACTCAGTATCAATTCTATGGAAATCTCAGTGGTCTAAATTCCAAAAAATTCATTGATCTTGAGAGTTCCCACTTTCTGGGTGCATCACTGAAACCTTCATGGAGGTCACAGATTTCATGTTCTGTGATCACACATCACTTTAAGGGCAGCAGTTAGACCGAGGCAGATCTTAGGTGTATTACACTGAGAAAATCCAAATGAAATCACTTAAAGCAATAAGACGTGGATGCTGGGCTTTAGTTTGTCCACAGTCACTTCTCTAGAGGTCACACACTTTCCCAAAAAAAGGGATTTTTGCATCTGAGAGTGTTGACATCCTCTGGTGGGAGACACCGTGCAAGTGCAGGTGTAAGGTAGTAACACTGAAAGAAATAGTGGTGGACTTTATAGCAGTTTTGAAATAAGGGTTTTGAATTTATACAGAATTATGAGCAGTTACAAGAGCAGCATCCTCCAAGATTAGATGTGGTTGATGCTATTTTAGAGATGTGATTAAATGATTTATATCCTCCTGCTAGCTGGTGTTAGCCCAATCTCAGCANTATGCTATTTCAGAAATGTCTCCTGTGATTAAATTATTTAAATCTTCCTGCTGGCTGGTGTTAGCCCAATCTCAGCACTCAGTGGGTTTCCAACCTTACTTGTCCATGGAGCTCCAGCTGACAGGAGAAATTTGCCTTCACAAGTTCAGCTTTCCCCTGTCCTTGTTGACCATTAGTTACCTACAACATGGAGGTGCAGAGAGTCACAGAATATCCTGAGTTGGAAGGGACCCATCAGGATCATCGTGCCCAGCTGCTGGCCCTGCACAGGACACTCCAACAATCCCTTTGTGCCTCAGATTTGCACTGTCCAAATGCTTCTTGAGCTCAGACAGGCTTGGTGCTGTGACCATTCCTTGGGGAGCCTGTTCCAGCACCTCTGGGTGAAGAATCTTTTTCCTGAAAGAGCCCTGGAACCTGAGGAGTTCCTGCATAACTGAAAGGTTTTACCACTCTCTGCAGGAGCTGTAGGGTAGAGGCTCTGGATTCCAAAGCTCTGATTCAGTGCCCAAGCCTTCATCTGTGTTTCAGCTGTGCCTCCTGAGCTGTTGGTGTTCAGGGGTGTTGGGTGTCCCTATGTCCTGTGTCACATCAATCCCCATGTGCCATCTTTCCCCTGACCCCAGCAGGGAACTGCTGCTCTACACAGGCTTAGCAGGAGGCTCTTCTCTCACAGGCCAAGTTGTTGCAGTGCTGAATGTAAAAACAACCTTTGTTGCAGCTTTTCTTGCTCAAGGCCTATTAAAAAGAAAAAAATTCCACTTGCATTCATCAGTGGGAATTTGTCTCTTTGGGTCTGTTGTAGTTTGGCACATGGGAGTTTGCTCTGCCTCTTCCCTCCTGGCTTCCTCACAGTTACTGTTTGCGTGTGTTGGATGTTCCTCTCCTCCCAGGATGGAAATGTGTTGGCTCTGGGCTGTGGGTCTGTGCTGCAGTTGCTGTTCCAGCTGATGCTGCACCTGGTCACTGTCCATCAGGCTCTAACCCCAGGTCATCTCTCCCTGGAGAATTCCAGACTGGATCTACCAGGGCCTTGCCCTGCAGTGAGCATTTTGTGCATCAGCTGAGAAGTGGCCTCGCAGCTGCTCAAAACTGTGAGAGGAAAACCTGTTCTTGGAGCACCCATTACCCAACATAACCTGTTCCACTTTCTGTCCCCAAGCTCCTTGTTGGTAGAAAACCTGTTCACAGCTCTTGGGGGATTCCCTGGCTGAGGGATCTGGGTTTATCCTGTTTCCCTTGCTCCTGTTTTCCCTAGAGGCTCCCAGAAGGAGCAGTACCTCAGGGCTGATTTGGGCTGAAATAACAGAAGTGTGCTCGGCTCTTTGTGCACCTCCTCTGCTGCTCTTCCAGGGGGAGTGTGAGAGGGGATCAGACCAGCAGCCCCTGATGCACCTACAGCCACTTCTGAGCACAGCTGCACTCCTCTGGTCCTCTCAGCCCCCCCCAGCCCAGCTTTGAAAGCCTCTCCCACCACTCAGGTTCACACAGGTCAGCTTAACCAAGTTAGGAAACCAGTCCTGCCAGCATCCTGTGCTCTGTGGAAAGCCTGGATCTTCCAAAAGGCAGCTCAGAACTTCCACACCTCACTCGGTGCTCTGTGACATCTTCTGAAGCAGCTTTTCCCTACTGAGTATAGAGTAATGAAAAAGATACTTTGAGCCTTTTAATGTTGGCTTTGCCTTTTGTGGCTTTCATGTTCTGGGTATGAAATGCCCCCTGCTCTTACTCTTCTGAAGCAGAATTAATGTATTACCAGGTAGGTTCCCATCTTTCACTGTTTTTTCCCAGTCTGTTGCTCATGGTGGCCTTTCCTTTGGCTTCAGAGTGTGTTACACCAGTTTTAAGTCAAATCCATTATTTTAGGCTCACACTGAGAATCTCTCTGAGAATTGACCTTGAGTTTTCATCGGGGGTCGGTGTTGGGGATTATCTGGCTTTGCTGTGAAAAGCTCTGAGGATTGCTCCAACCTAAGAACCACCAGCAATTACTGCTTTTCACAACTGGATGGTGGAAAGCAGTGTCCTCCAAATCTGATTAAATGGAATACCTCAGAGCAATTAGGAGCCTTGCTCTGCCTTTGTTGGATGAGCTCCCAGAGTCAGGAGTCAGAGGCTCCCTGCTGAAGGGATCACTGGAGCCTGTCAGGATGCAGCTGGAGATGCCCTGAATTTTCCTCCCTGACCTCCAGCTATTTCTCTGGAGGGGAACAGATCTGTTTTAGGTTCTGCATCACATCTCCCAGTCCCACGTGGGTGTCTGGGGTTGGAGTCACTGGTGTGGGGGCAGTACCACAGATCTCCCTTGGTGGATCTTAGATCCCTGCTCTCAGGTAGGCAGATAAATTTGGGTGCCTTAATTTAGATTGGTGAGTTGATTTTATGGTAATTCAATCAGCCCCATAGCCAATAAACCTCTGTATCCACAGAGAGCTGTGAAAAAGGGATTGAAATACGAAAATATCCAGGAGATGAAGAAAAATGGGATTGTGTGAGGCACAGGGAGTTGTCTTCCATAGCGTCACAAGTGGAAATCTGTGGCATGAAGATATGTGCCCTCCTTTTTTAGTGAAGGCAAACATCCTTTTTTTAGCCATTTAATCTCTCTTTAGAGGGTGGAAACTGAGAAGTTTCCACATTTGTGTTGTTCTTTTCATCTGTAGAAAAAGGCACGTTTACCCTGTTTAAAAGCAGAATGAGAAAGTCCAGTGAGGGATGTTCCTTGAAGGACTGTGGCTCTCAGTCTTTGTAGTTTCTGCCTTCAAACAACTCAGAATCAGAGCTTGTGCTTTGTGCTCCTGTCTGACCTTCAACCAAAACCCCCCTCTGGGTCTCCTGATTTTGCCTTTAGAAGCATCTGCTTGCATTAAAAGGTGCAGAAGTGCAGAGTGCAGGGGCACAGTTGCTGCTCAGTGGACACTTGGGTCTTGCTAACTTGGGCCTGATGTGCTGGAGACCCTGGAAGGAGCTTGTGGGAATGGATGTGGATGTGGAAACATGCACCAGCTATGGAAGAGGCACTGCCAGGCCACTGCAGAGGCTCCTTTTGTTTGAAAACACCTCGTGTGCTGTTTTTGTGCAGGGCAGTGGGATGGGTGGCTGCCTTGGCCCTGCTTGGGGAGTGTTCTCTGACAGCTTCCATGGTGTGTTCTCTCGTGCTTTCAAAAATAAAACACGATAACTTATTTCCTTGACACATCTGAGAGCTCCCAGTTCTCAGACTCCCTTGGGCTTTCCACTTCCAGGCATTCCTGCTTTGAAGAGTCTTGCAGGGACATATTTTAGAGGCCTTTGTTATGCAAAGCTGTTACTCCTGAAACAACATTGCTTTGTAGGATGTGTTTTGTTTGTGGGATGTATTTATTTGCTGGGCTGTGCCATATTTTGATCTGGGGCCTGGTTTTTAAGTGTTCACAGAGTACTCTGGCCTGGCCATCCTCTGCTTTGTTCCAGCCCCTTATTCCATAACTCTGGCTGACAGGATACTCCTGAAAGCAGTAACTGAACCAGGACCTGCTCTTGATTTTAAGGAATTGAAGGCACAGCTAAAGAATAGTTTATGAGGACTAAATAATGCAGTGCCAAACCAGTGTTTACATTTGGGTGTATCCCTGGGATGAAGAAAGTGGGGGTATTTGGGTTGTCTCATGGCAGGCTGAACTTCCTGAGTTGTCAGAGTCAGGGTCTGAAGCAGGCATAGGATGTGAACATCCCAAAACTCGACTTTTTGTGCTGGCAATCTTTTGGAATCACAGAGCTACTTAAGTTTGAAAAGCCCTTTAAGATCATCGATCCCAATCATTCCCCCAGCACTGTCAAGGCCACCACTGACCCATGTCCCCAGGTGCCACATCCACATGGGTTTTAAATCCCTCCAAGAACAGTGACTCCATCATTGCCCTGGGCAGCTGTGCCAGGGCTGGACAACCCTTTCCATGAAGAATCACAGAATGGTTTGGGTTGGAAGGGACCTTTATGATCATCCAGTTCCAGTCCCCTTGCTGTGAAAGATTAAGACTCAGCCCAAGTAGCTGAACCTTGCCTGGATATGTGATGTTGCTTCAAGGGTGGATCTTGGCTCCTGCAGAGGGAATTTCTCTTCACTGGAATTCTCCATGTCCCCCTGTTCCTCTCCTGCCAAGCCAGATGCAATCATGGGACTCCAACAAAAGCAATGACACTGAGATGGTCCAAAACCATCCTAGAAAGAGGATCTCCAAAGTGTGACTCTCCCTGTTTGTACCTGAGGCTCTTGTGCCACCAGCTGGTGGGCTGCAGTCCTGGATCCCATGTTCTCCAAGGTCTTTGGGATGGGGACATGTGGCTGATGATGACCCTGCCACGGGTGCATTCTTCACCTCTTAGGTCCTGCATCCTCTTAGCAGTGGAAATCCTACAGCCTTCTAGAAATCCTATTTTATAATCCTGTTTCCAGCCTCAAAAACCTTGTGCATTAAATAAATAGTCTCCTGGACTATAGCTTGATTTTTGGGGCAGCTGTATGGGAAGCTGTTGGAATGAATTAATACAGCTTTTGAGAACTTTCTGACAGGTTTTTCAATGCCCCCACATAATGAATATTTGCCTTCTTTCCTCTTTGGAGGCACATCTCTCTCACAAGGCTACTTCAACATCCAACTTAGACTGGGCACTCAATTAAATACCTAAATTTTGGTGAGATCAGTCATATGCTTGATTACCACCAGTGCTCCCCACTGCAAAAGTGGCCAGAAGATGCTTGGTATTTCCAACCAGAATGTGTCCTGAAGCTCCCCAGTCTTTTAGGAACCTAAACATTGTAATGTTCCTTTCCAAAATAAATCACAGA
>VWYE01004783.1:0-16762 GCA_013398995.1 Alaudala cheleensis
TTTTATGTCTAAAATATCTTAATAATGTGATCAGGAGATGAAGATCAGATTAGATGCAGGTGTTACTGCTTCTTCCCTGTAAAAAAGAAACAATAATTTGAAAATGTGTTAGAATAAAATATTATTCTTGATAGAGTTTCTGGAATATGATTGCTAGATCATTCTATGAGCAATGTTCATGCTTATGGAAAAACTGTGCTTGTTGCTAATTAATTACTTGTTTTTCCCTCACTTACCCTAAAAGCTGGGGGGAATTCAGAAATAGTGAGATAGTCTGAGGATCTAGAATTAATTTTTTCATCATCCTTTTACAAGAAATCCAAAATACTAGCCATGCTGTGAAATTGGTACNATTTTATAAGTGTATTTAATGTGAGACATTTCCCAAAAAGCTTCCTGCAGTGTAAAACCAGTTGATGGCAATAAAATTTGAGATACTAAATTTTTGTGTATGCTCTTTGGAAGCATGTTACAATTACAGCTTCATATTTTATTCAACATTCTTTGAGAAAGCATTTTAGCATACTTTTTATGTCATGTACAGTCCACTGTGATTACAGATAACTTGGCTTTTAAACTAATTTCACTTAAGAAATGGCATTAATTGTGTTCACGTCCTCAGGCCATTTTCCTAAAATAATAGATCTCAAGATTTGCTTCTTGAATTCAATACTTGTTTGCATCTGCTTTTTTCTTTCAGTAATTTTGCATGCACAATCTGTTTTTTCTTATTATTAGTTTCCAAGACTGAAGAAACAACAAAACTAACATATTTGGTTGCCCTGGTTGTCCTTAGTTCCTCTCTCTTTCTTTTATAATGTTTTCATTATCTCCAAATGACTTGAAGAGCCAGAGAAAAGGAAAAACAGCTAAAGAGCTGTTACAAATATTTCTCCATTCTAGCAAACTATTTTGAAAACATGTTGGAAAATACTGTTTTCTTTCCTCTTATATGTTTAACTGCATTTTATGACCAGAGTTTGGTCCCTTACAACTAGCAAAAGTAGTTTTACACTTTATAAGTTCCATCAGAGGCTCTGTTGAAGGCAACCACCAGTGGCTCCAGCTGATAGTGTTCCTCCAGCTGTGGCTATATTAGGACTGCAGATCATCTTTTCTTTCTACTCTGCTATCTGTTATTTTTGGGAAGGGGCACAGTTTGCTAGATCAGGTTACCTTTAACATCTAAATTTTTTTATACCCTACTACTACTTCTGTCCCTGTTCCTGAGCTGCTGTTAGGGCTGGCTTTGTAAGAGGGTCCAGGATTAATCCAGGGGCAATTCAGTGCACTAAGTCAGGCTTAACTTGAGTTCTGTTATTTTACTGTGAACATAGCACAGAGGCTGGCTGATTGGAGACTGCATCTAGATGGGGAATTACTGGCTGTTGGATATCTAGTGGAAAAATTTATGGTCCGTGTATCCTCAGCACCAGTCTGTCAGAGAAGGATTTACTGACAGGCTGTATCCTGTTGTAGATTGGTGATTGTCCCTGGTGGTTGGAGGTGCCATGGAGTTGGTGGCCACTTAACCACGAGCTTAATGCCAATATTTTAATACAATTTTCACTGGATTTGTCCTCTGAGTGAGAAACCTACCTGTCCTCCTCCTTAGAGAATGAGATTCCTTCCTCCCAGGATCACTTTTGGTGTGGGCATCTTTTTCTGTGTAGAGAGAGACTTTGCAAGCAGGATTTGTGTAATTTCAGAATACACAGATTTGTTTTATACATGCAGTAGATAATCAGGACTAACACACTGCTAGGGAAGGTATTTACTCTGGTCAGTATTCCCATTAGTCATTTGAGGACAGGTCAGCCTTTGTCTTGATATTGCTGGGTTGCCACCTTCTGATTCTTTGTTTTCTTTCCACAGATTTTTTTTATAGCTTTTCACTTCAGAACGCTTTACTGAGTCCTTGAGTTGCTTCTCAAGTATTTTCTCACCCCTTATCATTTTTCTCAGTAGAATCAAGTCAAAGTAGTGGTGCTCTGCTGTACCTAGTTAGACTCTGCATCACTGACAGCTGAACTGCTGCTCAAAAGATTATATGTGCTTTTGAAGAAATTGCTGTTTATGCTCCCCACAAAACAGCTTTCTTGAACTTAGTCCATGCAAGACACAGTGCCTTCCCTTCCTGGCCCTGTTTGGGTATCTGTCTGTGTGACTATTCCTTGTTTAAACCTCCAGCTGGCATTTTCCCCTGTTCATTTTTCTCTGATGTGCCATCATGCTACCTGGAAGCTTGTACAGAAATAGATTTCCTTTGTGAGATTTCCAGCAGAAAGGAAGGAGTGGGATCCCTGCCTAATCCATGCACATGGCATTTTCCTGGTTGCTGAATCCCCCTGGCTTGCCTCTCCCCTGGGAAACCATTCTGAAAGAGCAGTGTCCTCATGCTATAGCTGACAGGGAAACAGGGTGTCCTTACACAGTCCTGGGGTGTGACAGCACAAATGATGTGGTCTAAGCCATATTTATCTCTAGAGAGATGTGCTGACAAAACCAGTGAGTTGAAGCTGGTGGCATTCCTGAGTTCTGGTTGTCTCTGCTGTCAGCAAGGAAAGCCTTAGAGAGCTCTCCAAAGCTACAGCACACCTGAGGCTGTGCTCACACAGGGAAAACCAGTAGGGAAAGTTTTGTGTCATGTTTTAAGGCACTCATGCATTCTAATATAAAGAAGGACAAAGCTTAAAGATTTTTCTTTGTACTTCTCTGCAATCTCTTCATGCCATACATATTTTATATATATATATGTTTATTTTGCATTATATATACCCTCTTTTTACCTTGGAATTTTGCTTTCTTTACAGGTTATATGTTGTAGACAAATCTTTGTATGTGTTTGCCAGGAACCCATTCTAGTGAAATAAGTTAAGGAAGCAAAAGGCAGCCCTGTAACAATAAGCAAATATTCTGTGACTCTTCTCTTAAAACAATCCCGTGAGTTGAAGGAGTAGAACAGTACATTCCCTTGACTGGGTGAGGAAATGATTTATCCATTTCAGCATGCTCTCATGATGTTATGTTTTCTTTTCTTGTGAAGAGAAAAGAAAAAAGATGTTCAGGATGAAAAACAAAAAAAAAGAAGAGAAGACATCAGAAAGGCAGATTTTGCATAGTCTCACAAAGATCCACATAACACTTGCCACGTGAGTTTATCATGAAAAACAGATTTTCAGGCTATAATTGCCTCACAGATTTTAGCTAGGCCATGCAGTAGGTTTCCTTCAGAATATCAAGATTTGTTTCTGAACACCCAGAGTACAGTACTTCAGAGCATTTTAACTATGCAAATCAGCCTCAGGGGAGGCTGTTATTTCACATTATCTTGGCTTATTTCTCTATTTAAAAATACCTGCTCTGTTTTATCATTTGGTGAGAAGTTAGCTCCTTCAATTTCCATAGAACTAGAAAATGAAAAGATGATTAATTTTGACTTAGAATAGCATATTGCTGCTAATCTGTGTGATAACAGCTGTGGATGGACAAGATGGAGTCAGGATGTGCCCTTGAATAAGACAGAACTGCTTCACTCCTTCCCTCTTCCAGATTCTTGTTTCCAGGTTTCACCTGTTTAGGTGATAAACCCAGTGAAAACTCCAGAGATACAGATTTGTTTCAACCTGCATTTTACTCAGTAAATCTATCTCTAGCTCTAAATTGGCTATAAAAAATGATCTGCACTAACCTTTTGTTTGCAGCAGCACCTGCACAGTGGGGAAGTTACCAGCAGTATCAAGAAGTTGTTTCTTGAGTGAATTAAGAGGTTTCATTTTCTGGATGTCTGTTTTATTCCCATTTTCCCTGTCCTCCTCTGCTCTTGGAGCAATGACATCTCTGTTTCCCATTAATTCATCTGTGCAAGACACTTCCACATCCGTTCTGGACCCCAAACATACAGTGAAGGATAGGTTTCCCTCCTGCCCTAAACTAGCTAATTTGCTGACTGAGAATTAAAACTGTTGATTTTTCTGTAGCTTTTCTTCATTTGTGTTTCTAAGTTGACTTTCCTTATTTATCCTGCTGTTGAGTTCTGAGAAACATTGAAGGTATGTTGGAGATGCTCATCTGACCTTGCTGAGAGAGGATAAAAGACTAAAAATGAAAGAAACATCAAAAAAACCCTACCCCATCCTACTGGCATTGGTATTAATAGAAAAAATATATGGAAATCTGGAACAATTACTGAGATTTTTTTTTTCCTATAGAGGTGGAAAACAATTATGGAATTCTTGAAAATATTCTCTTAACATTTTAAAATGAGGAGGTGGGGTATGTGTGGGAAAGAAATGGAATCTTCTCTGTAAGAACATTTGGAGATGGAAGATCATGATGAAATATTAAGTTTTTCAAAAGTAGGTCTGAGGATTTGAGAGAAAGAAGAGCTACCTGGCTTAAGCTTTCTCCTTTTTTGTTTATTTGTTTAAATTACTGTATACTTTCCAGGAGAGAAGACAATTTAAACTTACCCTATTAAGTAACTGTCCAGGGCACAGATTGAATTTTAAAGCATAAATGCTAGAAAGCATTATGGAAACCGATCTTTCAACTTTGACATTTTATGCCTTAAAAGTGCTTGGTAATTACACTGTTAAACAAATGGGGTTTTTTTCATATACTGAGTTTTTCTAGAACATTTTTTGTCAAATGTTTTCATTGATTTTTTTTCTTTTAGTCAATGAAGAGTGGGTGTGAAGTATAAGAAGCTAAGTGAAAGTAAAATTATATATATACATAGATACATGCAGTCTGCATTCAGTAGTTAAAGAACAATTTTTACCCACAGTGGTAACAGAATTCTTAATATTGTGGTGCACACATCAAAGTCAGGGAACCAATAAGATTTTTCTTAATCAGAATTTGGCTTGCAGAACTATGTGTACTTCAGCTTGATTTTAAAGGTCTTATTTCCCAAGTGTTAAGCTTTTCCCACATCTATGATAGTCCCTGTTCTGACCCTTTTTTTCTCATTCCAAGTAGCATGAGATGTTCTTAGAAGTCCAGGCTCCAGTGCAGTGTGAGGAGTCACTGGGTACAGGTATTTAGATTATCAGGGTAAGACATTTTTGCAAACCCTTGGTACTCTTTGTTGGGTGCTGTGAACAGCAGGATGTGCCTGGAATCTCTTTTGGATTTCAGACTCAGGTTTGTTACCCAAGAGTGTCCGTTTTTTATTCTTGCATTTCTGTAAAACCCAATCACACAAGTCAAATTTATACAATCAGGTCATTCCATAATTGTTCTGCCAAACAATTAACTTGCTTCTACACATTTTCCACAGCTCAATAGAGTCTTTTGTTTACCTTCTCAGAGTTCTACAACCCTTCAATAGATACACATTTTTGTTGCTGTCTGAAAACGTTCTTTGTAATTACATGAACTCTCAGTCTGAATTGCAGGAACAAATTGAATGTAAAAAAGAGGGTGGTTTATTTAATATTATTTTTTAATTATTTATTTTAGTCACCAAGTTTTCAGAACTACTTGTTTGACTTAGGAAAGCTGACACAGTGTTCTTGGCATGCAAATGTGCATTTCCCCCTTCTTGGCAAACTCTGTGTGGTCTGAGCTTTAGTTTTGCACTGTATGTGATAGCTAGATCCAACATTTTTTACAAGTAGCAGTAAAGGTCCTGCTGAATAAGGAGGTTTAACATTTAAGAGGGTCTGTGTTCTCTCCCCTAAATATCCTGTAATAAAGTTTATACACACTTAAGGAATATGGTTGGGTTTGTGGTAGGGTGTGTGATTAATTTAAATAACGGCTGCTAGCAGTTGGATTTACAAATCAGATTATTCATTATAGGGAAAGATGCATTTGGGTTGTTCAGTCTTGGCTCAGTAACATATTTGAATCTGATGAATTTCAGGTAGGTGAGACAATCCCCAGATAGCCAAGAATTTAAATTTAAACATCTGCCTCACTTCCACTGTAATTACAGGAAATGTAAATGAGTATTTCAGGCATGTATTCTAACTGCTGTGGTGTGAAGAGAGGTGGGATTATTTGTAAGGCTAATTGTTTTGATAAATACTGTATACCATAATCTGTATGCTCACCTCAAAATTATATATTTCTCCTTGCTTATGAGATCTCACCAGGATCAATAATCTTGTAGCTCCTTGCCAAATGGGGTCTTTAAAGCTGTTCTCTGAGGAGGGGGGAATAATTTAATTAAAATGAACATTATATTCTTCATACTCTGCTGCTTTCATTCTTCCCTAGATATTTTGTCATACTATTACTAAGATTAACAAATTATTCAAAATATCTTTTTTTTAATGGGAAAAATAATAAATCATTCCCAATCTCATTAAAAATTGATATCTTTCAGTTACCAGGGGGAATTTGGATTCCCTGATTTACTTTTCTGTCACAAAGCCTGAATGATCAGGCAGGACCTGTTTTGTTTTGATAAAGCCATTGGGATTGTACCTTCCTGAGAGTATTTGCAAAAAGAATGTGTATCACTAGTACCCCTCTCTTCATACAAGTCTCAGCAAAAATTTTTCTTTCTCTCCTCTGCCTGTTTTGATGCATGCAGGATCTTCCAGCTTTTACAATATTTATGTGAAATCCTTCTTGTTTACCTGAAGATCAGGTTGATACCTTCAGTCATCAACATTAAGTAAAAATCTTGCATCTTACACCTTGCATATTTAAGTTGAAATAATATTTATTTATTTAAATGCATTGCTGCAACCAAGCTCAGAAAACCCACCCAAGCCCCAAACCAAAATGGGGAAAAAGGGAATTTGGGCATTTCTGCTGTTTCCTGTGTGTGAAAGATGAGGATGTGCTGTAACTGTAACACAGAATTTGCCTTTGTTTCAATGTGATGTTTTTCCTGCCCATAAGCCCATAGTACATAAGCCTACAGAGGGGATTTTGGTATTAAGTACTGAACATAATTTGTGTGTTCTTAGAGAAATGCAGAACCAGGATTTACATTGCAAATAGCTGAAAAGTGTTTGAATTGTGACCTTTATTATAAGTAGTAGTAATAACTCTCAACCACTGAAGCATGCAGCACAAAATTCTTCATTGAACATCAAAGCTTATGTTAACAATGTACATAAGATGCTTTATTACACTCATGGTCTAATATTATCTGCTGAGTGGAGGGAAATTAAGCTTACTTCTTTGCACAGTAATGGCATCTTTTGAGATGACAGCACATTTAAAGGGTCATGAGAGCATTGGAAGAGGGTTTTACTTTCTCAGGCGTCTCTTCCTAGGACATTGTTTTTACCAGGCAGTTGTTTATGTGCAAGGATTTAACTCTTTTTACTGTTAATGTGCTACATTAGGTAAAACCTGTGTTTGCAAAAATAGTTACAAGCTCTGAAATTTCAGTGGGTAATGAAAGTGCACTGAACCTTAAGTAGTTTCTACATTCACATCTTGTTAAGGTACTAATAATTTTGTTTTCACAAAACTTCTCTTACTTGAGAGATAGAATTTAGCATTTTATTCATTTTAAACCAGAGAAACAGTGGTATAGGTGTAATAAAGGTTTTTCCCTATTAAAGCCATAGTTGTTTCAAAATAAAACCCAGAGGCCTGAAAGATAAGCAGATCCTCTTTCTCATAATCATTTGGTGAAGCATTGAGAAAACAAATTTTCCTACAAAGTCCAAAAGGAGACTTAGAATGAAAATTATCCCATGCAACCATCAAGGGATCTGTTGAATTTCATGATGTGACTCTTTAATCTCTAAGTTGGAACTATTAACTGCCTCTTTAAGGTGTTAAGTTCAGTCTAGTTAACATGAGAGATTTTTTATAACAGATGAACTTAAAGAATGCAAATCATGTTTTTTGATTGCCTCGTTTGCCTGCTTGTGTTATAAGACTGTTTTGTACACTGAGGTGAAAGCTCCAGTATTGCAACAGTTTCTGATGTTGAATTGTCTTTATCTGATTTCTTCACAAGCACTGAAAAGCCCTTATAAATTAAGTAATTTTCTCATTCAGAAAGATACTAAGATAAAATAAAAGTTATATACCCATAAAGATTGATATCTATTAATTACAGGTAGCACTGCCTTTTTCACCATGAGTGCCAGTAATTTCAGCTGATCCCTGAGGTTTGTTACCTTTTTTATTACCTACATACAACCAGCAGAACCCAAAACTTAAATTGCATGCATCCTCTCAGGGGCTGTTCCAATTCCTTTTTTTCTAGCCATTGTATACAATTTTCTCTTTTCCATTAAATAAGGAAATAAGACTTTGATTGCAGAAGAGAACTGGTTTCCGGGCCTGTGTGAACAACACATTTTCTACATGCACAAACAAGCAAATCAGTTTTAGCACACAAAATAGCTCATGGCACTAGACAATATAATAGCTTTTCAGTTGCTGTTGAGGAAATTTTGGATAATCCTTATCTTTCCAGCTTACTTTACATCCCTTCAAATGAAAAATCACAAGCTGTATCCTATTAATCTTTTCTTCTTACTGATTTATCCCTTTTCCAAATCAACAATTAATTTTTGTGATATTTTTCTTTCTTTGATCTACAGATTTACCCAGTTCTCCAAACTCTGAATTAAATGGAAATGCCTTTTTTCCTCCTTTCTGGTACCTCTACTTTTTGATACCAATCTTTTTGATTGAAGAAATGCAAGGGTTTTTTTCAAACTTCTTGAAGTCTATTTAATTCTAGAGTCCATCTATTTGGTATACAATGTTAATTAGCTTGGGTTGCCTTCTGCAGCTGTTGTTCATCTTTGCAATAAAAGCATGTTTAAATGATTCAGGATTGAGAGTGAGAGATTCAGTGATCCCAAGTTACTTAACTGACCAAAGAGACTTTTGGCAGCAATTTATTTGTCCTGTCTCTCTAAAATGCAGAATGTTGATGATGAAACATTGACTGTCACAGAAAAAAGCAGGGACTGAAAACAAGTCAATGTTATTCAGTAGACAAATTAAAAGTGAAACCTGTTTTTAACAATGAGCCTAATTAACTCTCAGAACAATTCTCAATGAAATGTGGAGGATTCACTACCACTGACAAGTTTTAAATCAAGTGGCTGTGTTTTTTCCTAATTAAATTCTCTTGTTTAAGAAGAGCTATTGAGGCTGAACCTTGATTTTTTCAAATGAGTTCTGAGAAATCCTGTGTGTTTAAGTCAAGTTAGGTGATCAGAATGAGTGAAATGTTTAGCAGTGAAGAAATGAAAAAAGATCTCTGCAGAGTTGTGGATGAGCAAATATGCTTTAAACAGGCTTTAATAATACAACCCAAAAAGAAAAAAAATACTTTGAAATTTCTGAATTAACGTTTTCAGAATTTCCTTTTTTTCCTTATTCTTTTACTACATCAGGATGAAAACAGGGTGAAATACCATCAATAGATACAAACTGTACAAGTTTTCTTTACCATTGTAGCCTATTGACTCTAAAGAATCAGCATTTTAAGTTTTTAGTCATTAGCCTATATAAAAAAGGAAGAAATCTAAAAATGAAATTAAGTTTTGAAAACTCAGTAAATTCAATCAGAAAAACCTTTTGGTTGTAGGAAAATGAACTACCATTTTTTGAACTCTTTTTTCTACTCTTCTCCATCTCCTTACTTCCCTGTATCAGAAAATGAATTATTTTTTTTTTCCTTTAGGTTGATACCAAATGCCAGTTTGTATAGATTTGTTCCTTGTCATCTTTACACACAGGATTTTTCTTTTTCCTCTGCCTTTTCTTCAGTTGGCACCTATGACAAACAGCTGTTGGGAAATGCATTTGTCCCTACATTTGTTCAGTGTTTGACTGCAAATCACTTGTGCCTTGAGCTCCTTTAGAGACTAAACCATATGGAGAGAAAAAATGTCTTAGGTTTGAAGGCTGGCAGCTTCTTCTTTTGACAGATTTAAAATGGACTATCTTGATTGATTAAGTTACTTGCATGAAAATTTTCATTTCTGGTTATCTCACCACAAGTTATTGCCAGAGGAAGTGCCAGTTACTGACCTAAAACGTCTCCTTTCTATTCCAGAAAGGTATTGTAGGTCTATCTATGCTATATTTTAACTCAGTTTTAGTAAAGAATCAGAAATTATCAATTTTCTTTCTTCCTGAATCAAAAGAAAACTGATCTCTTCTGGTAACTCAGTTCGTGCAAAAAAATAAATAAAAGCTAAATTTTAGGCATTTGTTTAGTATTTCTCATGTGAAAATGAAGTACTCATCTTGCCTCTCAAATTGTGACTGATGGTTTCCATTTCTGGATTCACTCAGAGGTACAGGATCTGCAGCAGCCGCCCCTGTTCAGAAACACTGCAGCTCCCAATTACCACTGAGTCATCCAAAGCCTGTCTTCTGTGTGATTCAGAATCATCCTGACACTGTCATGTAATTCGGGTCCTTGATCCCTTCCAGAATATCTTAATATTCATTCCCACTTTTAAGCTTAATTTTATTTGTTTTTTTTTTTAATCTAGTTAATTTCCTGTATGTTTGGCTCTAAATGTTTTGTTCTTTTTCATGAAGCCCTCAGGTATATCCCTCTATATTAATCTCTAAATTTCAGAGGTGACCAGCTCATATATTTATTGGACTTTTGGAATATTGTTTACCATTCACTCTAAATTACAGCTGTGGGAGTGATTTTAACCTTGTTCACACAACAGGAATCAATGCACAGTCCCCAGCCATGAACTGCTAATTGTCCTTATGGCTGGAAAATCATACCACAGTTCAATTGCCCCTCAGGGAACCAGGAGAATTGTAGTAATTATCATATTAACCACAGAAATTCAAGGACTGAAATATTGTGATACTTGCATGAAGTCTTAATGAAATTTAAATATGACCTGTAGCTATACATGACTCTGATGGGTGAGTGTGTCACATTCACTGATCCAACATCTCACAGATCTTTGCAGCAGGGTTAAAACATTTCTGGATATTTCTAAACTGATGTGTCCTAACATAGATTAATGATTGAGAGACAAGAATGTACATAACCAGCATGTGAGATCATGCTGACAATAAAAGATGATATTGTGTAGACATGCATTTGAAAGAGTTGGAAAAAATGGATTCTGTCAGAAATCATTACTTGTTAAAAGAAGAACAAGCCTATGTTAGTTACCAGTTTGTCCATAAGAATCAAAAATGTCTCTGAAGTAGAAAGGCACTTGACAGCTCAGCAGAGTTTCTTGCTAGATAATATTGCTGATGGTTTTTTTTCTGTACTTCCTCTAGAGACAAATTATTGTTCTGTGATAGTCTTGATAAACTCTGGAGCAGGTTTTGCATGTCAATGAAAGCAGTCAGAACATAAGATGCGTTCTATAAATTGTCATCCTAGAGGTATGATTGCTGGCCTCTGCATGAGGCCACTGCAGTCAAGTCAGTACTCATTCCTAAAAATAAGATAAAATCCAACAGCAGAGACATCCAGGCTATTTTTTGACTGAATTTTCTCCTGACCAAGGGAGTAATCAAAATGACACCCTAATAAACAGAAAAAAAATGAAGGGTCTTTGTTTGCTCTCAGGGATTTACTTTTCCTACATAAAGTTTTATGAATTGAGTCCAGCAACCTTGTTTTCAGAGCACATGATTTTTATATTTTCCTTTTCACTTCCATAGACCAAAGGGAACATCTTGAACTCTCAACTGGCATTAGGAAAAGAAGAATGCTTGATTTAAGTACCAAGTTGTCTATTGCTGTTTTTAATGTCTTAGGCTATTTCTGTGTGAAGTCCACATTCTCTGAAGACATCAGCTCCCAGCTAAGCCCCAAATGCTTCAGGTGCATTGCAGCTGTATCCTGGCTGACCTTTGAATATTTTACTTGTAAGGACAAGGACAAAGAACTGTGAATAAGAGAAAAGTTTCATTTAAGGTGCCAACTTTCAGAATAGTTAAAGACTGAACCTGCAGTTCTGAAAACTGGTGCTCTGTCTGGGGATTTTTAATGAAATAAATTAATTTTCTTTAGTATTTTATTTGCTCTTCGCCTTTGTAGGTAGGAGCTTATTATATATTCTCATTTAAGCGAGATTTATTTTCAGATGGAATAATAAATATAACTTATTTCTTCAGAATTTTGAAATCTGGAGATCACCGGCTGACAAGTGTCAAGGTTTAACATTGGGACTGACATTGCCACATGTTGGATTTTAGCATGCTGTACACAAAGAAGAGTTGGTCAAAAGGATATAAAAGTGAGGCAATAAAAATATTTGTCTAATTTGATAGGCTGAGAAGTTGTTACTGGTAGTCCACTTGCAATAATACTGCTGTTCATAGCTGTGAAATACATGTAGCACACTGTGGTTCTGTCATTCACTGAACTACTGTTTTATGACACAAGTCAAATTAATGGGCAAATGTTACTTTTAAAGAGGGATTCCTCTAACCATCTTTATCTATTTCATTGAGTATGAAGAGACCAAAAAAATGTGCAGAAATCAATTCTGCCTTACTACAGAAACCTGTAAAACCTCAAATGATGAAGAGTGTACTTACCAGGATTATGAAAATCCATAACTATATATATATATATATGACTCACAGTCACACAGTTTCCAGTTCCTGTCTGCTGTATGAAGTGTGATTTGTCTTCTGAATACTTGTAGCAAGCAGTGCAATTTTTGGTTGTATGTAACAAGTGGAAGGATGTAACACCACTGGTGCCATTAGTGATTTCACAACACTTTGCAGATTTTGATTAAAATCTGCCATAGCTTCAGAATTCGACTGTGCTTTCAGAGATCAGATGAAGAGATATATATATCCATGAAGTTTAAAGTGGAAGTAAAAACACATCTGTCAAAAGTAATCAGATATTTGACATATGTCAGAAATTCAATTACATTTGAACTGAAGCAATTACAGTTTCCTTTCAGGCATGAACTCAAGACACTTTTGTGTATGTTTCAATCTAGAAAAAGATTAAGAAATAGGGAAGTTGTCAGAGTCTTAATTTACTTGCTAGTCCTTTATCTTAGGGTAACATGAACTTTTCTTGAGAGAGAAAGAACAAGGTTTGGTGGGATTTTTTGTGTCTGGGCCCTAAATTGAAAGTCACACTTTAAGAAGCATATGCCATTTCTTGTGTGGCTCTTGCATTTTCAAAATATTTGTGTAGTGATTTTATACTTTGTTGTAGAAAATCACTACACAAATATTTGTTGTAGGTTGTGCTTGTGGAGTGTTTTGTCACACACAGAACACAACTAACTCTCTGTAGCAGAGGGGCAAGAGAGGTTGAGTGGGTGTAGATTTTCTGTTACTAAAGTAGAGAATGTAAGATCCTATTTCAAAAAAAAATGTGGCCATTTTATCACTGACTCAGCTCAGCACTCTCCATCCACACTGAGCTTATGGTCTTTCTTCTATATAACTTATACTTCTATATACTTAGCAACTAATCTCTCTTGAGAATGTCAATTATAGTTACAAGTGTGCAGAACTAAAATGAATATTTAGCTAAGGAAAGGAAAATTGACCTATTGTAACTGAGTTTTTACTTTTCTGTTGTTTGCTCTGTCACAAACAGAATCAGTCAGAGAAGAGGTGTAGTATTGCATCTTTTAAGTGCTGATTTTTGCATCTTTGACTTTGAAGTTTGCCTCGTGCTCTCAGTGACTGTGGATTTAGGACATTACTATGTTGCAGACATTTAGATTTTGGATGCCAGGATGCTCTACAGAGTTGTATCAACAGAAAATTGTCATCAGGAAAATAAGGATGATAAACAATTTTTAAATACATGAACTGGTCAAAGGAGGATGGGGTAGATCTACCAACTGTCAGATTATTGGGGGCAAAAAGTAGATTTGCAAGGAGAAAGCCAGAGAAACTGTCAGTGCACCATGAAGTTTTAGCACAAGTGTTGGACCATAGGGTAAATAGAAAACTTACTACTTTAATTTCTGATTATTCTTCACTCCTTACTCTTATCTTGGTATTGCCTCTGCCAAATGACTTTAATGGCTTGGCCTTCTCCACACATTCTTCTCTGTCTGCTGTGGCTTCATTTTGCATGTTACTGTCTCTGCCTCCTACCCTTTTGCTGATTCCTCAGGTGCTTTGTTTGTTCATTTTTCCATCCCCATTGCTGAACTATTCCCTGGCTTTGCAATGATTTTCCTTCTCTGGTATTTGCCTTGTGTTGCTCTGAACTGCTTGGCTCAGCCTGGCTCCCCTACTGTTCTCACATCCTTCACTGGGATGTGTCTTTCCTCATGTGCTGCCTGACTGGATTTCTGTGAAATGAACCCAAGCCCATCACCCCAGCACCCCTGAAGGAAAATTGCAAAGATATCCCCTGGGGTCAAGACAAGTGCATAAGGTAACAGCAGAGATGTAAAATAGAATTGAATGTGGCACCCATGTGAATGTTGGTCAATTTTTTGTTTGATTTTTAGACAGGCCTAAATATCTAAATATCTGGTAATACCTGCCCAAAGTCAAAGCTGAGGATGTCAAAGTTCAGAGATAAGAGGTGTGAGCTGTGATAAATCAGTTTAGGATTTTACATGATTTGTGTATTACTGCAGAAGATTATTACAGCAAAATTTATAACCAGATATGATTGGGAAGTGATGGAGACTTTGTTGTGAAATGTATAGTGACAATTTTATATTGGTGTGTAAAAAGCTTTTTTATTTAGTCTCAATAACAGAATGTGACTTTCATGATCTCTGTTACATGTATTTTTAAAGTTTTCTCAGAGTTAAAGATCTTAAGTATAAATCTGCTTGTTTTCGTTGTCAACAGTAAAAGTAATTGCTATACTTGACAACATTTTTTCCTCAGTTTGTTTAACCATTGTAAGCATAGCTGTTACTACACTTCAACAACAAATAAATATAATAGGTGTTTCTGTCAAAATAATTGTTTTGATTTTTACTGAAACTGCACTGTAAGCTATTAGTTAGAGAAGGATAATTTTATAAATGGAAGGAAAACTTCATGCTTGGTCTTTCAGACATGTTTCATTTAAAAACAAATTGCATTGAATGAAACAACGTATTTAATTACTGAGCCCTGTTCTCAATCCATTTATTTTACTCTAAACAGCAAGTGTTTAACTTGTATCCATTATTTTGTACCAGAAAGAAATTATTCTAAATGAAAACTCTTAATTAAATAATCCAGAAAGTCTCTGCCAGAAGTATGCAAAATTGTATTAACACAAGATCCATAAAATGGTGAACAAATCTTATAAGCATGCTCTAATACATTTTATTGTGTGCTTATGGTAGTGATTTTGTGATGGCCTTTATTTGTGCCGTGTCTTTCTTAAAGCAACTTACAAAGTTTTAATCAGTCATTTGTGAAATTGTTTATTAGCATCTGAGCTACATATTCATGACTGGATTTTTACAACTAAGTTATTCATCAGGTCAGAGAGATTTTATTATTCTGTATAAGTACCAGAGGGGAGGGTGCAGAAAGGATGGAAAAAGGCTCTTTTCAGTGGTGCCCAGTGACAGCATGGAAATTCTCATCTGAGCAAAGGAAATACTTTTTGTACTGTGAGGGTGATCCAGCACTGGAACAGGTTGCCCAGAAAAAGTATGGAGTCTCCATCCTTGGAGATATCCAAAACCTTTGTGGACATGGTCCAGGTTGGTGACTCTGCTTGGAGAGGGGTGCTGGACTATTTGTCTGTCAGAGGTCCCTTCCAACTTCAAGTATTCTGGGATGTTGTGAAGCTGCCAGAAGAAAGGGAAAACACAACTCTATCTCTTGGTGTAATTATCCATAATTCATTCAGCAGAGTCCCCTAGAAATGCAATCATTTTGGACAAACTGTGAAAGAAACCTCTCTTGCATCCCACCTACATAAATGAACTTTACTGAAGAAAGGAAAATGGTGATGTAAATATTAAAACATAGGATGAGACAAACTTAATTTCTGACATTGTGTATGGTTATTTTATTAGTTCTTTTACTTATTTTTTGTATAGAACTTGACATGACTTGAGGTGCTTTAGGTTCCATTTTATTTGTCCCAGGGAAGATGCAAATAGGAGTAGCCTGCTTCTTTGCCTTAAACTGCATCCAAAATCTGATTGTTACATCAGGGCCATCTCTTGTTCTGCCTTTGTGCTTTCCCTTTGTAGGGTGCACTGTTTTTCGTATCACCTGCAGTTCACTGAGAAAATATCTGTGTCTGCTTTTGCAAACAAGGATGCATTTTATATCAATTCTTAAAAGCAGGAGCAAGACAAAGCCTAGTGATCTATCCTGACCTCAGAATTCCAGAATCACAGAACTGTTTAAGGGCTAAGGAGCCTCTTGTCCATCCAAACCCTCCATGGCTCAAGCAAGGTTATCTCCAGCAGGTTGTCCAGGACAATTTTCAGTCAAGTTTTGAATATCTCCACAGATGGATGCTGTTGGCTGTTGCATGATGGCTGCCAATTCAGAAAATTTTGTTTATATTTACTCATTGAGACTGAATAATTATAGTACTGATGCAGCAAAACTAACACAGGCTGCTATGCTCACATTTTTTTAATTGGAATCCATAACAAGGGATTGTGATCATGTTTTAATGAAAGGGAATAAAAAATTCAAGCAGCCTCATTGCAAGCACAAAAAAAAAAAAAGCAAACAAAAATGAACCCATCCTTAATAAGAATAATGGCAGAAATGTTATCTGTTCTTTATTAAACTCTTGGGATTTAGCAATAAAACAGGTCTGGGAGAGCTGCTTTAAAAGATCTTGGTTTTCATATGTGACCCAGGATTTTATCTCTTCCAGCAGATGAAAATAAATTAGTACCTA
>VWYE01004783.1:17720-176503 GCA_013398995.1 Alaudala cheleensis
AAAGGATGGAAAAAGGCTCTTTTCAGTGGTGCCCAGTGACAGCATGGAAATTCTCATCTGAGCAAAGGAAATACTTTTTGTACTGTGAGGGTGATCCAGCACTGGAACAGGTTGCCCAGAAAAAGTATGGAGTCTCCATCCTTGGAGATATCCAAAACCTTTGTGGACATGGTCCAGGTTGGTGACTCTGCTTGGAGAGGGGTGCTGGACTATTTGTCTGTCAGAGGTCCCTTCCAACTTCAAGTATTCTGGGATGTTGTGAAGCTGCCAGAAGAAAGGGAAAACACAACTCTATCTCTTGGTGTAATTATCCATAATTCATTCAGCAGAGTCCCCTAGAAATGCAATCATTTTGGACAAACTGTGAAAGAAACCTCTCTTGCATCCCACCTACATAAATGAACTTTACTGAAGAAAGGAAAATGGTGATGTAAATATTAAAACATAGGATGAGACAAACTTAATTTCTGACATTGTGTATGGTTATTTTATTAGTTCTTTTACTTATTTTTTGTATAGAACTTGACATGACTTGAGGTGCTTTATGTTCCATTTTATTTGTCCCAGGGAAGATGCAAATAGGAGTAGCCCGCTTCTTTGCCTTAAACTGCATCCAAAATCTGATTGTTACGTCAGGGTCATCTCTTGTTCTGCCTTTGTGCTTTCCCTTTGTAGGGTGCACTGTTTTTCATATCACCTGCAGTTCACTGAGAAAATATCTGTGTCTGCTTTTGCAAACAAGGATGTATCTTATATCAATTCTTAAAAGCAGGAGCAAGACAAAGCCTAGTGATCTATCCTGACCTCAGAATTCCAGAATCACAGAACTGTTTAAGGGCTAAGGAGCCTCTTGTCCATCCAAACCCTCCATGGCTCAAGCAAGGTTATCTCCAGCAGGTTGTCCAGGACAATTTTCAGTCAAGTTTTGAATATCTCCACAGATGGATGCTGTTGGCTGTTGCATGATGGCTGCCAATTCAGAAAATTTTGTTTATATTTACTCATTGAGACTGAATAATTATAGTACTGATGCAGCAAAACTAACACAGGCTGCTATGCTCACATTTTTTTAATTGGAATCCATAACAAGGGATTGTGATCATGTTTTAATGAAAGGGAATAAAAAATTCAAGCAGCCTCATTGCAAGCACAAAAAAAAAAAAAGCAAACAAAAATGAACCCATCCTTAATAAGAATAATGGCAGAAATGTTATCTGTTCTTTATTAAACTCTTGGGATTTAGCAATAAAACAGGTCTGGGAGAGCTGCTTTAAAAGATCTTGGTTTTCATATGTGACCCAGGATTTTATCTCTTCCAGCAGATGAAAATAAATTAGTACCTAGGCCTGATTTTTTTTTATGCATTTCGGATACTGGTGTGCTGGCAGTATCTCACTCTTTACTATCTGTTATCAATCCTCCTTTTCTGGATGAGTTCCTTGAGAAAGAATTAGCAATAATTCCCCAGCAGCAGCTGCTGTGTATGAATATTTTGGAGGTTGCCCTTTCCAGATTCTGAGGATAATAGGAGAAAACAGACCTAATTATACTGGGTTGACATTTACATGGCCAGTGCTAATTTTAGCAGGGCTGTCTGTGGGTTTAATCAAAATGCTGCTATAGTGATTTTAATGGAGAAACTATCAAGGAAACAAACAAACAAAAGTGACCCCTCCTAAATGATTCTCCATGAGACTTCATCAAGATATTCTGAGCTCTGTCTCATCTCTCTTTTTCAATTAAAGAAGACTAAACTGAGTGCTCTTCTTCTGGGTAAAATCAATGGGAGGCACTCAGATGCTACAGAATTCAGAGCAGTGCATCAGGGAGATGCACTTCAACATCTAGAAAATCTACCTGCAAAGCACCTTACTATAATATGAAAAATACATGGCTTTAGGTCATAGTTTAATGGAAGGATGACATATTGCAGAATATTTTGTTCCTTGCCATCACAATTTTATCACGATGGCACTGCCTGGTATGCTTGCTCTTAATATTTTTCCTAATCTACTGTAAAGACAAAAAGTGCATTTTTACCCATCTGTATTCCTTTCAAATAACATCCCAGCCATGGGCATCCACTGCTGCTTTAATTTTAGCTCTCAGTGCTGAGCTTTCTAGGGCTGACACAGAAGTCACACAGAACTCAACCACAATGTAGTGTCCCAAGGAGTCCCAAGTGTCCCAAGCCAGGAATTTGAAATACCCTCATTTTGATTTATTATCTGATCCAGTTCTGAGTTCTAGGCTCAGTGCCTGAGGATCTTTCACAGAATCAGTGTTTTCCAGCAGTGTTCTCCAGCAGCCTCTGGGGAGGCTTGAGGCAAGGCTTAACAAAAGGTTAGCTAAGAATGAAATGAGGGAGGATGCAGAGCTCCACACACTTTTTGAAAGGCAGTTGACTCAAATTGCAGCCCTTGGTTGGAGTCAGATACCTTCAGAGGGTCAGTGAGCTTACTCTGCTAAATTTAACTATTTCCTAATAGGCTGTAGCACAGTGAAAGAGGAGTGCACTATTATCAAAATCTGGCTTGAAGCTTCTTACCAAATGTGATGTATTTGTGTTCAGAAAAGGGACTTGCTGTGGATTTCTTACAGAGAATTTGTGGATACTCATTGCAATGGAATAATTACACAAAGACAAGGGATCAGCCACTGGCATTAGTTTTCGATATCCCTCGAAGACTAATTGAGGTCCCCAGGCAAATAGGAGCAGGTAGCACTTATTTTTATTAGAGTTGTACATAGAGCTATTTTGTGTGTGCTTTCACATTCTCCTAATGAGAAAGAAAAATAAAAAGCATATTATTTTTTCCATGAGGTTTATTTTATCTATCTTATTAACTAGACCAAATCATAATTAAATAAATCTGTATTAGCAGTTAATGATCAGTTGGTTAGTTGACAGCTGCAGGCAAGCCTGCATATATAAAAATTACCATCATAATGAACATCTTCTATAAAGAAGATTTTTTATTAAAAATGTGAATCTGTTTCAACAGCAATATTATAAAATTTGTCTTTTCATGATCTTTAATATCCAATTTTCTGCCAGAATGACCCAGAATATTATATGGATTCTGTATTGAAATCTGTTTAAAAAACCAAGGGGCTCTGTCCTGTAACAGGCTTAATTAAGCTACAGTTGAAAATATCCATGTAATGTATATAACTAGTTATGAGTTTACAGTCTGTTCTATTTGCCATCTGTTAAAAGCTTTGCAAATTAAACTTAGGGATGTGCTGCAGTGGTGTTACAAAGTGTTTACATTATTTTGGTGTCCATGTATGTGTGGAAAGTATGCTCTTCTGTTTTCAAATTATTACATGCCTCTGTCTTAATCAGATCAGAGTGGGCAAATCCCAGCAGAGAGCTGACTCTTCTCTCACTGGGGGAGGATAGTCAGTGCTGCAGTGGGTTTCTGATCCAGAGGGATGGGTCCCAGTTCAGATGTCTTCAGGAGTATGGAAACTATGCCTGCTATCAGTTTATTTATCTCAGATACTGGATTAGAAGTGAGTTGCTAATTTTAAAAGATTTTTACTTTGACCATATGGTTGCCAACCATACATGTATATATAGTATATATTTAAATTTGGAATGGGCTTGATAGATAATGCCTCAAAGATCTGAAGAAAAATCTTAAATCTTTATTAAAATGAGAAAAAAGTTTATTTTTTCATATAGATATTAAAATTTTAATGGATTTTAGTTAGGATATTTTCAAGCTCTTTCATGACACAAAACTTCTCAAGTAATTATTTCAAAGGCAAATTGCTCTTGCCCTGATGATCTACAAATACACAAGAAGTAAGCAATCACAAAAGCAAAGCAGTTGGTTAATTTTCATGATTAGGATGTAATAAACCTCTTACATACAGAAATTCAGATATGTTTAGGTAAGAATTTCCTATGGCTTTGCACATTCATATTAAAGTGAGGTAATGGTCTACATTTGATGTCCTGAGACCTTTTTAAATGGGAGAGGTAGAAATCCTGCAGAGTTTTGTGGTTTTAAATATTCCCAAGTTTCCTAATTTAAGATTGATTTCCCCATCTTATTTTGGTTAGTTTATTTTAGTTTAAGAGTGTTTCTAGCAAAAAGTCTAACAGCCCTCAACTTTATAATTAAATACTGGTAGGGAATTAGTGCAGATGAGGAGTCCAGGCTCTTGTTCTGTGTTTTGGAGAGCTGTTTTTCAATCTCTTCTCTCTTTCCCTGGTGTGTCTTCAACTTTTTTTGTCTTTCTGGCCATTCCTGTATTCCAGTCTGACATCATTTTGCTCAGTCTCCCTACACTTCCACCTTCATTCCCAAACTTCCGTGCATCCACCTCTTTTTCCATTGAGTCCTTCCCAAGACTGCATTACAATTTCCCTACCACCCACTCTTTCACAACTCTCAGCACTGAAGTCTTCAGCCTCGAGGAATTTTGGCTGTAAGGAAGGTGACCATTTACAGCACCAGGTAGAGTTTCCCTGCTGACATTTTTTGAGGAAGCCACCTGTGGTGACCAAAGAAGGAATCCCCAGGAGGGAGCTGCATGTCCCAGGCAGGAGACTCCAGTAGATCCAGTCCTTCTCAAGGAGTGATACCACAGAACTGTATCAGCTGTACTCATTGTAGAAAGCATGAAATATTATCACAAAAACTCATTCAAAGCCTAATGTAGAAGTAGGTACTCATAACTAAGAGGATTTTCTGCAGATAGAATTAAAGCTGAAACCCTAATGCTGAGGTGTCATTTCCTGCAAATTCCAGGAATTCTTCTCAAACAAAGAGCTTTATAGCTAAAAGACTGATTGACTTCTTCTACTCTGTGTAATCTTTTGATAATTTCTGAAATAGCTAAGGTGGATGTTCTGACACTTGGCAGACTGGCAAGTCACTGGAGAAAGGCCCTTATAGATTCAAAATATCAGGCAACTTTCATTACAGACAACAGAAGTTTAGTTTGTTTTGTTTTTTTTAAACAGCAAAACCAATCAGATAAAAAATCATGTTGAAAAGGCATGGTTTGTATAATAATAATGATGATTCTTTTAAATATACAGTTGCAGTTTAAATATACAATTACAGTTGTCTTTAATGTGAGCATTTGTTTTTGGATTGATTTTTTAAATGCAGTGTTACTCACAGATGTAACCCACAGCTGAAAAAAAACATGACTTGGGCCCTATAAAATTATGGGATAGACATGCATATGTTACACATGATCTCTGAATAATAAATGTGGGACATTAATTGTGGTTTTGTTTTATTTGTTGTTTTTTTTTTGTAGCAAAGGGTAAAATGGAGTTTTTTACAGGGAAAACCATACAATTATGATAAAAAGTAAAATAGTGATTAAAAAGCAAAAAGGGAAAGATTTGAGTAAAATAACAGAAAATATTTTGAAAACTTTCAAAATACCACAGCAATCTGTTCCATCTTGCAGGAATCCGATTAGCTCCAAAGGAAAAACTGGATATCCCTGTGTTATTCATGCCAGCTGAAATGAAAATTTATAAAGCAGTGGTGATAATTCATGTAATGAGGGAAAATGGTGAAAACTGGCCTTATAAGGTTACTGCTGCATCAAAGACAGACTTAAACAGGTAATTTATTCTAATAGCAAAGGAAAAAGGGCTGGAGGATGCTCAATCCTATCATCATTTATCCCATTGCCTATTCATGTGTAGCTCCCAAGGGCAGTCCAGTGTCTGATTTTGAGGGCAGTGGGTATCCATCAAAAGCTTTTAATGTACCCTGTAAAGTATGCAGATTCAGAGTGAGATTTCTGTCTGTTTTAATACCCACCTGTTCTCACTTTAAATAAAGAAAATGTACAGTACTGGCTGCTGGTGCAGTTGTGAGTACTGAGCAAATGAAAGCTCTTAGGTACCTCTGTTCAATATATTTGTGATAATACTGATTCTCATCCTGATATTTTTGTAATAAATTTTTATAAATCATAACCTGCATAAACTTTCAGTGTAAACATAACCTGACAGAATGCAGATCAGGCCAAATGTTTTCAGATCTATAATATTCAAATACACTAAGTGGATCTAAATTATAGCTGATATAATTTATAGCTGATATATTTATCTGGAGTTAATTTCATATTTTTCTCAGATATGGTTCACATTAAAGCATACAATAGAAAAGAGTCTCACCTTTCCAAGAACTCTTAAGTCTATATTACTTTGGAAACAGAATTTTCAGTAGTCTAAATGATACTTTTATTTTTCCAGAAATGTTACTGTAGCAGAGAATGGGGAAACTCGGGGAATACTCTGGATCTACCCAATTAATGGAACACCTGAAGCACCACAACAGCAATCAGGTATGTAATGCTTGAAAAAAGCTTGAACAATATATTCAAGAATATTTAAGAAAATCAAATGGTCAGTTATGTTCTCACCTGCTTGATCACAGGAATTTGCAACAGTACTTGGCTATATCTTAAAAAAAGATAAAATCACATATTAAAAAACAAAGTCCTTTCCCACTTCCAAAGCAAATCTAGATCATTACTTTGTTCTTATTGTGGATAAAAGGAGTTGGGGGCAGTTGTAAGTCTTAAGGCTTGTGCCCTTCAGTGTCCCAGTTAATCCCGAGTTTGAGAAATGAAAGGTGAACAATGGACTGACTCAAGGGTTGACTTCTTGCGTACCCAGAACACCCTTCTGGAGAGTCTACAGGGTGCAGAATATTCGAGTAGGTGTTTGCTGCTTCTCTCAGCCTTGAATTTCATGTCTTAATCAAAACCAGAATATTTAGTAGTGTGAATAGCAGTAAGTTTTCCCCTTGCTCCTGGGAAGTAAACTTGCATTAAAAGAGGAGTGACGTTCTTGGAGGTTTCTTGCTTTTTCTGGGGATAGTAAATGCTTATGTGTTTGACCCTCTGCATTTTTTAAGGTGTGATATAATTCCAGAGCTATGAAACAAGAAGTTGGGAACAGCTTTTTAAATCTATAACCCTGAAACTACAGTACAACATGTAGATCTGGGACCAATTCTATACCAGCTTGACCTTTCAGCTTACCTTTTTTTCCTGGATGAGTGAATAGAATACCTTCCTACATTAAATGTATTAAGATACAAGAACAATTTCTGGAAAAACATAGAAATAGATATTTGTACTGTCATTAATTTATATTGCTTAAGGACTCTTTACTTGTAGACAAATGCCAATGATGTGGTATTGATTAGAACTTTCATCTCTTTAATTTCCACTTTAATACCTTAAGGAATGAAACAGAATATTATCATGTAATCAACTGTGGCCCAAAATGATGGCTTTAATGAGTCTCATTAGCATTAGAACTATGTATATTAATGTGGATGTTTGTTGTGTTATTTAAAACTGTTGTGTAATTCACTGGCACTCTTCAAGATAAATCTCCCTTTTATTGGGCTGTTGCTTTCATTGAGATCACAGAGTCATTAAGGTTGGAAAAGACCTCTAAGATCACTGAGTCCAACCATTAACTCAGCACCTCCATGTAACCACTGAACCACATCCCTAAGCACCACATCTCAGTGCTTTCTGAGTATTTTTAGGTGTGATGACTCCCCCATTTCTCTGGGCACCTTGTTCCATCACCAGGCCACCTTTTCCATGAAGTGATTTTTCCCAATATCCAGTCTAAACCTCCCTTGGCACAACTTAAGGCCATTTCCCCTTGTCTTGTTACCTGGGAGAAGAGATTGGCCCCCACCTGGCTACACCCTCCTTCCAGCTGGTTCTAGACGTGGAGATGGTCTCTCCTGAGCTTTCTTTTCTCCAGGCTGGACACTCCCAGCTCCCTCACTCACTCTTCTTAGACTTAATCTTGAGACCTTTCCCCAGCTCTGTTCCCTTCTCTGGGCTCATCCTGCCCCTCAATGTCCCTCCTGAGATGAGGGGTCCAGAACTGGACACAGCACTCGAGGTGTGGCCTCAGCAGTGCCCAGCACAGGGGGACAGTCACTGCCCTGCTCCTGCTGCCACACCACTGCTGCCACAGGCCAGGTGCCACTGGCCTCCTTGGCCCCCTGGGCACACCTGGCTCATGTTCAGCCTATTTTTCACCAACAGATCCTTCCCCACAGGACAGCTTTCCAGCCATTCTTGCCCAAACCTGGGGCATCGCCTGGGGTTGTTATGACCCAAATGCAGGACTCAATACTTTCTATATAAGTAGCAGTCATGAATTGCTTAGGTCACATCACTCCTGTATATGTTCAGAAACTCACATACTATCAACTCTTACCTAATTTGAAATCACTAAATGCTTTTTTAAAACACCAAAACTAAATTGTAGCATATTTATAACTGTTATCCATTAGTTTAAGTTCAATAAATGTTTGTAATACATATAAAACCATTGCATTCATTTTGAATACATATAGTTCTTTGGCCATCAGCATGTTGTATTGGACTAATATTTTTTTTTCCCAAGGAAGTACTGGGTCTTTCAAGAATGTCCCAGAAAGCAGAAATAGGTGTTTGTAAGTGTGTTTATGGAATTTTCCATTCCCATCTTGATTCTGAAAGCCTGTGGTTTTCAGTTATAAATGGGCATTTAGAAAACTGACATTGTAAGGCATAAGTCCAAAGCAGGTAATGACAAGAAATCTACTTAAAAATATTTTAAATAATGATCAAAAGAGTATTGTCATCTTTTTTGATGCAGACATTTATTAGAAGTGCCTGGAGGCGACAAGTTTCTTTGTCAAATCCCCAAATTGCTTTGCTGGTGTATTAGGGAGTTCATCTTTGGGTCATTCTTATTTGCATCTTAATGTACTTAAACTTCTAGAAGTCACTTGGCTTTCTGTCTCATGAGACCAATTAAAATGATCAGTGGTCACAACCCATGTAGTACATGTTAAGTAGATGATACCTTGGCTATCTTATAAAAGTGATTACAATTGGAGGATTGTAATATTCTGCAATATTCTTTTAATTCTTGTAGAGTGTCCTCAAGGAAGCATACAGAAATTTTAATTGGAGGGGGCCACTGGGGGTCATCTAATCCAACCACCTGTGCAAGGGCAGCTTGCTCAGGGACCTGTCCAGTCAAATCCTAGATATATCTGAATTTTATTCTCAAATACCACTTAGCCATTTAGGAAAAAGAAAATGTAAAATCAATTCTGGTAGTAAGATGAAGTGTAGAATAGAAAATGGCACAATGTGTACTCAGTAATCTGAAACATTTGGCAAACTAGTGGAATAAGGAGAATGGAATCTATTGTAAAATATAATGTCAAGATGTGTGTTTGACTATTTCAGTAACTCTCCCTCATGGAAATTCTATGAGATCTCTAGAAATTACTCACATCCTGGGAAACAGGGAAAACCAAGAGAGAAAGGAAATTACCTTGTTGTGTAATTATCTATTTTGCAGAGTAATGGTAGTGAATAAAGTGCCAGAACTGAAAGTTGAAGCTAAATAAATGTGATATCAAATAAGGGGTTTCCTTCCTCTTTTTTTAAACACTGCATAATGGTTCACCATGATATGTTCCAAATTATTGATCATTAATTCCTGGTGTTAACTTCAGAGTTAATTTTTGAAGAAACATTGGGTCTAACTCTGATGAAAATGACTTTTAGACCTTGAAACCAAAAAGGATATGGTCAGTTGTTCTTTTTCATGTTGATTCCCAGTACTCTGGGAGGTTCTGTGTCTTTTCTTCGAGAAAACTTTTTTTTTCAATGCTTTTATGTAATTTCTCCTTTTTCTGTGCCAATAAATATGAAAGAACCAGAAAAAATACCTTTTGAAATAAGCTTTTAAAAAACTAGTTCAAAAGCCAAAACCTAACAAATTTGTAATGAAAAAGTCATACTTTGGAAGCAGTAAATTAAAATCACTTACTGAACTGAAAGAAGTTCTATGGTGCTTCAAACAGAAACTCATGCAAGGATGCTTTTTATTCTGGCGTACTTCTATTAAAGTTGAATTTTGAAAAACACTATTCCTAAGAAAGCAAAGAGTAACTTACAATTCTTTCATTTAATCTTAAAACCTCTTATTTTTTTGGGTTTTTTCACTCTTCCATTCTTAATTATGGCATATTTCAAGCTATGCCATAATTCCTATTAGCAGTTGAACTAAAATGAAGATACATTTCACGACTGAAATTGAGAGAAGTTTGCAAGTGCTGTTAGGAGCTAACTGAACAGATTTTTGTCTGCTTAGCAATATTTTCTACTACTTCACCACAACAGAACAATAGAAAGTGGAGGTTGGAAAGTTGTCTTGCTCCTTACTGGAATTCTGTCCTTCTCTGGGTACATTTTGCTTCTATGTTTAATTCATTTGTTAAAATCAAGATTCCAGTGCTTTGCAAATTGGATGTTTTTGCTCTTCCGCAGTTTTGCTGCGCTGTCAAGCCAGGCAGAGGCTGGAGCAGAGGGTGGAGCTGATGCTGGTTGGTGTGATGCCTGGTGCCCCTGCCCTGCCCGACACCGGGAATTCTGCCGAGGGCGACGCAGATGAGTCGTCCAACACCCCAGAAGTCCCTGATGGTAAGAACAGCTTTGATATCACACTATTGTAGGAAAATTCCAAACAAGTACTTCACCAGATGTGCAGCTCTGCCATGACAATGAGTTATGTTTAGGCAAATTGTCCCAGTCTCTATTTCTACCATTTTGCAAGTGTAGGGTATTTGTTTAACTTATTGTCTGCAGCTATAGGCACCCATGAACCTGAATCTTCACTCTCTTTTAAAATTTGTCCTGGATGTGAGGTTTGCATACACACAATCTCTCCTTTAAAAGAAAGCCTGCACAAATTCTTCAGTTAGAAAAAAATATATCTGTGTAGGCATTGCCAGGAGTCGTTTATCTGCAGGTTTATAAGATGCATTCCCATCAGCAGGCCAATATTGGTATCAGAATGGATTGGAGAAGGAGGACTTTTTGAAAGAAGTGATAAAGCTTTGTAAAAGGATAGCTTCTACTTACTGTTAATCTGCTGAGAACACAGGGATAATCAATTTATTCAGATACAGCAGCTTTTCAAAATATACCTCTCCTTGAAACAGAATGGTACAACATAAAAGTAGTAAAGAAAGAATGCTTGTTACTCTATCACCAGTATTTGTTATCAGTCGTAGTCACTACAACATCCTCTTTTATTGTGCACCTTGAAAACTTAAAATTTTGGGTCCAAAGTCATTCTCCTTTATAAGGAAAATGTTATTTTAAAATAATGACACGTAACATGAGACAGACTAATGTGTGTTTAACTTAGCTGTAGATGAGGGAAGGGTCTCACCTGTACTCTGACTTTGTTCAAAGTGATAAAAGATGAGTTTACAGATGTTGCTGTAATTGCAGTCTATCAGGTAATCAGTTGGAAAGGCAGGCAAACTTGGCTTTTGTGTCTCATTTCTGCCATTTACAGTCTGTTCCAACAGAGGCTTTGCAGGGATATAGAAAATGTCCTGCCAAATAACAGAAAAAGTGAATAGCTGTAAAAAGTAAATCAAGATGCATTACATCCTTCCTAGAAGGCCAATTTTCATGCAAACATGCACTTTCTCTGCACATTGATCAATGTAATCTCATATCAGCAATTACTGTCCAGATCTTTAAACAGATTTTATTCCTGAAAGCTTTTAAAATAGGAGGAGATCTAAAGGTGAACTGTAAAAAAGAGCTTGCACAGCATATGGTGGCTGATTGGCCAATATTCATAATTACTTTTAAAAATGTTATATTTACTCATATTGCAGTGTCGAAGGTAACTTAATTTCTGGGCATATTATCATCTCACACTCCCATATTGCAGAGTGATAGTGGTAAATCCAGTAAAGCAAAAAGATGTGAAGTTGTCAGTGAACATTCTTTCCTCTTTGGAGAACTGTAAATGCTGTTATAAAACTTTGTTCAGCCTTTGAAGAACAGTTTTCCTTCAAGATACAAAGGAACTTTTATTTTTTTTTTTAATCTTTACTTTTTAAAGTAAAAGATTTAGCTCATTATTGGCTGATCACATATGAGTGGGCTACCTTAAACACACCTGGACTATTTCCCTCCAAAATGGTGGTGTCTGAATTGACAAGAAAAATGTACAGTGAGCAAGCTGAGGCAGCATTCTGAAAGTCTTGCAGATTCATGATGTCTAGTTCTTGTTTTATTCACAGGAATAATTTATTAGCACTGGCTTCTGCACATGCTACAAGAAATTGATTTGGGGCATTGCATCCTTTTAAGAAGTCTGGTAATGAAATGCTTTGCACCATAGGTAGTAAGATCATTTTTAACACTGTGCTTTTCATAGTTTTCAATGACATTTTAATGCCATTATTGATAGATGAATTTGAGGCCTGTTAGGAAGCAAATTAAATGGTACTATCTGAGCTTTCTGCAGTCTACCAGTTATAACATAAATAAAAGCCTAAACCTTTAAGATAACAGTCTGGCACACTGTTCTTCATTTTTTTTCCTCTTTTGAAAGAGTGATTCATCAGAGTGCCTGTGTGATGTGTAGTAAGCAGTTTTACACCCAAGGATAAATGATGATAATTACTGGCAGATCAGATTTAAACAGCAAATACTGTGCTTCAGTATTTAAATTATTTGGACAACTATAAATTCTCGTAAAGTGAAAAAATCTTCAAGCACGTCTTTTACATTAAAAATTCACTTTCATTCAATACAGAGGAGTGCATTTCACACAAAAAGCTACTACAATTTCTTAAGAAAGAGGGTGCAATCTAAATACTGTCAAGCTCCAATGACACAACTTCTTGCTCAGAAGTTAGCCAAGTTCCAGGGATCAAATAATGAAAGCTTCATAATTTTGACATAGCAAATACAGTATGGCCCTTTAAAAAATAATTTTCAGTTGCATTAAATGCATGTTTTCACCCTAAATGTATTTTTCATCTGTTTTCTTACATATTCCTCTAAAGATTATCTTTTTCACTAAAGGAAATTTAAGAGCTGAGATTCATCCAAACAAGTGTGAAGTTTGCTATTTTTTAGTTTAAATATTCAGTGGATAATACAAACATATTTAATTTTTGCAGTCTTTAAAATTAAAAAATTCCAACATTCACAAGTCAGTTATGGATGTTTGACTGACATTTGACATTCACAACTTTTTGTGTTTGTGGTGGTCCTTTGTAACCTTTCTATTGCTTCAGTTTATCTCATAATCCAGCCATGAGGGCTGAGTGTTTCTCATTAACTTCCCTCATCTTTTTTAATTCACAGCTCTCCTCACAGCCCAGCTGTTGGTTTTAGTCCCTTGCTCCTGAGTTCTCATTTCTGGGGGGTTTCATGACAGTTACCCTGGAGGGGAGTGGTGCTGCTCAGGCTCTGTGGGGTAGCACAGGTATTGGGTTTGGGTTATGACCCAGATTTGGAGCCATTCTGAACTCAGACTAAACAGATGGACAGTTCAGCTGCACCTGAGAGTGAAATAGCATTTTCCAGATATGCTAATCCATAATGTGCATTGGCATTCATTATACAAAGTGAATCTGTACCCTTTGTTTCACTGTTTATAAAACCTTAATAGCTAAATTAAAACCAAATATTCCTGAAACTCATCAGAATATATAAAAGGCTTTATTTTCTTTTATTTCATTAAAGCAGCTCTTTGAAACTAGCAAAGAATGAAAACACATCCAAACACATTAAAAAGCTGTTTTCCATCCCCAGCAGGATTTTGTGTTAGCCAGTGGCATGGATTACACTAAATTCCAATTAAATGTGATGGATCTGGATCAGAAGGCTCACCTTTAAGATTTAAGGTCAATAAAATTGGGTATGACCAAAGAAATCTTTGGAGACAAGGTATCTTTATAGACTTGATCTCTGATCCCGAGATGTTAATGTGATTGCTGATAAAGTGTGGCAGGTTAATATTGAAAGCAGTATGAAAAGCATAATAATGATAAAGATGGCCCTGTATCCTACTTAAGCCATTTCTGTGTTGTCAGAATAACTGTAGCATTATTTTTGAAATTATCCTTGAGGATGAGAAAATATTATAGCTATGTAAATTAGATTTTCTTCCTATGCAAGAAAGAAAAGATAATAAAGAGTTTGTTTTGGATTAAGAGTTGATGAAAGCAGTGATCAATGGCAAAATGAAACTGTTGACAAGGGGGTGAACCAATAATTGAGACACTTTGTTATGGATTATTGCTTTGTTGTTAGAGGTGACAACTCCTAATGGAAAACAGAGAACTAGTGGAAGTCAAAATATAAAGCATCAGAGGAGAACTGAAAATCTTAGATGGATTATTTTGCCAGCTACATAACTTTTGTTTACATATACCTGTTTGTTTCTTTATTTATGAGTGAAGCATGGGAGAGATTTGATGTATTGTTTGTTTCCATTATTGAACTGAAATAATGCCAGGCATTTTAATGAAGAAGGTCAAATAGTTCTTGTTGATGTACAAGGCTATCACTGGGTCCATTAAAAAAGAGAAAAAATACAGCAAGATTTTTTTATCTCATAAGTAAACCCTCCTAATGCCATTTCTTAATAAAACTAGAACAATAACAACAACTACTGGCAGAAAAAAAATAAAAAGAACTCATGAATTGTGAGCTGGCAGTTTGTTACTGCTTTTAGTTCTGTTTACAGTAGTCACTCATTTCTGTTTCCTTGCTATTTTATCAAATGTTAAAATCTATAAGCCTTAGGAATGAGAATCATCATTAGGATAATTAAAATTACTTTCTGATACTTATGCAAAAACATGCTCACTTTAAATATTCAACACTTAAAGGGAACCAGATCAATTATAAACTAATCTAAAGTTATTTTTTCAGCTTCACAAAATAGCAAAAAGAATAAATAATACTAACCCATAAATAATGAAAATCTTCCAGGTGCTGCTCTTCAGTATGATGTAGATCCAGGAAACATGAGAAGTCCAAAAGAACTGCTTGACTAATCCAAATAATGTCTGAAATAAGAACACACAAATAGATATCCCTTAAAATTATTTGAGCTAGTAGATAAGAAAAACCTAGGCAATATAATTAGCTGGAAGAGCGTATTAATTACTTTAATGATTGTGATTGCTGTTTCTCCCCTCTCTTGCTCACAGAATTTCCTGCAATCTCTTTGGTTGGGTGGTAAGGAAGTATTGCTTCCAACAGAAACAGAAACACTACACCCTTGTTTTGTAAAGATATTTTGGGGAAGCTTCTGTAATACAGAACCATGGCCAACACAGCTCAGTAGGACCTTACCTGTCCTTCTGGAATGTCATAACACCTAACAGTGATCTGTCTGCATTAATTTCCACTTCTTTTCTGAATTATTGTCTTGTTATTTATGGCACCCCAACAAAGCATTGCTAGTCAAACCACTTAAGATGCAAACTTCTTAGGTTTTTCTGGGACAGTGGTCTCCTGTCTCTCAGCTGTGTTTGAATGCTTTTTGTGATAGAAAAGCAGAGGATTTATGCACCTAAATTTGCCTCAGAAAATTTATCTGACAGTAACTGTAGCAAAAAACCCACACGCATGCAACAAGCCCAAATGCACTTCCATTTCCAGGTTATTACATCCTTTTGTCATTTCTGTGATAAAATTCTTTGTCCTTGTCTCCTGTCCCTGAAGTTGCATTGATCAAATTTTGTTGTTCTTACAGAAAATTAAGTTTTTATCTCTAGGTCTCTTTCATCTCTCCCACACTGCACATTTCCAACAGAACATGATACAAAAATTCCCCAACAAACTTTTTCCGTTGTTTTGTAGAATGTATAAAACTTTATGTTTTTATAAATTACTGCATCAGGCCTGTTGTTTTGACAATGTAAGAACAATTGGGTCTGAAGCTTTGGAGATACAGGTAGATACTGAAACTATAAGACAACTAAATCAAAATTACATAGAATCACCACAGAACTTTGAATGAAGTGATAACCTTGAACCATCACTCTTTCTTCAAGCCAGCTGAGTCAGAAAACAAGTGAAACCTCCGAAATTTACTACACAAAACTTTTATTCATCCTGAAACTTGATTTGTAGCCAAAAAATAACACAAGTGGGTAACTCCCATGATATGAAATGCCTTATAGTAGAGGAATTTACAGTACCCTGTGTGATAGATGTTCTGTCCTATGTGTAACTGAATGCAATCTGCTGGGCAAGGAAAAGGAAGCAAATGAATGTGACCTTTGTGCTGTTCCACTGTCTGTGACTCAGTTTTGTATATTAAAAAAAGCCAGAAGATAAATATTGCATGCTTTTGTAATAAACCAAAGTATAGCATAAAACTGTCAAGAACTATTGAAAAAAATGCTGGCATGGGTTTTCAATTTAGCCTCTGTGTGTGCCAATTCAAATAGAATGGGTAGGTTAAAAGTCAACTTGAGTTGTTACTGATTTCTGTGGGCAACACAGAAAGTGAGGCAAATTACTCTGAATGCCATGGAAAAAATAATGTCTGTGTGAACTAGGACTAAATCATGAGATACATTCCCGAGGAAGCTGCTTTGATGTTTCTCTGCCAAGGTACAGATGTGATCTTTATCTGCCAAAGTTTCTGGCTAAATGAAGACATGGCTAAATTAAAAAGGGAATTTGTTGAAAAAGGATTATAATGGTTGTGAAGAAATAAATTTTAATTGTTTCCTTTATAGCATGAATTTATAGAGTAGCATACAAATCTGAGTAGAATGAGCAGAATGCCAGATCAAAGGCAAATAATGTGAGATCCTTTGGGCTGGAGAGAATCCTTCTGAATTTCCTGAGGTTTTCGTTTCAACTTTCTATGCAAATAATATGAGAATAAAGGAAGCATTGAAAGGGATGTATGAAGACAGAGCAAAAACAGAATTAGTGAAAAAGGGATCAAGAGAGAGAGAATATATAGAAACAAGCTGCAAGGAGCAATACTAGATGCATACCATGTGTTTCATATCCATGAAATGGATTCACAAGCTTCTATTTCATTCAATAAACTATGCAGTGTTTTGAAGAAACACATTCTCAAAGAGAAAAAAGGTGGGGGGAATGCATTTTGCTGCTTCTTTTCTGTAGAAACTTGGTTTAGAAGTAGATAACACTCTTTTTAAGAAGTGTTTTAAAAGAGAAAATTTAGGAAACAGGAAAGCTGAATGTAAGAGAAATTTAGGAAAGAAGTGTTCCAGTTGGTTGGTAAGGAAATAGGCAAGTGGGATGCAGGGTTAAAAAAAAAGATGTGGGTAAGAGTGGAATTTTGTAGAGCTCTGAAGATATGGATGAAAGTTTTTGGCTGGATATGGAAAGAGAAAAACTTGCAGAGAAGAGATATAAAGATAAATATGCAGAACTATATTTTGAATTTCCTTGGATTCCTATGAGGATCAATCATTTTATTATCAGGAAAAGGAAATAATGTTTTTTATCCATTAATTTCTATGAGTTTAATTTGGTGTCTGGGATGTAGTGAAGTTATGTTATCTTTGCTTATATTTGTAATGCTCCATACATAGCTCCTTTGTACCTATATGAAGAAATCTGGTGAAAAGCATATTTAACTACAGCCAGGTCTTTGAGGGGCTTTATGCAATTTGTTTATTCTTCTGCTGTTATCCCATAGTTGTGAGATTTTACAGTGAGAAACAGACACGTGATTTTCAGTTGAAATCTCATGTCATACTACACACATGATGCCTACTTAAATGTTAGGATGTTCTTGACCACTAAACTTCTTTTTTACTTTTTTTTTCCTTTATTACTCTTGCATTTAACTTTCTGATGTTTATTTGAATATTTACTTGAAAACAGTATTGAAATTATTTAAACTGCTGTACAATGATGTGTTCTGTCTGCCTCTACTTTTGCTGGAGAGGCAGAAATGCATATTTAATGTTCATTCCCCACTGCCTGCTGAGTTCCAGCAGTCTGTGTGAAAACTCCTGGAAGACAATGGAGAAGCAGGAAAAGGACGAGTGTCAGATGGGACCTGAAAGGGGCTATGAAGGAAGATATTTCAAAGGATTTGGAAGGTGAAGATTACATGCCAGATACCTGGTAGAAATGAGCAGTTAACATCTGGTTTTGCAGTTTTAGAAATCTGTATTTAGGGACTATTACATCAAGAGGGGAACAAATCTTTGTTAGGTGCCAGGGCCACAGTGGACACTTAACCTTGGAAAATGATCAGAACCAGTGAGAAAAATCAGTGTGAGTGCAGTGTTTTACATTCAGCACCAAGTGAAAATAATGAATCTGGTTTATGCAAAGCATGAAACTGCAAATCTGTGAATGCCTGGGCTTTAATTACATGTTTGTATTTGGTGATAGTGCTTCCCTCCTTTATGAAATGACTGCAAATAAGAGCAGTTAAGTGAATTCACTTGCATCTCTGTTTTACTGCATCCATCCAAGGAAAAGCCTCTGCAACCAGGACAAGCACTTTTGCAGTCTGAGCACGTTTCCATCACAGTTTTAATTTCCATCTGTCCCATTGGAAATGGGAGGCAGTGTGAGAATAAAGTGTGGCCCTTAGGGAGATGCTCCCCTTTGCCAGGTTTATGTCACCAAGTGTGCCATGAGTTAAATGCTGTTTGTGGAGAGCTCAGACAGCCAGACCTCCCCTGGGGATCCACAGGGGACTGCAGCCTCCCAGGCTGTGGCCATGAGATTTTTATCATCAGGAAATGCAGTGTATAATGAGCTGATCCTCAGTGAAATCAGACTCACACTTCAGAAACAGGAGGGAAGTACAAATGCTACTCTCCTGGCAGGGTGAAACTCTGTTTGAGGTCAGAAATATCCAGTTGGTCTTCCACTGCCTTCTGTTGGCAATAGGTTCATCTACAAATGTCTTTGTTATTAACTCTTTTGAACCTTGAATACAGGTTCTTTTCCAAATATTATTTATAAAATATTATTTAACTTTCTAAGATTCCTATTTTGTGAACCTGTTGGAATAGTTCTTGAAATTTTAGAGGCATTAATTTTAGATGCGTGCATCTATTAATTAGTTTTACAGTAAATTTAGCAGTCACAAAAATTCACATTTCCCCAATTTGTATGCCCAAAGTGTAAAATCCTTGGAGTTTCATGCTGTAAGTCTCATGAGTCATAAAATAATTTTTTTTAAAAAGTGGTCTATATCCTTTAATCTTCTCAAAAGCTATTTAAACATACCCAACACTTTTATTCCAGAGCTTTTGAAGCAGTGTCCTTACTAGCACTTGCAAATAAATGACAGCCAAGCCATAGTGCTGTATAGCTGAAAAGCCTGGTTGGTTTTTGAACACAGGTGCTTGAGTAGCTCTGCATAAACAAGTGTTGCTTAAATGCATACTACCTTTTTTAGAAATCTGTATTTACACAAATGGAAACGCTTGAAGACTGAGATTACTTGCCATTCAAAGGAAGAAATGTTTAATGATTAAAAAAAATTGGCTTGGAATAATCACCTCAGAATATATTTTCTCTTCTTACTTAAATAAGGCAAGATATTATTCAGAAAGTAGGAAGAAATAATATTTTTTATAATCAGAATTTCTATTCCCCAGATTTAACTAGCTGTATATAAATAGCATGCTTATATCTTCCCAGTGTTTGGACTGATAAATATCTCTATGTTGAGTCAGGTGTGGCTAAAGCTCTCCCTGCTGCTCTCTATTTACAGAACACAAGTGGATTAATTGGGGTATACTGTCATATTTGTGTGTGTAGTTTACATCTTGCATTAGATCAAACAAGAATTTTACCTGTATTACAAAAGGTTATTTTTAAAAAGAAAACTGAACTGAAATGAAGAGAAAACTGAATGAAAGAGTACAAAGAGCTGGGCCTAAAGGGCCAAGGCCTATTTGAGCAGTATCTTGTATTATATTTGATTTTGCTTTAAAGGAAGTGTCAGTGCTATCTCTCTGTTTTATATCTTCTGCCATTTTAATTGAAACTAGGAATTCTGAGAGTCAAGAGAACTCTGAATATTTCACAAATGGGACAATTTCCCAGCTGTTTCATAACTTTCTTTTTCTTCTAGGTTCTGCCAGTTTGTTCTGGCAGCACATGTATTACAGGATTGCTAGAATCAAATATTAACATTTCACAGAGAATTCCCACAGCAGGATAATATAGGAGTCTTCAGGGCAGCTGTGATGAAAAATATAACTATGTTTTACATTTTTTAGCAGTGCAAAACTAGATCAGCAGCCTCGATCAAAATGAGTGAAGGGACCTATATAACAAGGTTCCAAATATTTGCATTCATAAATGCATCATGTTTTCCTTAAAGTGTTGGAAGTATGAAATATTTTAACTAATTACTTAATATCAGGATAGAACAGGTTGCAAAACAGCCTGGAACAGAAAAAAAATATTTAATTGCTTCTAACTAAAAAGCTATATATATATATGTCAAATGTCTTTGGATATTAAAAGCAGAATGCAGTTCCCAATGTTGTCTTCCTAACACCTGAACTATACAATAAGCTTTGCCTGAGTAGCATTGTGTGCCATTACTGCTGAAAGAAGCATCTGCTCAACAGCTGCAATTTTTTTTTTCAATGTGAAATGCTCCAGATTGTGTCATCTTTTCTCTTCCATTGATTGCCAGCATCTGAATCTTCATGTTCTAGCATTTGTCAAGGGTGCCTTCGAAAAGCCTTGGGCTGTGTTGGAATCTGAATGCATGACATAAACGTTACATTTTTCAAATGGAAAAACAGCAAGCATGAAACAATGTTGGATGGTCCTCAATTTTATAGACTGTAGGAGAAAACATTCATGTTCAATTTCATTTTAACAAATTACATTAATTGTAATTAAGTCCCTGCATATATGGATCAGAACATGGAAATCCCGTATTTTGGTGCTCAGTGTGTATCTAATCTACTATGATTGATAATCCCATATGCTGGTCATAATACTTTGTTTACATCTGTGTGATTCTACTCTGGTTTATATTGTACAGGTCTGTGAACAGTCTGCTTTAAGGAGTTACAAATGGTTCAGTATAAACTGCTACATTTCTTAGAGTCTTTGTGTTGTAAAAATGAAGTTCACACCTCCTCTTAGCAGCTGAAGTGAGGAGAGGAAATTGTGCATTTCAGAGAAGGACAAAGGACTAGAAGTGTGGGAAGGCATCTCCATACTCACTTAAATTTAGGTGGGTTTAGAGATTGGCAGTACCAAAGTAAGCTTTTCTCCAACATTGTCTCTTGGACTTTTTATATAAACAAATCTGTAGTCTGTATTTTAGAATTCTGAGTCAGAAGGCCTTGGGAATTAACTCTGCAGCTGCCTGGCACTGTGCAGCCAGGATATGTATACAGGGATGCACACACAGCACCTCTGTACATTTGTACTCAGCTGTGCAAATTCAGAATGTGCCCTGGGATAGGTGGTCATAGTAAAATGAAATCTCCTGGAGGAGTTCTTGGTTGTGTTAAAACAATTCTCATCCATAAAATGTGTAAAACTTTTAAATGGATGAGCAGCTTGAGATTCTTTTCCTCATAGAAATGTTCCCTTCTGTGCACAAATTACAACTGTATACTGAATATCTCAGTTTTCTTTATTACAGCTGGAGGAGACATTTGATTCAAGAAGCTCAGCTGTTTATTTTTATGTCATTACTACTTGGCCTTTTTCATTGCTGCTTTAGGGAATAAGAGAAGAGGCTGCTGGTGACATCTTCACTATTTCTCTGTATTCTGTTTCTCAGGCTTGCAGCCATCAATGGCATTGATGTCCTTAATGATTTTTCTTTTCAATTGTCCCAATGGCATTACTCAAAAAGAGTATTATGAAATTTTCATTTGGCTGATGAACTAGAAACATCTCACCAGCCAGAGCAATATTGCTACTACCATTCACATATCCCAACTAAGTTTTCCAGCTTCTATTTTGCTGAAAACTACATAGCCTGTCATATGAAATGGGAAGATTTTGTTATGCAGTCAGAAGGAAATCACTTAAGTTTCAGATAATTGCTGGTTTTACTTATTTGTCATTTTTAGAAAGAAATGGAAGAATTGTAACACAGAGCCAACCAACTGTGTGAAATTACAGCACACACAGGCTGATATTTTTCTCCTGTATCATTTAGGTTCCTCTGCAACACTGGAGTTTCTGTATGAACTGCAATATCAATCAGATGAAATTAGATCTCAGCTTGAATCTTTGGTTGGAATGGAGCTGGTTGAAAAAGAATGGGATACAGAATCCAGAATTGTAACACTGACCTTTAATGTGGTGTTTGCACCTAGCAAACCAATGAGGTAAGATCCTGTTCCTTGCTACCAAAAGAACATGTCATGAAATACTGTCTGGCGACTCTTACTTATATAAAAATTTCCCTGCATTCTTTTCCTCTTTTTGTTTCCACCTCTGAGGTCTATTGGCTTAGATTTTCTCCTTTGCTGCTTCTCACTATGATATCTTTGGTGTTAAAACTGACAGTGTTTCTTTTTAGTGCCTGTGAGGAGGTTCTGTTGAGTTACTTCCCTATTCTATGTGTTCATCATTTTCCTTCTAAACATTGGAGCATTGAAAGACTTCCAATGAAAAGTATTTGTTCATAAATCATAAAAACAAACAAGATGGTCTAACAGTCTTGGAAAACTTTTCCTAGAAAAGCATGTGTGCATATTCTTTGACCAGGTGGGATAGCTGATTTTGAATTTCTAATGCCCTAGTGACAATGATCCACAGGAAATTATTCTCCTTTTTTATAATTTTGATGTGAAAAATTATGTATGTGCTTTGATTTACATAAAAACATCTCCCTTCTTTAATAGAAAACTGTTGAAAGGATATTTTTTTTGGAGAGAGGGGAGTTGCCCCTTTCCTTTGGGTACAGTCAAATGTGGGTCAGGAGGGGGCTGAAAAGAAGCTTTAGTGACTTCCAGGCACAAAGTAAATCCAGAGTCCCAACATTACCAACATTCCCAGGAGTGTTAGGGAGCAGTCACTGCTGAGTATCATGGATTGCATGAAAAAGGTTATCTTTAGGAGGCAGGAGGTTACTCTTGATTTGCAGTAGTCCTGAGGGTCAATGAAATAAACAAAGAGCAAACCTTTAGGAATAATGATCCTCCCACCTGGTTCAGTGTCATTGTGTCAGAGGGTGGTGAATGTATAAAGCCTTTTCATTTCTACTCTCTCATTTTTATTATTTTTCAATTTGGTTTGGATTTTTTAATCTTTGTGTACTGAGACTTAGGCTTTGTGCAGAGGACTCAATGACTGCTATTAATTGTTTTTTTTATGTTCAGAATCTACAGCACCAACTATCTTAGACAGTCCAAAGGCATCAGAGTCTGGCATTTTTCTTAAATACAGACCTTTGTCAGATCTATTTGTCCTACAATGAACTGCTAATATGTTCTGAACAAAATTCTCCTCTAACACCACAGTAAATACAGAATAATGAGTAAAATAAATGTAGTTAATTTTTTTTTTTAATTCAAAAGAGGGTGAGCAGAAGAAGAATAAAATCTCATGGCTATGCCAGGCATGTTACTTTCATATTATGTTCTTTCTTGTAATTTTCTGTAAATATCTAGCACTATTTAATCTTCATTCCTGTCAAGTTTACCTGATATATGCTAAAATTAGGGATGTATTCTGGTTTAAAGTAATGTGTCTTTTCATTTTACTGTAGTTTACCTCTACACACTCAAGGATTTTTTTGTAGATTAACCCAGCTCATGTTTTTTAATGTTTTTCTATGTATTGACTGTTTTTATCTGAAATTTTAAGGAATGAGGCAACCATTGTGATTCAGTGTGCTACAGGAGGCCTTTGGAAGTTTCCATTGGTGTTCATTGCCACGGAGCCAGAAGTGGATGATGTGATCAACATTGAAGCAGTTGGCCTGAATAAGGAATCCATAGTTGGCTTTAAGCTCACGAGCCAGACAAGGTAAAAACACACTCAAGAATTTATGCAGCTTTCTGAGGGTACAACTCCTACTCAAACACATTGGTTACAAGGAATTTGGGCAACACACACATAACTGGGATGCAGCTCTTTCATCATTATTTTCAAGAGCTGCTTTGTTTAAGTAACAAATGTGATTTTGAAGCTTTGTTGTAGAAAACAGAAGCATTCTGCACTTAGGCTTTGGCTTAAGAGAAAAACTGTTAATATTTATATTATGACTTTTTTTGCCTTAAAAAGGCTTGGGAAGATTTTAAAATGTTCAATACAGTGTTAAGGAAGAGGTTTGAGATATTAAAGGCTCACCTAGTAAAGCTTTAAAAGCTAGAGCTCTTACTAAGAGATTTTTTCAAGGTACTTAATGCTTATACCAAGTTAAAAACATTCCCTCACATAGTGCTGTAAAAAATTTTAAATGTGCTGTTCTTTTTAAAATACTTCTATTGTATTATGTAAGTGTGCTATAAATTCATCTCTACTTCCACCTGCTAGAATAATAGTGTAATACTTCAATATTTTGTTACTCTTCTTTTTTAAAAATCTCGCAGAAACCTCTGTTAATATGTAATTTTAACATATTTAAATTACTTGTCCAGAGTTTTACAATGTTATAGCAAACTTACAATGTCATTTGTATGCAGCAGGAAGTCAAGGAATAAATTGTGTGGTGATGATAGATAAGTTTTAAAATATTAAACAGGGAATTTGAATTAACCATAATGTTTAAAATCCACATGGCTTATGGAAGTTTTAAAGTTTCTTTTATTTTCTTTTAAATTAACTATTTTTACCATATATGTAGAAAGTGTGCCAGATATGCAGACTGATACTTTCATTGTTGATACATCCTTGAGTGTCACCCTTATCAGGAAGTGTATTTGTTTACATCTGATTTTTCTTAACCTTATTCCCAAAAGCTGTGTCTCTGAGATGGACAGTTGTTCCAGGTTTTAGATGTCTGTCAGGGATGTTAATTATTGAGGACTCTGACAAAGGCTTCTGTCACAGTGTTCAGGTTAACAGCTTCAGTAGAATGGCTGTTTCAGTAACAGAAGTGAAGCAATTGCTCTAGCAATTCTGTAATCTCCTGGCAGGTGTTTGATAGTAGTGAAGGCTCCTGATGTTCTCCAGAAAGGTGTTATAAAACCTGAGTCATTATGGTTATATAAAGGAAGAGCTGTGATGGAAGATAGATTCTCTTTTGCCCTTAAACAAATTTCAACTCTATTTTATAGAGCAAGTGTTCTCCCCAATACATTTGAAATGCAAAATGTAATGTTTGCATGTACTAAGAAAAGCTCTGTTATAAATAGTGCCAGGAACTCCACTTATTGGGGTGCATTAGGAGAGCACTGCCAGCAGGGCAGGGAGGGGATCCTGCCCCTCTGCTCAGCCCTGTGAGGATCACCTGGAGTGTCCAGTCCTGGGCTCCTCAGGACAGGAGAGACAGGGAGCTCCTGGAGAGGGGCCAGTGCAGGGTGACAAAGGTGATGGAGGGCCTGGAGCACCTCAGTGAGGAAAGGCTGAGGGAGCTGGGCCTGTTCAGCCTCGAGAAGAGACCCTGAGAGGGGCCCCCATCCCTGTGTGTCAGTGTCTGCAGGGAGGGCTCAGGGATGGACCAGGCTCTGCTCCCTGGGCCCAGCAATGGGACAGGAGGAATGGGCAGGAACTGATGGCCAGGGAGTTCCACGTGAACATGAGGAAGAATTTCTTTCCTCTTTAATGACCAAACACTGGAACAGACTGCCTAGAGAGAGTGTGGAGTCTCTCTCAGTGGAGATATCCAAGAACTGTCTGGACACAATCCTATGCCATGTGCTCTGGGATGACCCTGCTTGAGCAGGGAGGTGGGACCTGATAACCCACTGTGGTCCCTTCCAGCCTGACCCATTCTGTGATTCTGTGAACTGCTCTATAAGTTATGTATTGCTTTATCTTACCTGTGATTTGCTTAGGGGATTTTGGTGGTGGAGGTTTTGTATAGAAATACAACACTCAGCCAACCAATACATGGCATAGTGGATCTGCAGATTAAAAGCAATTACATAAGAAAAACATAAATTACAGGTGTAATTTAATGCTTGAGTAACTCAAATTATTTTGATTAAAAATAAAACAATGAAATATTAAAGCATGGTTTAAAATTTTTGAATAGGATACAAAGTGTCATCCTATAGATCCTCCCTGAAAAAAAAATGAGCAGCCCTTTGGAATTTTCTTAATAATCAATTAGCAGCACAATCCGAAAAAGAATCAGTTCTGCTACTTTAAGAGAGATGGGGTTTTTTTCTCCTGGCCTACATAGACACTTGATGTCTTCTTTTATTTTGCTGGGCAGCAGCTCATGGCACTGCTGCTTTGGCAGAACTGTGGGGAAAACAGGTGTATTTCTGAGAAACCTGACAGGGAGGGACTCTGCAGATGTGTCTTTTTCTCCTGCTACTGCCCAGGAAAGAGGGGTTGCACAGCATCACTGAGAACACCTGTGCATCTTTTTGAGCTAGCAGGGTGCACAGTGATGCAGCAAATAGTATTTGAGAACCACAGGCCCTACAAAAGGCTCAGGATCTTATTAAGAATGGGTTAGGTTTCTTGTAAATATATATATATATATATATACCACATTGAGAGAAGGTCTTCAGTGCTCTATATTAAACCTATGAGATCAATGGGTTTTGCTTTCTTTTTCTTTACAGCTAGTGCAACTCAAAACTCCTTAAATTCCACGTTCTTTCCCCCCTCCAAAATCCTCAGTGTGTACAGGATATCTCAGAATGAAGTAATGATTTTGGTGTAGTTGCTTCAGGAAGGATGATGAGTTACAAAAGGGAGGTGATTGTTACACTCTTCACAATGATCTGCAATAATGAAAGCTCCAGCAATTCATGAAAATATGTAATGCACCCTTTGAATACATTTAAAGTTCATAGAATGAGAAATAGACCAATGTCTGCTACAGAAAATAGTGAAAGATACTGAGAATGCAGCTAAACAGTTTTATTGCACGAAGAAAACAAATGTATTTTTCAAAAGTATATGTACCTATAGATAGAGTTGACCAAGAGTTGGGATAGAGTAGACCAGGACTTTACTTTCAGCTTTAAAAATTCCAAAGGAAAATGTTGCTGAAGCATTTCTTGTATTGGCATTAGCTTGTTTAGAGTCTAATCAGCAGATTTCACTTCCTAAATTAGAAAAATCTACCACTTCTTACCATTCATGGATGACCTTTTTCGGGTTTTATCATAAATGTAGGTTTAATTCAGCACCATCTGAAGTAATTGGCAGCATTTCCACTGGAGTAATTTGTTTTAGTACAGACCTCTAATGTTTGAGATAATATTAGTGCTTGTTTTAATACCAAATGCATTTTTGAATGCCAATGGTTTACAAAATGACAGCAGTGTTAACAAAAAAGGATAGGATATTATCCTTGGATATAAAATTTAGAGAAATTTACTTGGTATCTATCTTAAATTCTTGGTTATTTTAAGTTGAAATCTCTAATTGAAACATAAAAACTCTCAAAGTGATACTTTGCTTAAGAAAATTAGCCATGATTATATTTGGCATACTGAAGATAATGTATTTTTAATCAATTAACTTTGTGATCAGGACATTTGTATCAATACAGAAGTAGGTTTTGGAGCTTATTTACTGCTCCATCTTCCTGTACAGAGTGATTTTGATTGTTGGATTTATTTCTTCACATTAAAATACTGATATCCAGCTACAGCAGATGTTACCTTATGTTTTCCAGGGCAAATACTTCAGTAGCCAACATGAGATGTGTGGAATAGATAAGTATTTGTGAACACTATATTCACTTGGAAATATTTTGTAAACTACACTACATTTGAGGGTTTAGTCAAGCTGGGGGACAATTCTCTCCCATTTGTTCTGTCTGCTTCTTTCTCATACAGTTTCTTTCACCAGTTTAGTTCTGTCTTTCCATGTACCAGTTAGTGATTATTACAATCATGTATGGCTTCCCCTATACAGTAGAATTTTTTCTATCTTTCCATCCTACCCTGTCACTCCAATCCTGTGTTTATCACAAGCAGGGTATTTGTTACATTCAGGAGACTTGGATAAACTCCTACTGCCCTCCAAAAGACACAGCACCTGCTGTCACAAAAGCAAAGAGCCTCATGTTGATGTGATCTCCACAGAGGGGCACCTGCTAAATCCAAGGCTTCACCTGATTGTGGAAACAGAACTAGAATAAAGAGGAAAAAAGCCTCAAACTGGTGGGCTGAGGAGATGAGAATAAAGATGAAATTCAGCTTTAAAATGACTGCATGTGCAGATTTAGTTTTTTAACTGTCTTTTCATTGGAGATTTTCCTTATTTCTTCTATGCACATTTCCTAGTGCATAGAATAAATGTTCCATTAAAAACATTCCTTGGTCACACAAAATTCATTTTAATTCTGAGGAATTAGTGAGCGACCCATTTTGTTTCTGTACCCTCCCTTATTTTGAAGGGAAAACAAAAAAAAAATAAAGTTGACAATTACAATTTTCAGAACCATTTCTATTTTACTCTAATTACTGCTGCATTTCATTAGAACTAGCACAAGCCAGGATTAGGTATGCTGCAAGAAAATGCATTTGGTAAGTTCACAGTTCATGCATCCTCTCCTTCACTCTCTCACACATTGCTGTGTATGTTCCTGGCCTGGATTCCTCTGCCAATCTCTCTGTTAGCAGTTCTGCAAATTTCTACCACTAATCTAAAGATGTAATTAGAGCACTTCATCTTAGCACTTCCCACACAGTGGCAGCTGCAAAGCACAAATGTTGACTGGGCTCCATTTTTTTGGAGCCTGAATGGAGACTGGTGGAAAATATTGATAATGTAAACATTCAGCAGACCTTTCAAAAAGTTATGATCATCACTTGTCACATGTTCAGCCAGCACCTGTGTCCAGTCACCAGCCAACCTCCAAACACAGCATCCCTGGGTAGAACAGGGATGAGACAGAAATGGTCTTGTGAAGACAGAACCTCAACTCCTGCTTTGGTTTTACATGTCCACAACAAAATGTCATCTTAGGGTTGGTAAAGCATTCCCTGACAGGCATTTGTCATGCAGTGCTTGCTCATATTTTTTGAAAGTCCTTTAATTTTAAAGCAGCTTTTCCAAAGCCACAGAAGTGATAGCCAGAGTTTTAAAACTTTTCTGATGTCCAGAGTTCAGGATTTGGAGTGGTCAATTAAATCAGAGTTGGTTTGGGTATGAAACATAACCAATTTTTTATAAATAATAATGAGTTACTAATTTATTTCCACTCTAATTTTTTTGTTGATAGTAAATTATCTAAATCATCCCAAGTGTCACTGATAATTCTATAGAATTTGACAAATGCATACAGTTATAAGTTTTAAGGACTTTACTGTGTAATGACTGAAATTTCTTCTGTCATCCAACAGATGTTAACTACAAATTACAAGAAATAAATTTAGTTATGATTCACTATTTTTTGAACCACTTGAACTATTGTAACATTTTCATATTGCTTCTTGAAGCATTTATCTACTTTACAGATTAAGACATTTTGTAACTCTTTTATTAGCCAAAAATACCCAAGCATTTGATCAAAAGGACTTTGTGCTGGTATTTTTATGCAAGGCTTTTCAGAATGCTGAGTTGTGTAAAGGAATACATTTCTACAGGAATAATTTACTGCTTCAGTAGTTTTGGGAAGAGAAACATTAAACCTATTTTGAGCCTTAATTTAATAAAATCTAATAAATGTTTTCAGTTTTGATGATGATTTTGGAGTGTGATCTCTGTAGGAATATAAATCTTAAGTTTTTCTTTAGTTGAAGATGTAAGCTGCTATTAATTTTTAGTTTAACAATTAGAAAATTGTGCAGCATGAAAACACTGATAAGCATGGACTCCCACTTAAGGACAAGATTAAAGGAGTAATTACAAAAATATCCATTGAAGACCAGCTCAGTTTCCTCTTTTCCAGTTTCCCATGATTTGATTGTCCAATTATTATTTAAATTTAATTAGTGTTCACTCTTGTTCATTATTTGAGTAAGGACAGAGTTCATGTTGTCTGATGGCAGTGTCAAACCTTTATCAGAGGAGTTAAGGAGAGACAGATGGGAAAACACATTTACTTTCTTTGGTTTATAAGGCCTGGGTCCTTAGATTTTCTAATTCATTTGTGCTTGGTTCATTTGTGTTTTCATGACTCTACATACCATCAAGCTTTATAAAGTATGTTAATATCTGCCACCCTTCCTGAAAAAGGGCAGACAAGCATCCTTCATGGCTGAGAAAATGACAAGCCAAACATTGACTTCAGAGCTGGTTCACCTGAAGGAGTAATCAAAAAGGAAGAATTAAATTTTATTAATTTTTAAATACCTAATTATTAATTTTAATTATACACTAAATATACAGGCACGGAAAATGATAATATCTGAAATTCAGGTGTTATTCTCAATGCTTCATCTCCTGATTTCTCTTTATTATAAAAGATGAGAAAGAGAAAGTAATTTACTTATGCTTGTGAGGTACCCAGCATGCCAGTTCATCTCCCTAATGTGAACAGCAGAGAAACCACTGCTTGTTTTGTCTCAGGGGGCATCTGTAGATTTATTTTTAAACAATGCAAGATTTATCAATGAAATATTTCTGTTTCTGATTACGTGTAATTTTTTAATTGCTGGTTTTTCTACCATCTTCATCAGAATCCCTGCTGGCCTGTGATATTATGCCAATACATTTAATTTGTCAGGATTTCTATTTTCCTTACTTGGACACAGTTTCTACTCTGAGAAACATTTTGCATCCAGTAGATGCCCTGACTCTTGTTTAAAACTGTCAGGCTTTGGGAGCAGGGAGGTTTTAGCTGTGATTATGCAAGTTAGTGCAAGTTCATGCAAGTTAGTATGCCTTTATGTATTTTACTCAACATGAAAAAAATTATAACTGCCTCTAGTACCTTGTGATAAAGCTGTCAAAAAGCATGCAGATTTTATTTAAAGCTTTCTGGTTATTTTTTCTTTCCATTTTTCTTTATGAAAATTAAAATTTGACAAGGGTAATGTAATAACATTATTTTTCTGAGACTCAGTAAATATCTTGTGCGTAATTACAGATGAGTTTTTTTACAGTTTCACTTTAAAATCTGGTCTCCTTGTCTGGACAAAAACTGTAGCTTTTTCTCCTCTGTGTTTTTTGACTGTTTTGATGTCTCCGAAAAACTCCAGAACAAGCTACTGTTGCATAACTCCCTGCTAAGAGGCAATTTCTGCAGGAATGAAATCTGAATTTCCTGTGTCTGCTGTATAAGCAGCCTGTCCCCTGCCTCATCTCCCCCAGCATTTCATCATCGTGTCTCTAGTCCAAGTCATGCTCTTGATTGTCTTACAAAGCCACCAAGCACTTACTGGGAGTTGTGATCCCTGACTGGAAAACAGACTGAGCACAGGAGATACAGAAAGTACTGCCTTAAAATGTTCCTGAACAGAGTCAACAGAGCAGTGATGCTGGAAATGAAGATCTGTGTCCAGGTCTCTGTTTTCAGAATGAAGGCTTGAATATTTATCTCAGGCATTTTTGATGAGTGCTCTACTCTGCTGCTCAGTGTAAATCTATCACTTCTTTTTGATCCCATACCTGCTGTCTGTGTGTAGTAGGTGTGCTCTAGGCATTCACAGCTGAGCCCTCCTTGTGGGAAACAAAGATGTGAAAATTCAAGGCTTATCTGGCACATGGGGGGAGCTCAGGCCCAGCAGGATTAGAGCTGATGGCCCAGGGCTACAAACTCAGTGGCACAGCTGTAGGCACCACAAAAAGAGGTTGTTAGCATAAGTTTGATGCCGAGCCTGGAAGACTGGAAATGTAGTTTCAGGCATTCAGCACTTTTGCCCATCTTGCTGTCACCTAAAGGAAAAGCCAGGCTAAATCTGCTGATGCACCCAAGTCCAACAGCACTGCTAAATATCTGCTAATTTTTTTGGAGGCAACAAAGGCTTTTTGGCTCCTGTTTTCTGCACTCTCACTGTTTCTTTCTATAAACTGGTGATGTGACTCTTTTTTTTCACAAGAGCATTTTGAATATAGCACAACCTTTTCATGAGAACATATTCCAAGAGAGGGCTATTTTGAAACAAAATGACATATGCCCAGTGTGCCACCCACACTGCCCAGGAAATATGGAACATTTCCACAGAGGTATGACTTCCCATAAAATATTAATACTCATTTCTTTGTGGGTATTTTCTTTGAAAAGTGTTATTTCTGGTGTGACAGTCCATGAATAAACAGATTTGAACAGCTTTTCTTTGAGATGCTGTTAGCTTTTCATTCTCCAGGTTATCAATGGAAAATGTGTTCCCTCTAAGCATGCACAATACTTGCCCTGCTGTACAGTGCCAGGGTGTTGTGGATTCACTTTTGACCATCCCATTGTGTTTCTTCTTTCAATTTCCTGTGTTCTCCTTCTGTCCAGAGAGTGATAGAGTTGTCCTCAGCAACACATATAAAGACTAAAAGGAGAATGCCTCACCAGAAAATACAAATTTTATGTTCTTTTCATGCTGAGAATGTTTATGGCAAGGAGCCCCTGAGGAATTGTGATGGACATGCTTTCGTTTGGGACTGGCCTAAGGTTGTTTTAGAGTGCTCAGCCACTGTCTTTACCTGGACTAGGGATTTTCTTTGGATCCACCAGCACTGCTGTGAACCAAGATCTGCAGATTTCTGATAGAAATTCTTTGAGATAAGAGATACACAATATTATCAACAGAGGAACCTAATTATGTTACTGCAAAATCTTAAAATGTTCATCTTATGGGATATGAAAAATGTGTAAACAGTGACAAAAAACCCCATTATTTTCCATATCTTCATTTCAAGGCTTTTAATACTCCCTCCTAGTCTGGTAACACTCTGCCAGAATGCAAATTCAGTTCTAGACATAAACCTTAATAAAATGGGTAGCTTGTCAGTTTTATTTGATTACAGACTGGAAAAGGGAGTACTTTTAATAGGAAAATTGGATTTTCACTCTGATATGGAATTTACTTCTATCACTTATATGATATCTTTACAAGTCAAATTATTCCTTTTTTTTCTAGTGGCAAATGCTATCATTATTCCATACTTAATGTAATATCTATAATAGCATGTAAATGTGTTTGAAATGGAATACCAGCTGGCAGGTCCCTGTGTCTAAATAAAGAATTACTACAGAATAATTATTCTGTAAGTAAGAGTGCTGTTAATATTCCATATTCATTCCATGCCACGTTCCCTGAGTCATGCCACAGGGTGGCCCAAGTGTTAGATTGCAGATGAACTCTGTAAAGAGGCTGTGAAAGGCACAACAGGCTCCTGTGCTTTCCTGCAGGTACCCAGAGCCCTTCACCGCGCACTTCCTGGCGGGCAGCGATCCCGACTTCCTGGTGATGCCCCAAGCTGGAGAACTTCTCCCAGCAGGCACTGAGGGAACCCACATAACAGTGGGATACAAGCCCAGGATGTATGGCAGGAAGCACACAGCCACTCTGGTCATTGAGGTAAGTCTTCCCCAGGGCAGCAGAGCAGCAGGGAGGGAAATCCTGCACCAAAGAGCAGCACTGGAGCTCACCCAGTGCATGTGCTGTGGTGGGTTTGCTGCTCCTCACAATGGACTAGAATAAAACTAAATTTGGAGAATTGACTGATGACAAGCTGGAAAAACAGACTGTATTTTACCCTGTATTTTACACTGCATCACAATTCCTACATCATCCTTTTGCTATCAGTACCAGAGGCAAATACTTAATCTTGATACGTTTGCCCCAACTCCATGGACAACATGACTTTCACAGAGCATCAAAATAATCCTGTTAAGACTGGTGGAGAATATAAAAATAATTGAAGATGTGAAGCCTAGGTTATTGATTTTAATTGTATTATACATCTTCTGTGATCAAAGGCTCCAAGAAGGCAGGTGCCAAAGTGTGGAAGAGAGAATTTCAGAGCACAAAGTCAGGAATAGCTCTTTTGAAGCAAGATGCAAAATAAAGAAAAAATTATTTGCTACCATGTAGCCTGTGTAAGTGGGGAGGTGAGGAAACATTTGAAGACATGTATTCATTCTGCAGTAAAAATACTCTCAGAAACGAATTTTCAATTTTTAAATTATTCTTTAGAAGGAATCTGTTGAAAACACACAGCAGGGGTAAACACCCCACATTTTCTATAAATCATGGTTTGTACTTTCAGTCTATTCACTGCATGCTGGTAGTGTTTTCAGACTACTATATTAGAAAGGAAACAACAATTTGATTTAAGAAATAAGATGGTCAAAACAAAGTTGATGAAAAGATGCATGGCAAATCACTATAGTGTTTTATCTCTATAAGTGACAAGTTGTATGACAGTGAATAAGAAATCCAAATCCTGGAAAAAACAAGGTCCTTCAATCCCTTCTACTTGTTTTCTGTTACTTGTATTAGATGTTTGACTAATATAATCTCTTTACATAAATAGCAATGATGCTTATCACTCTTTCATATGAAAAGTAAGATAGCTTACTGAATATATTCTGTGCTATTTTGTGTTTATAAAGTGCTGTATGACACAGCTACAGAGCTCAGAAACTTCTAATGAAGTTTTGGAACTGAACTCCTGTTTTTAAGCATGGCACATACAAATGCACTGGCTATGCTTGTCCTTGGCTCAGCTTTCATCACTAATAAGGAGATTTAACCATAAATCTGTCTGGAATGGAACAAACATAATGATCAAAGGTTATTATTAGCTTGTTAAGAACTCAGACAGTAATCCAGAATTTTCTATTAGGAATTTATCAGTATGGATGGCCTGTGTCTAATTGGATTTTTAAGCTGCATGCACTCACACCTCAGTCCCTGGTTATGATCTGGGCAGACAGCTCCTACATCTCCACCTTTGGTGCTGTGTGTGGCTGCAGTAAGTCAGTCATTCATACATATTACATATATATATATCAGATCACATCTTGTTGTGTGTATTCCTAGACATTTAAACATACATCAAGGATTCTTGATGCTCACAAGCACATTTTGGACCAATATAACTCCATCACAGTCTGTTGGAGTTGTTTCTAACAGTCTTACTCAAATTGCAGAATTAAGTGGTTTCAGTAATGTTTTGATGAGGCTTGTGCTCTCTTTGCTCTTTTTGGTACCCTTTTTTGTACTCCAGACTCCCCCCTTTCTGCTCCTCACAAGCTTTAATTCCTGCAGTTCTAATGGAAGGCAGAGCATCTGTGCCTGTGTGTAATTCTGTGCTGTGCTCTCAGCACTGACCCAAAATAAGGTTTGATGACATGTTGGGAATACCTGATACTCATTTCTGCCTTTTGTGTGTGTTGAAATCATTTTCATTAGTGACCCGAGGGAGACAGACTTAGTTAGACATATTAAATAAAAGCAGTATTAAATCATTCTTATTTGGGGAATAACAATGGGGGTGGTGAAATGCAATTAGTGTTTGACCTAACACTGAAGAACCTTTCTTGCATGTATCCTCTCTAGCCAATATATTGGCTGAGGCTTTGGGCTATTTTTAGAAATGTTGAAGAAGCTTCTTTTCTTTTGCAGTGCCCCTCTTCTGCTGCTGCTGCTGTAATAAAGGATTACAGTGCTCTTGCTTTAAAATGTCTTTTGCATTTCCAAGGGTAAAGTCATAGTCCTAACACTAACATATTTTTATTATTAAGTTCTTTGAACAGTGAGTAGCAGATTTGGAATTTTTGTGGGTTTCAATGAACAGTGATAATTAAGCTGTAAAGTAGCAGAGATAGCAGTGTAAGTTCTTTGGTTTATGTTCATCATTACAGTTTTGTCATAAAGGAAAATGGGAGGTTAAGATTATGGAGAAAGATCCTACAGTCATCTTTTTCTCATTTTAAACCCAAATATTGTATGTACAATTTTTTTTTGTTTTATTACCCTGCTGACAACCCAATGCTGAGAAGATAATTAGCATTAACATACATGTAACAGTCTACCAGAACTTAGTGTGTACATTTCATTAACTGAATGTATATATATATATATAATTGAAATCATGTTGGCTAATTTATATTTCTGCACACAAATGAGACACTTTGTGGGATATGTATGGATTCTTTGAGACTTAATAGTCATTAATACTTACAGTAGATTTTATTAATGGCAGGAAACCTTAATTACTTTGCTGAAGCAGTTAAAGTTCTTTAACCATCATTAAAACTTCTGTTCTCAGTCAACCACATATCAAAACAATTGAAGGTAGATAATTATTTAAATAGCTGCTAGGAATCTTAATTTTGCAGAAGTGACATAGAAAATTATTTAAAGATGTGATGAAGATCAAAGAATGAACTACCACAAAAAGGCAATAAGGAAAATAATCATGCTCATTTCTTTGAAAAGGCTTGTAGCTTTGATTGAGGACATCACAACTTAATTGAGTACAGGTAAGAAACAGTGAAATCGTGCCTGAAAAGTATTTTTAAATAGGTATTTTTCCATAATCAAACTTCTAAATTTAGAATTGCCTTCATAAACTGTGCAGTTCTGACTGGGAAAAAAAATTCTATATTACCCCTAATGATAAATAAGTGAAGAGAGCACACTTCTCAGATAAACTGTAAAGTGCTGTGGGGACAGAAGGGACTTCCTGAGCCACAGTGACATCCCAGAGCTGTGATGAGGCAGAGCTGAGGGATGGCAAGGTGCAGCTGGGGCTCACAGCCAGACACAGCCAGGGGGCTGGGAATCCTTGGCAGAGGGCATATTCCTGTTGCCTTGCAGTTAATTTCCTTTCACTGTGCTGAATTCAGCTGGAGACCAGAGCAATTGCTTTGTAATTCACGTGTGTGACTTCTGAGATATTCTAAAGCAGAAGGCACACACAATAAGTCTTAAATGATAAAATAGGTGTCAGAGTGAACCAGATTGCAGGTAACATTATCAAGCCCTCCAGAAGTCAGGCTTGTGCACCTTTATTACTGAATAATCACTAACTTAGCCTATGGAAGATAGCATATCAAAACCATTTGTCATGCTGCTCTGCAAATAAATGATGCAGTGTGCCAGCCACAGTACCCAGGTGTGGCTTCTCTAACCTTGTCTCTGCAAACTTGCATATCTTAACAGCAAACAGGACTGTTCCATATTCAGCAGCTTGCTGAAGCTGCCTTGTTCCTGCTGGATTTCTTAATTACCATACTTTAATGCTATTTTAAATTGTATCTCTTGAAAAGAATGAGCAAGGGAAAATGTAACTAACTTACTAGTGTAATTGAAGTAGTTTCCCATTAAATAAGATACATGTTGGTCTTGGCTTGAGTTTTATGATTAGAAGCAGAGTGCAGAATCAGTGCTCAACATTTTTGATTCACAAGCATAGGGAAAGGTTACTTTGTTTATGGAGGCTTGTAGTTTTGGTAATGGTAAAAGGTGATAATAATGTGGAAATCATTGCTGTAAAAGGGTATTCAGACCATTGTCAGTCCTGGAGGATCCTGATTGTGCAATGTCTAAGCAATGTTGTGAAACACATAATATTTAAAGTGCAGGAATCAATTATGTAAATTTTAATTATATCTGGAAGTTTTCATAAAGGTGAGAAAATAATTCTTATCCACCTTCTTTATTAGGAATTGGTCATATCCTGGATGGGTTTTTGTCTGCTTTGTGGGAGGTGGTTTTTACTGCTTTGGGTTTTTTCCCATTCTTTCCTTCATTTATTAAACTATCATTGTCTTGATCTATGAGTTTTCTTGCCTTTGCTCTTCCCTTACACAGTTCACCTAAAGGTTTGCCTAAATTTCATTCTGTATATACTGATTGTAATTCATTTTTTTGATTGGTTAACAAAAACACTGCAGTATAAATTAATGGCTGGGAAATATTTGATGCACTACCTGTATTTCCTGTGGTTTAACTTTTTAGGAAGTCTTGAGAATTTTATTTTGATTTTTCTGAGTTAACACTATTTGGAAGCTAACTACAATACAATATTCCTCGAAATTCATGGTCCTTGCTCCCAATCCACTTTCCTAACACAGATTGCTTTGGCAATAATTTATCATGTGCATCACTTCCAGTCTACAGTGAACACCCATGGATAATCTGTGTTGTGCACATTAATCCTGTGAATCATAAGGCATCCGTAAAAATGGGTTGGATACCAAACAAATAGATTTTTATATAAATTATTTAGTGACTGTTACCAGTATTGGCGGAATAATTTGCTTCATGAACATTACTCAGTCAACTATCAAGATGATTGAATGACTCACTTGAATAACTTACATTATTTAATAAGAAGTGGCAGTTTGTGTGTCTCATTTTTTAATTGTTAAAAACATTTCTCAGAGAGATTTATCTCTGTACATGGCCATTACTCCAGTCAGGTGAGCCAAATTGTTATTCTCTTCACATTTTGATTCAGGAATATTGAGGTTTTGAAAAAAGAAAGCCATTCATTTCAACAAGAAATCCTCCCTCAGATATTCAGGATATGATCTGGTCTTTCTTCTTAAATAGTGTGTGAAATAGGCCTAGATATGCATCACAGGGAGCCTGGATTCTTAACTACCTGTGTTTATATCAGATGTATCTTCTTAACAGAGGTTCTCTTTTGTAATTCTGTTCCAGTCATAGTACAGATTGCAGCAGGTTTGATACTTTCATCTTTAGACTTTGTTACTACAGAGCTAGTATGAATTATTCCAAATTTGATACCATAAACTACATTGCCTTAAAAATAGGAAGAACAGCTCCTCTGATTTGGGAAATTCTGGCCTGCTTTTGAGGCAAGTAAACAGTGCTTGTAAATCAAATATTCTGTCATAATTCTGTGGTCATATGCAGATGACCTTTGAAAGTCTCTCTTCCTCCTCTCCACCATTCCAGAAAATTCTGAAACTGTGATGATCTGTGTTTTCCTTTGCTGTGACTTGTCTGGCCTGGAAACCCAAAGGAGCAGTTTTGAGGCACTTCCATGAATTTTGAAGATGACAGACTTGCTCTTGCTGCAGTTTTCATATTGGCTTTAATAACTACTGAAGTTAAGCTTTACAGACTTATCCCCCCCAAAAATACTTACAGCTTGAGCAGCTAATATTGTGCCCTTGGAAATTAAGTATTGTAGTACAACAGACATTTGTGGTTGCCTAAGGTTTACTTTAAATTACTCAAATTTAGATTGCCTTGAAAATTCTGATTTCTGGGTGGTTCTCATGCTAAACAAAGAACCCCAACTTATGTTGACAATTAGAGTAACTTTTCCATGTGTGTGACACTTGTCTCCCCTTCAGCAGAAAATGATGAGCTTACATTACACAACAGTGATTTTTTTCACTTCATGGGTACATAAATGCACAAATTTTTCTCAGTTATTGTCTGCAGTAGTCTTGGATGATGGCACATGATTTACAATAGGTGAACTACCATAGTTCAAGATGAGCTATTAGGGTGGAGTTGCAATGTCTCCTGCTACAGGACACCTGACACAGCAACAGAATAGGCAGCTTTTTTCAGCAAATCAAGCCATAATCCTTTTTTTTTCCACTGGACATACAGTCCAGGATATTTCTAGGCAAACAGGAAATTAATAAAAGGTTATTACTACTCAGAGGTCTGTATCTATTGTTTGATGCTGATGATAAGTGAAGTTGAGAGATGGCACAGCCCACCATTTTTGTTTAAATCCCACCATTACTAATGCTACAGACAGTCAAGTCATCATGTGTATAGATTTCATGAACAAAAATTAAATTTTTTAGTGAATTTCTACTCAGTTTAAATCACTGGCTGAAACACCTTTGAGATCTTTTCTCTGACCTTGAAATAATCCACAAGTCTTGCACACAGTGAATATGACCCTGAGGTTAAATTACCTTTAAACTAAATTTTAATCTGCTTTATTAAAGAAAGATAAACTATTTCATTTTGTACTGAAGTTATTAAAATAATGAGCTAATTTTGGAGAGCCACTTCTCTTAAATGACAGTTTTATCTTTGGACATAAGATATTGATGCTGGTTCATGTCACACCTGCTTTTGCTGGCTGTTACCTTTACAGACAGTAGAGTCACTAGTTCATTTCACAGTGTTAAATAAGGTTGAGAATAAAGATGAGTTAATCTGCCTGTTTTACAGAGAATACTATTCAATTTAAATGATATTTTGATTTTAGTAGGGTAGTAATAAAAATTTTGAAAAACTATACATGCATGGTGAAATATCCATGGAGTTCTCATTTACTAATATTACTGGAATAAGGTGAGTCATTCAGCAGACACCATGTAGAATCAGCACTGCCAATTTTCAAGCAGAGGTTTCTTTAAAAATACCCAGCAAAAAACCCTTATCTATTATTTCAACATTGGCGCAGAAAAGTATACTTCAGTTGCCAAAATGCTGGTTAAAACTACAATTAGAGAGTCATATGATGATGGCTTTTAGGAGCTGTAAGTGTATGCAGTATGTCTGTGAAATAATGTAAATGCTGTCTAAGTGCACAGCAGAGAACAAAGCCTGAGCCAAAGAGTTTATGGTTTAATGTTCTGAAACTTCTTTTTGTTGAATATCTGCATTATGAATTCAAAACTGCTTGCAATGATACTCCTTAAGTATAATTTATCACTGAACAGGGTAGCAATTAGAATGGTAGGAAGAAGCATATGAAAGATAACAAAGATAAACATAATAGATTCAAACTTTTTCGTGGCAAGTGTAAAACTGATGTAACAAAACTTAGTCAAGTCAAAGAAACATTTTACCATGCTTTATTTCCCTCTTCTGTATTTTGCTGTAAATATGGGATGACTCCACAGAAAGTTGGAGCTGGAGAAGGTTCCCTGCTCATCTCTGGCTTTTGTAATGCTTTGCCTAGACCATAATTAAATGAGAGAATGCAATAACTACCAAGACAAATATACACACTGTGCTTTGGAGATTGTTGAAAGCATTTATGGTGTGTGAAAATCTGTCATTGTGGCACCTCTGCACAGGCAGATCTGGCTGGGGTATGGACATGGCCAGCAGCAGAGCAGGAACAGAGAGCTCACCCTGGAATGAGCCACAAATCCAGGCAGGCTGGAAGCCGGACTGTCAGCTGAGGGAAAGACTCATGAGCTTTGAGGGTTGACTGCAGCACAGTTTTCCAGAGCAGTCTGAGAGCATGTCAGCCTTTCTGACCTTTTGTTTCTCCGATGAACAACGACTCTGGTGTTAGGTGTGATGTTTCTATCTACAATTGATTGTTCTAAGGATTAAGTTAGTTTTAAATGGGAGATGAAGTCCATGAAGTAGAACTGCTGTAATGATAAAACTGTGTGACTGGAAGCAGCAGAGAAAGGTGACCCTGTGGGCTGTGTCCCTGTAGTTCAACACAACAGGAGAGCACAGAAAGCCTGCTCTGGAACCACAGCCAGCACAGCTGAGTGATTGCACTGCAGATCTTGGGAATTTAGATGTGACTCCCCTGCTCTGAGACTGCAAATTCAGAGTCTGGTGTGTTCTGTGCACTGTGTTCTTTTAAAAAGCCAAATTTTACTATTATGAATATATTTTAATTGACTTATACATGCTATATTTTTACTCAGTCTTCCTCTATTAGTTTTATCTTAAAAGGAAAAAAAAAGCCCCAAACATAAAACCTGGGATTTTCAGTCACTGAGTCATGACAGTCAAACCTAAAGTGGGCATGCAATGCTTTGTCCTTTTGCACAGTACAAAGCTGGACAGAATAGCACTTAATTTGAGATTTTGTAATATCATCTGGATTCATAAGATTTCTGTTGGTTTTTAGTTTTGGGGATTTTTTAAAGAAAAGGAGAACTGAAAACTAAACCCCAGGAGTATACCTTTTTTCTAGATGTAATGACAGGAAAGTGCTAGAGACTCGGAATAAAGACGTGCTTTTAAAAATTAAAGTGATAGGTTATGAAAGGAAAATGATTGAAAGATCTGCAAGAATTACACATGAGATTTTAACAACCAAAATTCTGTTTCAGGACAAATGAAGCATGGGAGGTGGACAGCAGTATACCCTAATATTCACAGAAATAAAAGTCCTTAAGCACGGATAGATGGGATGTGTAGTAAGAATCAGGACCATGTACTCAGGAAGTTTCAAGTATTCAAGCATTACAAGACATGACATGGAAACATATGTTCCATTCCTAGAGACCAGTTATAAACAGAGAGCAAATATAGAGTGTCATTTTCAATCCACATAAATATGCCTCAAACTAGAGATTCCAACATGAAGCTTCAATTCTCTTGTGCATACTCTGAATCCTTTTCTCTTAGTTCTGTTCATTGTTTTTATGTGAAAATCCCACCATTTGATAATACCAGTGTTACAGATAGTAGAGCTGCAAGTGAATCCTACAGTACAAATGTGAGGCATTTATGTTGTAGTATGGAATTGTCACCTTTGAAAAACACACAGAGCTCTTTGAAAAGCATACAGACCTCTGCGATTTTTAAATAAAAAGGGAATTTTAGATCAGCCAGGCAAGGTAAATTTGTCATCTTTTTTAGGCCTGGTTCTGAATAAAGCTGAATGTGATTTCAGTTCTCTGTTCCAGGAGTACAGTTCTCATTCTGTGTTATTCCAGTGCATTACATGGAAAAGGACAAATATCTTTTGAAATCAATGTTGCATCTTAAATCACTGACGAATTTTCAAGGTATTTGATCACTGATTTTCTTTTTCCTTACTCTGTTATTTTCAGACACAATCAATGCAGTGGACATATGTAATCAATGGACTTCCTCCACAGACTGTGCCACCTACAGTAGCAGCAAAAGTAGTTTGCACCAGCAGCTACATGGGATCATTCACAGTCCGACAGCGCAACTTCATACGTGAAAATCTGAAACTTATAACCACTGGGGCATCCTCACCAATCAAAGGAGCACCTTTGGTCCTTAGGAAAAAACAGAGAAATTTATAATCTGTTGATTTTTTTTTTGTGAGAGAACAAATAAATTCTGCAGATAAAAAGAAAATACGGTTTGTTAATTTTTTTATAAGCAGATATGGTACACATGGATTATATGTTCTATATGGAAGATTCAGAGCACCTGAGCCCTAGAAATATTCCTGGTTTTCCTTAAGGGATTTTGGATGCCTAACAATGTATGTCATACAGATGTCAGCAAGTTCAGAGAAAAAACCTTTGAGTTTAAAAAAAAATATATCTGAAGATTGGGTAACTCAAACGAATGCTTTGCTTTCTAAAGGACGTTGGTTTAATAAGATTGTAATAGGAAGTTTCAGTGAACATTCTGTGTTCATTGCACATTTACACCCATGCAAACCAAGCAAGAAAAAACAGTCCCTGTTGTCTTCCACAAGAAAATCCTTACCTTTTCTTGCTTTGGTAAATTTCATTAATTAGGACATCTTTGCTGTGTATAAAATAACAATCTTGTTTTATTCATAACCGTATAATTTCAAATCTTTGATAATTATCCATAACAAAGAAGTGAAATTAAATGTCCTGCTGCAGTAATTTTATGTCAGGTATATTTTATGGAGTGCTTTAGAATATTAACATATAGAAGGCTATGGGAAGTCAGTGAGGAATGAAGACAGATTTTCCTTTTTTTCTTAAAATAAACAAATCAGATGTGCTATCCCCAGTGTGTTTCTATTTCTGTTCTTTCGATGGGAATTCAGGCTTTCTCTGCTCTTGATATAATGTGGAAAATCAGATCTATGCAGTCATGCTTTGTAAGAACATTGTATGGGCAACTCCTGACTCCTTTCTTCGCTGAGATTGCTTTTGCTGATTTTACTAACAGAACATAAATTGTATTTGTGCCTTCATTTTGATGGCAAAATGTACTTGGACAAAAAGATGGCTTGGCACAGATTAGGTGCCTCCTTGGCTCCAGTACAGAAGGAGCATCACTGCTCAGGAGTGGGGAGCCTGAGCACAGCCAATGTAGGTCAGAGCAAACGAGCACCAATAAAACCCTTTTACCGCAATGAGCTCAAGGATTTTGTTTATGCCACACATTTTTAGAGAAGCTATTAGAGAAAATGTTGGGAACACATAAAACAGCAATGGTTCTGTTTAATACCTCTTTCTAAATGCTGGGTGTCCCACTTTGGTCAGAAACCAGGTAATCTGAAGTGAGAATAAAACCAGCTTTATGAATTCTGTGCACAACACTAGAAAGATGCTGTCCATACTGATATCTCTACAAGACATTGAGAAAGAAGTTGTTGTAAAATTTATCTTAAGTGCTTGTGAGACCACAAATGCAGCTGGATTTCATACAAAGGCTCTATCTGCATATATAAATGAAGCAAGTGTTTCTCTGGCAGTAAGAAATCAGAATTTATGGATGAGCAATGGTTTCACAACTAATGGTCGGTGCTCTGGAAATATTTCATTGACAACAATTTTTGTAAAAGCTTTTTTACCCTTGTTTCACTCCTTAAAAGTGATGCTTTCCTATTTAAAAGGGCACTTTTTTTGCAAGATGCACAACATTTTTGTAATTCTCCCAGAAATAGATTAGCAGGTGGCATAGAGGTGAACCACTTAAAAATGCCATGGTGCTCACTCCAGAAATGTTATGCCCAATTTACTTGCCTGCACTTGCTGCTATATGTAGTAGATTTCAAATTCTGTCATACATCTAAACATTTTAAACATCCATGAGAAAATTTGCAATAAAATAGTACCAGAGGGGTGTTTTCAAGGGTGTTTTATATTATCTATTTTTTATATATATATTTATATTATCTATTTTTAAAGGGATGAATGCATAATCTGTGCTTACAGGACAAAATTATGTGGTTTTTCCCAATGTGTACAAGGTCACTTCTGAGCTATGCAAGATATGAGATTCTCAGTTGATTTTGGACCAAATATTAAAAATGTATTTTTCTGATTTCTTATACTTTAAAACAGAACTAAGCATATTTCTTCTGATGTTAAGAATACACTTGCAAAGATAATTTTTAAAAAGACTGTGTGGTTGTAACATATACATTTTACATAATATCTGCATAGATTTATGGATTACAGTGACTTTATAAACTGTTAAATTAATTTTTGCTTCTTAGCTTGGTAATTTGCACTTCCATCACTGAGGTGACTGTATTATTTCTAATGCAAGGACTAATTCCAAATATATCTCTTAAAAAACAATTTCTAAGCAGCAGCACTGGAAGATTTCCAGAATGATAACTTGTATTCATTACATGCTTCCTCCTTTTTACTAGAATTACTGAGCCATTTTGAAAATATTAGTGTTTCAGCTCCTGGAAGGAAAGGTCTGACACAGGAAAAGATTAAAAAATGCTGGGTTTTTTTTACTTAAAGATTTCATTTTAAATCTTTTGGACCCACCATTAAATGTGAGCTTCAAAAGAGCTGGGCAAGCTGTTCACCATCACTCTACACCCTAAAAATGTAATCTGCAGGGGAATTCAGCTGTTGGAGATAGAGCTAAACATCATTGTTGCAGTCTGGGCTCAGGTCTGGAAAAAAGCAACCCAAATCATTTTGCTTTGAATTAATTCTAAATTACTATTCATTATCATAATCTTTAAAAGGCAATGGGAGAGAATGAACACAGCCTCGAGTTATGGCTTTTGAAGATGTCCTCACAATTATTTCTGTGCCCTCACACCACATCAGAACAGCCACTATCAGGAACCAGTAGGAAAAAAACCCAGAACGTTGTTTCTCCACATCCTTTCTGAAAAGGATGAAAAAAGGAGTTTTTCCCTTCACATTAATCTACATTCACATTTTCCCTACACATTAATGTGTAGGCACAGCAGAATCTCAGGGAAATGAAGAGGTACTGGTTATTACTGTAAGTAATAGCTCCTAATTTCTCAATGCTAATACCAATTAGTGATCTAAAATTACTTCTGCTGACCCCAGTTACATGTTCTGATTTATAGAAATACCTAATTCGTAAAACACAAGTTTTTCAAAGTCAATATGGCATTTATGGCCAAATGTTTTAATCACACTCATGTGCCACACACAAGTCAGGTGTGCATGGCATGTTAGTGGCTTAGCAGAAATGCTGATTGTCCAACCAGTGTAGTCACCATGTGTTTATTTATATTTCTTCCTCCCTTCTCTCTCTGTGCCTCACTATAATGATCCATCTATCAGAGTAATTAAAACATGGACTAAAACCTTATGAGGCAGCATTATTGTGTAGTACAGAACTTGTTACTTTGGGAACGAGGTCTGCATTTAAACTCGTTAAAATGCAGTGGAGCTTTTGCAGCTGTTGAGCTCCTGGTTTTATGTGACACGTCCAGCAGTGGGGACAATCTGCCCTGGGGGGCTGCAGCTCTGTACAGCCAGGGCAATGGCTTCAAAGCAGCACAAAGCAATCGACCTTCTAATTGTCTGCTGTTTGGCTGAGCTTTATTTGGCACGGTGCACACAGGAGAATGGCACGAGGGTGGCGTGGAGATGTCATTAGGATGCCTGCCATTAGCAGCTCGGCTTGGAGAGGGTTTTGCACAGATTTCAATAATGCTTGTTCTGCTCACGTCTGGCTCACCGTGGGATCAATGGCACTCGGAGGCTGTTTTATTCCTGATCGCTCTCACAAGATACAAAAAGGTTTGGAAGCATCAAAAATAACAGGAGGCAAACATGAACTCCTGTGCCAGTGCAGGTTTTGTCTGAGTCAGGAGGATGGGGAGATAAAGGCTGCTCTGAGCACGGGAGGTAATCATGATCAGGTAAAGAGCCCACAGGGGCACAGTGCCCTATCCATTCCTGCTGCAAGGAAAGGGATTCTTCCAATGCAGCTCTTTGGGACTGGAGCCAGGTTAGCAGAGGACAAAATGCTGAACCAACAGTGCTCTTTGGTGAAATACCATGGCAGCAGCCAAATCTGAGCACTTTTTTCCTCTTCAATCACAAAACCAAACTACCAGAAGAAATAGAAAGTTCTGACTCACCCTGCACATTGCAAACATTGAGGAAAATTTGCTGTATATTAATAGATATTCCTAGGAGGAAGGCTTAATATTTAGAATGAGGGAGAAAATCCCTGGCTTTGCCTTACTATTTATTTACTTGTGAGGCGTTTCAAAATTTTATTTCTCCCTGCAGTGACTGCTCATTCTAAAATAAATGACTGAGCAGTGCTTTACTGCTGACACAGATCACAGTTTGTTGCTAATGGAATGTTAACTGCTTTTTAAGTGACTCTGAATAAACCTACTGATCCATAGAAGATTCATCTAAAAAGGAATCCAATTCATCCACCAGCTTTTCTGCTTCCACTGTCATGAAACATATTTTTCTGCAGTTTACTTTACTGCAGTTATGGTGATATTGGTCGTGCCAGGTTTCCTGTAGCAGGATATTTTACATTTTGAGACCATGGCATGATGACCAAGTGGTGAAGTCATGGCAGGAATTTATGCCAAGGTCACTGCACAGAGATGTGTCTAAAAATCAAAGCTCGGTGGCTAGGGAAATAGAGACATGGGGCAAGGACAATATTTGACCTTTTATTTCCCCCCTTATTCCATGATTAACTTCCTTTCTGCAAAGTACCAAGCTTCTCCTGGTAAAAAAAAATTAAATAAATCTGGAAACCTGGCAACTCACTGCTCATCCCACCATAGTAGTACACAGCAGTGCCAACCCACCAGTCTGGCACAAGTCTGAGGTGACAAAATCAGAGCAGGGTAAGGCAACAAAGTCAAATCCTTCCACTTATTAAATGGATAATGTTGATGTTCATCAGATGAGATCCAACTTCCCTGTCTGCACGAAAATCAAAGGCCCAGTTTTCCCAATTATGGAACATGAATCCAGGCTGCCTTTGCTGCAGCCCACAGACCTGATACTGTCAGTGTGAGGTGGGAAGGGTGCCTGGGTCCTGACCCCACATCTCCTTCAGTCATCAGTGTTTTCATATATATAACACTGAAGTGCAAAATATACATTGCAAATCAATATAACCTACAACTGTTGTTCAAAAAAACCAAAACAACCCCAAAAAAACCTAAAAACAAAACCAAACCCAAACCAATTACCAAACCCCCCCCCCAAAAAGACACAAGAAACAATTTCCTCCACTCACACACCTACAAGCTTCTTTAAAAGAAGCATCTCAGAAGACAGGTTTTAATTTTGAAGAAACTAGCCTATGAAAAGAAAGATTCCTGATGATCTCTTAATAAACAAACAGATTTCAGGGTGAGGTGTGAAACTTCTACATTCTTTGATGAATATAAAATGCATTTTTCTAGTATTGTTTAGGTTCAAGTATCATAGAATTGTCTGGGTTGGGAGGGACATTTAAAGGCCATCTAGTCCAACCCCCCTTCAATGAACAGGGACATCTTCAACTAGATCAGTTTGCTCACAGCCCCATTTACCCTGACCTTGAATGTTTCCAGACACAGTCATCTGCCACCTCTCTGGACAGCCTGTTCTGGTGTTTCACCACTCTCTTTGTAAAAGATTTCTTCCTTTTATCTAGGCTAAGTCTCTTTTAATTCAAAACCATTACCCTTTTGTCCTATTGCAACAGGCCCAATTAAAATGTCTGTCCCCATTTTTCATGTAAGTGCCTTTTAAGTACTGAAAGGCTTCACTAAGGTCTCCCTGGAGCCTTTTCCACGTGGAACTCCAGCTCCTCAGCCTCTCTGTACCTGAGAAATGTTTCATTCCTCTGATCATTTTTGTGCTCTCCTCCACCAACAGGTCTGTGTCTCTCCTGAGAACTCCAGAGCTGGACAATCGACCAATTCCTCCTTAAATATCATAACTAATAAATACCTGGGATGCAGCTTTTAGGGTACTGGGGACTCCTGTCAACAATCTGAAACATTTTTGACTGTTTCATATCTATGGACAAAACAAACCCAAAACCACTGTGTCAACAAATTGCACTGCCAGCACACCAATTCCATTTAGGAATAGCTCTCTGCAGTGTGGGGTATATTACAGAGTTAAAAAATATAAAGTGAGAATAAAATAGTGATTATTTTTATTCCTTGAAATGTAAAATAAATGTGCATTTATCTAACTCTGCACTTGGGAGGTCAAGCTGAATGTGCAGCAGTCAGGTGTGTGCTTCTGAATTCAGAGCATATGTGTGAGTGTTGGGTTAAAGACATGGTGAGTATGTGAACAGCACTGACTCAGCAGCCCTGCATTGCTCCTGGCATGAGCATTCAAATGTAAAACTTGTGACTTTAAAATGCTTTTCTGAGCCCTGCAGTCACGTGGCTAGAGTTAATTGCTACTACCATTTATCATTGTCTTATTTCTGTCCTAATATTTACTATTGAAAAAAGTAAGTAAACAAACAATGATAAAAGGAAAAAAAGCCAAAACCAAAAACACCAAATCAAAAACAAGGCTACCTTGCCTAGATCTGAACCTTCCTGTACTCAGCTACCAGTCATTCATTTTGAAATAGTTCCTACTGAACCTGAATCTAGATTACACAGAGGAGACAGTGTGAAGGGGAGACAGAGACAAGTTCACACCTGCAAAATTAAACCCTCATGGTGAAGAATTCTTTTTGTATAGAAATATTTTCTAAGGAAAATTCCTTTCAGTTTAGAACAGTATCTGCACACAGTGGCTGTGATCCCTGCCATGTGAGGAATTAATTGCTTGATGACATGTCGCTGTACTGAAACACAAATCAGCTGCAGAAATATTGGATCAGCTCATTAAAAAATGCCATTAATTAGGGGTTCAACATCTGTAAGAGTTGTTTGGTCATTTGCAGGTCACAGAAGTCAAAGTGCCCCAGTTCCACGGCCGGCGGTGGCTGGAATTAGGAACACCCCCATACTCCTCCCTCAGACCATGGAGGACAAAAGGCTGCACTGAAGCTGCCTGGGGTTCCCTCCCCTCCCCTTCCCCTTGTGCTGTGAGGCTTCAGCTGCCAAGATCAGCTGCAGTGTTAAAGGCAGAGCTGGTGCTGCTGTAAATAAGAAGGAACAGCTGGGGGATATTACCACTGGGGGTCCCATGGCTTTAAATATAATCAATTCATGGTCTGATATAATCCTTATCTTAACTTTCAGAGCAGGCTGCAAATTATCTCTGCACCTTTCCCCAGGTTTGTATTAAAAGGAATAAATTACAGAGAGGAAATTTGCATTTAGCTTGCTCATGATAGCTGATAGTGAATTGTGATGTTGCTCTTGGAAGATTTTACCTATCATTTAGTGCATTGAGAATGATGGTTGGGTGCAGTTCCTATCACTTTTCAAAATGTAAAAGAAAATAAGTTACTGGATTATTAACAGAAAGGATCAACAACCAAATCAGATAGGCAGATTATAGGTGTCTGGAGTAATGAATTAAAAGCAGCATGAAGAAGAAAAATTGTGAATGTAATGGCCTCACTAGAATTACTTGGAAAGAGAAAGTTTGTAAGTGAGGAATAGTTCCACCTTAAAGAAAGTAGGACAAGTCAACTGGCACAGAAAACTGACAAGGTTATTGGGGATTATTTAAACTAGAAACAGGAGGAAAAAAATCCAGCAGGTGTTGAGGAACACTTGAGCCAGTCACAGACATCTGCCAGGACTGTCAACCCTGTGACAGGGTCTCTGTCACAATGTAAGAAGTATGAAAAGTTATGGTAAAAGTAGGGGAAGGAACAGTGCAGATCCCAGTAGTCCATCAAGGAAAATCAGCCAAAGAAATTGTGCAACAATAAATAGAAATTAATACCAATCAGTTCAAATACAACTGATAGAAAGAAAAAAAAATAAAAACCATATAACCAAGGAATGGTACCTTGAGAGGTCTGTTGTAATTCTGGCTGTGAAGTAGAGAAGACAGAATATTCCTTAACTGCAGTGCAATGCCATGGCAGTTCCATAACAATAGATTGAAAGAGTCTTTGGTGGGGAGGAGGCCAGTGAGGAGAGCCAGGAAGGATGAGGGTGCAAGAATCAATGGCTCCCAAAAGGGAAAGCACATTAAGAGTGTGACACCACCAGCTGCTGGCTCAAAAGAAACCACATGCATTCACAACGTTGAAGAGATGCAATTAAAAGAACAAATGTTCCCCCTCCTCATTAAATCAAACACACCTGTATCTGATAAACTTCTGTCAATGTCTTTGATGGACTACAGACAGTCAGGGTGTTAAGAAGAAATCAGTTCCCCAACAAAATTCCACCGCATTTGGTTAATTTGCAGTAAGTTTACAACATAATTAAAGCCCATATCAGGATAAAGCAAGCAAGGCCATATCTTGGTACACTATATAAGTATGTCTATGAAAACCAGTTCAGGACAAGTGAAAATGTACAATTTTTAATATAGTCTGAAGGTAACATAAAAAAAAAAAGAAACAAACTGGTGTTGAACTTGTGAGCAGATAATGATCATTATTTAAATAAGTGAAAAAAGAGAAATATCCACTCTGCAATGTTCAGTAAAACCTGAAAAAGCCACAGAGCTTTCTCCCCAGAAAGCCACCACAGTACTGACACAAAAACCTCCTTCCATCCCTCACTGTTCTCATTTACAAATAACACATGGGTCTGAACATTAGCATGTAAATACACCAACTCTGAGATGTGGCTTTGCTGCTTCCCAAGGCAGAGACATCTCTTTGAAGAAGGTGCACAGGGAAAAACCAGTAGTTTCCAATCTCACCCAAACTCACACATGTCCAGCCAGAAGTGATGGTGTGGAGGTGGTGGGGTCACAGCCACAGCCACAGCTTTAGGCTGGCAGAATACAAACAGATGCTGATGAAGGGCTCTGACTGGATGATGAAGAGTTTGGCCTTCCCTGGGAAAAACATTCAGGATTATAAGTTTGAGAGCCCAGTAGCAGTTGCAATCCAAAATTAAACAACTCCAAAACATCTGGCATTGATTATGTGGCTTCCAGTTAATTACTCCAGCAACTAATTAATGTGCCTAGTGGAGATGATCATCAGCTGTGGGTGCCAGAGAGGTCAGCATGCCTGGAGTCATCTTGCAGCAGTTTCTGCTTGAGGGGGGTGCAGATCAAAGGTCTGGTCTCGCACTAGAGGAAAGAAATGAAACCACCCTGGAGTTTGTCAGAATTCAGTACCCAGATTTCTGTAGGATTTGATGAGTGATGCAATTTTCAGTGTCACATAAGAAAAAATAACACTATATCCTCACATAATTTAATTATAAAATAAATTGTCCTATATAACAGGTAGAATACTACTGACACTAAGAGTAGAGACCCCCTTTGCACATGGTTAAATTTACTCTCAACAAGAAGTGCTTAATATTTTGACTGTTATCCCCAAAGAATGCCACGTTTACTAACATTTATTCTCATTAGAAGGTGAAGTGATGCCAAAGAAGCATTTCAGCTTTGTAAAAGTGATAATTACATTTTGCTTCTCAGTAAAACATCTTTGGTGACACAGCCTATAGAAAAATAACCAGCAACATAGAAAAGACAGTTCTGAGCAGGGAAACTTAACAGGTCTCTGCCCACTTTCCCCCTCACAATCCCTGAACAATTCCCATTTTGAAAGGATGGAAATTATAAATTAGGAAGGCAAAACCAAACTAGGCTTCTGAAGAGGTCAAGGATAAAAGTGGAATAGTTCTGAGAAATAAAGGAGACAGAAAAGTGTTGTGCATATGTGGTTTCCTCCTACAAAACCCCAGTGAGGCAATGCAGGCTGCTGTGGAACAACTTCCCACATGCACAACCTGGGCTGCAACTGCTGAGCTCAAATGACTGACTAACACCTGGATGCAAATGGGAAAATTGAGTTCTTTTAGGACCTATTAAAACTAGAGCTCAGTGGACAGGAAGAACCATTATCCTTCATTTATAAAGTAACTAAATTACCCTTTGATTAATACAGCGTAACCATTGCTCTCTGTAAAGGGTTTTCACACTAAAAGCACATCTGGCTGAGGAGAGCCCCATAAACCATGGAAGATCATTTAGGTTGGAATCATTAACCCAACACTGCCAAGTCCACCACTAAACCATGAGTGCCACATCCACACATCTTTGAAATACCCCTAGGGATGGTAAATCAACTGCCCAGTTGCAGCCTGTTGGAATTATTGACCAACCTTTTGGTGAAGAAATTTCCCCAAATATCTAATCTGAGCCTTCCTTGGCACAACTCAAGAGGTGGAAAGCATGACATGGCAAATGCTGACATGAGTGTTTGGCTGGGCAATGTGGAGTGAATCCTTGGGGATGGGAATTCTGGCTGAAACAGGGAGTGAGTACCTGATATCTTCTTTCCTGTTGTCTTCAGGAAAATTGGATTTCATGTCACAGATGCCCTTTTCATCATCTATTTCTCCTTATCAGGAAAAACCCTGCAAGCTCCTGTGTTTCAGTTAACTGCCTGATTGTGAAGGAGATAAATGGGGTAAAGCTGGATTCAGTCCCTGTTAAGTGGCTGCTACAAGTGAAGCAAAGGAAGAACTGCTGTGAGGATCCCTTGAAGTGTCAAGGCAGACGTGGGAAGCTGGTAAAAATGACACACTTCCTATGACTTGACAACATGTCTGACTTATGGCCTCACACTTGTTTATTGCCTACAGACTGAGAGTCCTTGGGAGTGCAGGATAAGTCTTGTTTTTTCTCCAAGCAGTGGCTTGACAGCTACAGGCTGAGATTAGGCTCTGGAGAAACCAACATGTAAACACTGGGAGATTAATGGCCAATGAATTATAGCCATATGGACAGGACAAATTTTTTTTTGTTGTTTTGTGATTGAAATCCTGTGGCCATTTGTGAGAGGAAGCAGCCACCAAGTGCTTGTCACTTTGCACCATGCAGCTGTATTTCAGTGGCAGATGGGGCACTCTGCACTGGTAATTTAACACCAGCTGAGGCCCTCATCTTTCTGGCACGTCACAGGAGCCTTTATTCCGAGTTGAACAAGGATCATGGACACTGCAGCTTTCAAAGTTCAAGACAAAAATGTGCTCTGAAGTGCACCCAAAACTCCTGGATTTTAAGCTGTGATGGCCAGCCCAATTTAAACAGCAGAGCTGGCACTCCATATGTACCCTTGATGTAACAAGTAGTGATACAGTTCAGTGCTCACCAGGGCAGCTGTTCCTAATGCATAGGTGATGAGAAGTTCCTCACAGGGTATTTGTGTCATCGAGATAATTGGGTGTCTGGGACCATTCCTTTCCCAGGGAAGCCACAGGGAGTCATCTCTGAGCTCTGAAAAAGGCATTTTTTTCTCTGCATTTGGTACTTCTCCTAATTAATAAGAAATACAAATAGCTCAAGTTTCCCCTTATAGGTCTTCCATAAGGACAAGTAAGAGATGGGAAGAACTCTTTTTTGAGATTACTGCAACAAGTCAGTGAATAAAATTCTGATTTATGCTTAATTACTGGAATACTTAACACTTAAATCTCTCTAGTTTTTGTACACAGCCCATGAGACAGCCAGGGTACACAAATGTAGTGAGCACTCCCTGCAGTGATGCAAGGATTTGGGGTATCAGAGCTCAATGTTTTGGGATAACTTGGCCACTGACTGCTGTCTGCTGCAGGCTGCTCTCTACCAACTCCAGGAGACACCCCTTCAGTGGATCAGCTCTCCTGTGAAGGCAGCTGGGCACAGGCCAGGAGGGGAGAGATTTTGGTACCTCACTGTGACAGCCAGCCTAAGGCATGCTCTCCACACCTCTGAGCTGGATCCCTAAACAGCAAAGGCATGCACATGCAAATGATGGCCACTTGGCCCAGCTCTTAAATAGCCATGGAATAAAATCACAAGGAGAAGTGAAAACTGCTTTGATCTCTGGATGTGAGAAATGTGCTCTCTTGCTCTGTGCTGCAAGGTTTCTGAAGGGGGCAGACCATGCTGCCTTGGTAGCCTCTTGCTTGGCCACAGTCTCAGCTGTTTTGGGTGAGATGGATTTCGTTATTACAGGTATCTAAAGAACTGTCCATCTTCACAGCCCAGGCCTGCTTTTGCTTCTGCTTTTTAACCAGCAGAAACTAATCCATCTCCCAGAGGAGTAGGATAGGGGGGTTTGCATGGAAGCAGGAGAGCCCTCCTGAGGCACTCCCACCTCCTGGCTGACAGAAGTCATGGGCAGGGCAGAGCTGCTGCCAGAGCTGGTACCAGAGAGCTGTCCCAAGCCAGAGCAGAGTTGTGCTCATGGAGCTAAGCATGCCCTGCCTGCAGGCTGAGGTGTGATGCTGGGGGTTGCTGCTGCTTTCCTTCTGAGCCCCAGGAACTCATGCAGGAGGTCTGGCAGCACTGGGATAGTTGCTTTCCCTGGGGTGTGCCCAAATACTGTCACACCCCCCTGCCTGGGGTGGGGCAGGGCCATTTCTGAGAGCCATTTCTGCCTGCTGCAGAGCAGGGGATGGCAATGCCCAGCTCTCCGTTGTGTGATGTAGATGGGTACCCACATTCCCCACCAACCCAGAAGCTGGTGTTGGTGCCAGGCTGGCTCTGCTCCAGTGGGGATGGGGTGGGGTGGGCTGGGGTCTTGGAGAAGCTGGTGAGCCAAACTGCTGCACAGTGAATTAACTAGCACTGAGCCACAAAGGCAGTGCATGTGCAGAGCTGCAGGCTCAGGAAGTGACCTGCCCACTCCATCCTTGCCTCCTGCTCTTAAATTACACAGGAGCTTAACAACAACCACAGCTGTACCCTTTCTCTGAACAGGCACAGGCTGACTTTTTCACCTCAGGCAGTTCAGGAACAGTGAAAGTGAAAAGCTATAGATGAAATACTATTAAAAATACAGAATAGCTACTCCAGGCATTTTTATAGCACTTTTTATCCAAGAATGTGTGCGGCACAATTAAGATCACAGGTTCAAACTCCCCAGTTCACAGCAGCTGCAATTGGAGTCAATCACAGATGACACCCTAGTTGCTCATACCATGCTTTTTCTGCTGAGCTTACCTACTGTCTCTGCTGAAGGCTGGTTTGAGCCACACTTCAAAATATTTATGTTATTCTTACTGCGTAAACAAACAGCTTGAGACTCCCGCTGCAAAACCCTTCACTATCATTGGCATTCATGAAAGAACAGAAAAGCAGAGACAGAGCTCAGTCCTTGGCCCATCAGCATGCTGAGCAGGCCATCCATCAGATATGCCTGTGCACTGCAGCCATTACTCAATGAGCAAAAGCATTTACAGAAAGATCCATGACACCCAGCCCTATGGCACTGACAGTACTCCGGGGGTTTAGCACCTCCTGTGCTGCACATCTCATTTAGAAGTGATGTATTTCAGTGGCTGTGGTGGGGCAGTGGCAGGTGACATCCCTGTTCCTTGGGGTAGACAGACTGTGCTCCAAGAGGGCACTTCAGAAATCTGCAAGAGTCCCTTCTAAGGAAGTGCATAAAATAACTGTGGATATCTCAGTGATAAAAGGATCCCATTCACATAAATATTCAGTTTGAAGTTGTGATAAAGAGAAGCTCGAGTTGTCTCTCCAGAATTGTGTTTGAGGGTAGAAACCCAGCCCCCAGCCTGTTCCTCCTCTGTGAGCTCCTGCTCATGGCTCACAGCAGAACAAGGCATCTGCCTCCCCTTCCCCACACAGCATCCCTGACTCGGCTGCTCCCAAAGCCTCGTGCTGTTTTCTCACTCATGCCCAACACTGGCAGATTAATTGACAGCCTGCTGCTATTTTTACCTTGTAGCTTCTTTACTCAGCTGTCTCAATCAGCTGCTACTTAGATTTTCCTCTCTCTGCCTGTAACACAGCAGGCTGGAGGCTATTAACCCTTGTTCCTGCTCCTCCTCTTCTTCAAGACTAAGATTCACATTAAATTCAGTCTCTTCTTTCTCCATCCCAAACTTTCCACAACCAAGGCTTGACACATTTGTCTTCTTGTACCTCTCTCCCAGTCAAAGTGTGACAGAAAATGCCAGTTTGGAATCCTCCCTCACACCCCGAGCCAAGGCAGAGAGACGAGCAAGCCCTCATTTCTGAAGATGCCAGCTAAGAACCTGAAATGAGCCGAGGGAAGGGAATGATTCAGCAGGCACAGGAGGTCTCAGTAACAGATGGCAGAGCAGACAAGCCCGCTCATGTTTGCCTGCACAGCGAGGCCTTTTGTGACAGTCTTCTGGAGGGGCTGCTTCCCGTGAGCAGTGATTTTACTGCTGGCAGGACCACGCTGCAACGAGAGCAGCTCCTTTGTGCAGAGATCTTTACAACACCCACAGCTGCCTGCAAGTGGTTTTCACACTTCTAGCTTGTATTTTGAGTGAGTAAACATGCTTTTGATGAAAATTTTTCCTGTCAAGAAAATTTATTTGTTCCCACGGCTGTGCTCCATGATATTTAACTGCTAAGGCTCTTTTCTCAGGTCACACTTAAAATCAAGCTGTTTCAAAACAAAATGCTCCTATGCATATTTTAATACATATTTTAAACAAAGGTTTCATGTCATCCATCAGACAAACCACTATTAGGACTGAGAAGTCTGTGATCTCTACCTTTCCTTCTTTAAAGAAACAAAAGAAAACAGAACAGGATTTTGCATAGGCTCTCAGCAACAATAAAAATAGCTTTTGGATGTTGAACAATGGCACACAAGTTGTGTGACTAGCATTAAGGTGTAGGATTAATGGTTTTCTTGTGAGGCTGTGACTTGCTAGATCACCACAGATCCCCATTATATCACCCAGATTAGTAAGCAAGAATAAAATACTTCAATAGCTCCTAAAATAATGGTTTCTTTCAGGTACACAGCTGGTGCTAACTCTGACCTTTGTCCTGGCCATAGATCTCTGCTACAATTTCACTGTCCTTCCCCCCTGTGCAAACATCACTGCCTTCAATTCTCCAGCACTGCACAGCACACAGGGTGACCTTGTGTATGTAAAACTCATTACAGACTCTCATTGGAAATCTCATCCTCCACCAGTGTCTAAAAATGAAAGTTCCTTTAGTAAATGATATGTCAGCCACAGGATAATAATCCAAGCTTTCCCCTCCACGTGCTGTTGCTGTGGTGCTGCAGGCATACCCAAAGGTTAAACACTTCCAACATAAAACCAGGCAGGTCATTTTCTTCCTATCTGGGATGCCAAAGGTTGGTTCTGTCTCAATGTGGTGATACACCAGCTGCTACAATCTTGTGAAAGAGTTGATAAATGCCACACTGCTCTGTTAAGTGGGGTTCCTCTTGAGCCATGTTACAGAAAGGGAGGTTTGAGTCTATTTAGCTCCATGTTGCAGAGCTTGAATCTTCCTGACTTGTTCTAATGATGTTTTTTGCCCATACTGATCTATGTTAGCAGAAATTTTAAGAACAAATATCAGCAGCTATATTTGTATTTATGGTTCTTCTTTAAAATCATACATGACTTTCTTCTATGCATATGCAATGCATGTTTTCTAAGTGACACAAACAAGCATTCTTAGGATGGTCTGGAGGGCTTACTGTTCAATGACCCGTGAATGTAAAGAAAAGGTCAATTTGGAATGTTTGGCCACTTTTAAAAATACCCTATCCTTGGAGGCAAAGAAAAAATTAAACCAGATCAGAAGATGATATTAGGAAGTCCTTAAAACCTTCTTTATTAATCATCTGGTGTACAGTTTTAAGGAGAAGAATTCATTGAAACACATTGATTATAAAAATCTAATTTTGAGGTCAGGTTGACTTAGTCAACAAAACATAAGCCACTCTTTATATCTGGGTAGGAAACTAGAGCAGAATAAATTCAGTTTGTATGGAGGAGTGACAGATGCCTCTTTCAGAGGAGGGATTAGACCACGTGTTAGGGCTTGGTTTTAGGGCTAAGATGCAAAGGACATGACCCTTGCCACATTGTCTTGACCCCAGCCCTGAATGCATCCTACTCAAGGTAGGATTTTGATGGCATTTCAAGATAGGGAAAGGCAAGATTTTAGTGCTGAACAGACTTTCACCTTTCTCATTTCCCTGGAAATGAGCAGTGCACCAGTGTGAATGTCTTGGGGCAGTACACAGGAGTCACAGGCAGAGTTTTGTGCAAGCAATTATGTGTCTAAACACTTGGATCAGTTTACATGCACAAAAGAGTGTTGTAACCTTCTCTGGGTCTTTTCATTGGAAAAAATACTTTAATGGGGTGTTGTTCTGTTCCAGACACTCACTCCTGTGTGCACAGACCAAAATGGAAAATTTGACTACTAAAACGAGACTGTGCTAGAGAATTAGGAGTCTGTGAAAACAAGAGCTGCAATTCTTGGTGGTTTGCAGTCTTTACTACAGCAGTTGCAGCGGATGACAGCTGCAATGTTTAAGAAATACAGCCTGACAGAAATAACTGCATTTTCCAGGGGTGACATGAGACATAAAGCTGATAAATAATCCTGTGGGAATCTACTGCCTGTAGTGTTTTACTGCTATTATGAAACAATATTATTCAATAAAATTAACAGGCGGGGCTATTAATTTACAAAGCAGTGTGTTGATATAGCTTACATTGATAATAGTCAACCCAAAAGTCTCTGTTCAAAACCATTTTAATTAACCTTTGTAATTAGTCCCTTACCATGACTACTTCTCACCTAGATGCTGCTAGCTTAACTAATTTTGGTGACGTCTTCTATCAAAGAGCTTCCAACAAAACACTAGACTTTCAGAGATAACCAAAGAGTTTACAAGCAGACACTTTTTTCACAACACAAAAGTTGTTCATACTACTGCATGAAATCAAAATTGGAAAAATAAATAAATAAAAGTTTGCATAATCATGAACTTAAAAAAATAATAAATCTCTATTTGAACAGCCACCAGAGGCTGCTAGAGACCTAACCTTGCACCCATTGGCCTCCCCTTTATTACAGGTTTGTTGGTCTCCCTTGCAGTGTTACTTGTCTTCATCAGCCAGAAGGTCTGTATTGTCCCTTTTTTCCTATGTGACAACTAGATTCATCATTAACTAGCCATGCTTTTCTGCAATAGCCCTTAAACTTTCCCAGAGTAGGAATGTGAAATGTGGATTAAATTCTGCTGTGCTTTGAACAATGCCAGTTAAACTCAGCTGTTCTAAATATGTGCAGCTGAAAAGACACTGAGGTCCTTTTGCCATATCATTATTTTTAAATTGTATATTAAAGTGTGCAGGATATTTTACCAAGGAGATAAAATTTCTTCCCCAAAGACCTTGCAGTCTCACAAGATCTAAAAAGACAGAGGTACATTGGCTACAGGCTAAAGGACTTATTTGTTGAAGGTGCATGATAATGCTAGAAATTTTAAGATATTAAAAAGTTTTCCAGTCCTCTGCAGTGACTCTGAAACCCTCTGGCATTTGAGGCTGTGGAGCTACTAAAGCTTTTCTCACTGGGGAGGGTATTGGGGCTTATGGCTATAGTAGGGTGGGCTTTTTTCCTATTTCCCTCTATACTTGCTCACATCCTTTAAATCCCATGTTCAAATGGCTGAAGCATCCTCTCAGGGCCACGTGAAGTCACCCACATTTCAAATAAGAAGGTCTAAGACCTTGGTCTGTCATGGCAGCAGGACAGACAAGGCTGTCCCAGCTCTTGTTTTAGGCAATTCTTCTTGGTTTGGGCAAAGTTTTGGTGTAGCTTTAGGGCTTCAAAGACAATTAATATGGGGAATGCAAGCAAAGGGTGGATGGCCTCTATGTTTCTGCCATGATGTAGAAAGAGCAATAAAGAGCAGGCTGAATGGGGGATTCTCATACCAGAAATGCAACTTTTGAGCTCAGATTTCTATTAGTGATGCAGGGAGGTGCTGGTTGCTGAGAATTATCACTCTGAGCCATATGCTGTTGACTTTTGTTTATCTAAGAAGTTTTATAGCTGATAGATTTTAAGCTTCTGGTAACCATCCACATTTTTTATTCCTTTGGATATGAGTAGATATATGCAATGATACCTCAGAGTGGTATTTTTAATGATACCTTAGAGCTTTCTTCTAAGCTTCAGAATAGTTCCTGCATGTGTCTTACAATAAAATAACATAACTAAACAACAGCATTGAAAGTGGCACAGTCTAGGCAAGGTTGTTAGCATAGCTTTAAAGTTGTTTACTGTTGCTGTAAATGCCATGTTTTTTTTCTAAACAGTTTTCTTCCAGATCAATGCAGAATAACTGAATTTGATTTTAAACAAACAGTGGCAGCACTTCCTGTTAGTCTAAACAATAAATGACAAAACAACAATAAAGCATTGTCTGGCAGGATGTGATACAGGTTATGTTCATATACCACCAATGACTGTGCATCAGCATAAAACTGTCTGCTCTCCTGTTTCAGTTCATAAAAGCTTAAAAAAGAATTAAGTCTACCAACTGGATTTTTATTAGCTTGGCTATTGAAGTCAGAAAGCAATAAGTGTTATTTATCTTAGGAACGGAAGAACCCAAAGAACTTGATTTAAGCAGTTGAATAAATATGAGTCAGGAAAAAAGGAGAGACACACAAAGAGCACACACAGTTTTACCAGGCAAAATCCTGTTTGGAAAGACTCATCCTGAATAAGAGCAATGGCAAGTTGCAATGTTGGCATCTCCTGCTCTGTTGCCCCTCTGTGTGAGAGTCACCACAGAGATTTGCCCATCCCTGCACAGAGCAGGGGCTGCAGCAGGGAGCTCAGAGCAGTTCTATCCCCCAGGAAGGGCCAGGTGGGATCAGTGGTTGTTATCAGTCCCACTGGGCCTGCCTAAAGTCACAGACCCTCCTGCTGCCCAAGGAAAATCAGCAATGCCTCTGTTACCCCTGGCAGGGTGTTGTCCCACTAATTCTTTTAAAGGAGTTTCCACAACTTCCTCAAGCAACTGGTTCTAAGTTTCACCCTTAGAAACCTTCCCTGGTGTTGCTTGGGAACATGTCCTCTTTCTCTTGGGAACACGTCCTCTTTCACTTGGAAACCTGTCCTCTTTCACTTGGGAACATGTCATCTTTCACTTGGGAACATGTCCTCTTTCACTTGGGAACATGTCATCTTTCACTTGGGAACATGTCCTCTTTCACTTGGGAACACAGCCTCTTGCCATTTAAGCTCATTGCTTTACCTTCCCCATGTGAATGTGGAGGTGATTCCCCACTCCTCTGAAGCTGCCTTTTACACCATTAAGACTTCTGTCCCTCATGTGATTTTTCTTCTTTCCTCAGAGCAAACCTTCTTCAACTCTCTGGTTAATCTCTCCTCTAATCTTTGGACAACTGCTCAGAAATGTGAAGCTGAAAACCTGAAATACCTGAGCTCTGGCTGTGTGGTGCCAGGAGACTCATTTCACCTGACCTACCAGCTTGACATTTTTCTCTGCATCCCAGTCAGCTATTGCAGCAACCTGAGGTTGCAGATCAGACAGAATTTGAGTCAAAAATCACCAAATCCTACCATTTTGCAATTCCCTTAGGTGTATTTATGTAGCTATTTTCTCAAAATGTAAGACCCTGAATAATACTTTTCCATGTAAAAGTCTCAAGAACATTTTGATCTCTAAATCTTGCATTCAGGAGAGTGGCTGGTCCCCTTTAGTCCCATTAATCCTTTTTTTTTTTAATATAAATATTGTCTCTAAATTTAATTTTAATACCCTGCCGAGACATCTAGAACAGGAAAGAAAATATTAAGTATTTCCAGACTCCAAAGAGTCTGCTCAGGAGTCTTTCCTTTTGGCAATGGCTCACAAATAACTGTGGTTTGGTTACACTCTTCCAGCTATCTTTGCTCTCAGCCTCTTGTGGCTCCCAGTTGGATGGTGAACATGTCATTCAAAACACTGCCAGAAGCCAAGATAAGACATCTTTTGCTTCCCTTCTACCAAAGTGCTTCCATGTCACATGAGGCAATTAGGATTGGCAAAAGAAAGATTTTCAGACTAATCTATGTTTCATTTTGATTTCCCCCCCCCTCTAATTCTGGGTGCCTAAAATAGTTGGCTTGGTGATTTCTTTCTCCACAGTTTTTCTGAAATGGAAACTAAGCTGACACCTTTGCAACTCTCTGGCTTATATATATTCTTTGCAGAAAAATGGGCTCTGCATTTTCCTTCTTTTAGGGTCTGGCATTCACCCATCTTCTGCAAATTCAACACGATAATTACTGATGACTTGTGAAGTTTCTACCTGCCAGCTTTGGAAGCAAACCAAGGGTGAAGTTCATCATAGTAAGCAGATATTAAGTATAGTTCTTATCTAAACATTTCACCTGAGGGCTGAAATCCTGCCTCTTTCTCCAGCCATATCCAATATTCATATTAGAGTCAGCCTGGGAGTCAAAGTTTTTTCTTTTCCCAGTCCATCATAATAATTTGAAATGTATTTATGAAAGAAAGAATGGGGGGAAATAATATCATGTGTTTTATGATGATTAGGGAGAACAAAATGAGATGGCTGCTGCATTGTCACCTCAAAACAGAGGAGAAATTGTCATGACAGACTCTCTTTTGTCTTTCACTGTGCATCCTGTTCAATGCACAGGGGTCAGACTCACTCCATTAGAAGAGAAAGAGGCACTACTGAATGAGCCATGTCTGTTCTCACAGTGAGATGCTCACTCTCTTACTGTGCAGTGAAACTATTTCGTTGTCAGCCCCAGGAAAGTTGTCTTTTTAAATGAATATTGTTAAAATGTCATCCATCCCTTCTTACTGTTAATTTCTTCAAAACCAGATTTTAAGCCTTCTCCCTGTTTCAGCTGAGATGATTTTTCGCTGGAAAGCTCAAGTATTTTTCTGCATGGGGTTTGTCTCCCTGAAAAAATTCTATTGGTAAACAGTTATATGTATATATATATATGTATATATATATATACACACATATATATCTAGACAAAAAGCCCTATATGAAAGAGTTTTGTCCTGAAAGGATGCTGCAAAGAATACAACACAGACAACTTCAATGGACAGCTTCAGCTCTTGCAATAGCATTTATTTAAATACATCATAACAGTTCAAATTCCCTTTCAGCACTGCAAACCCGAAGACCTAAACAAATGCTCATTTTAACAGTGTCCTTGGTCCAAAGAGATTTCCTTTAATTGTTGTTTAAAAGCTGCAGAGAAGAATGCTAGAGGGATGCATACAGAGAAGAAAAACTCCCCTGAGTTTGCTGGGTGTTCCAAGTGCTTCACTCCATTGTTTATTCCTCTTTCCACACACACCTTGGGATAGTGTGAGTCTAGATCCAGCAGAATTTTTAAAACTATCTGAAAACACTTCCAGAATATGATTTCTCTCCTGCATTGAGCGTGGGTGGTGTCTAGGTTCACACAGTGCTTGATGTGAGCACAAAATGATCCAGACTTACACACTGAAACAGGGTGTAGAATGCAGTGTCCATGCAGTAACCCTCACCCCATCTGGGATGGGTTAAAAAACTGTTAGAAACACCCCTGCATGCAGCCATGGGCTATCCTTAAAAGCCAACACTGCTTTCTAAAAAAATTACATTGAAAAATTTAAAAACTGGAACACCCTTCCCCTTTCCAAATCATGAGATTTGCATTGACTCAGCAGGGGCTGGTGGCCATTGTGTGAAGTTCTCTGTGTGTGTCTCTGCATTTGAGCACATACTTGCACACACACACAGAGATATGCACAGCTGTCTCAGTTCTTAAAGTGAATGGCACAGAAAGGCAAACTGCAGAAGGGGGCACACAGAGGTGAGCTCATCAGCCTGTGAGAGCTGAGCAGGTGGGTACCAGAAATAGAAATACAACTGCACCAGCACGTTACAGTTGGATGCTCCAGGCTTTGCTGCATCTCTTCTCCTCTGCCTGCAGAACGTGGCTGAAGTTTGCCACATCTGTCCATATTGTCATTTGATAGAAAGTAGTGTTAGGAAAAGATGGGAATATCAGGAGGCTGGGTATAGACCTCTCCCCACACCTTGGAGTGAATAGACTCCACACAAACCATCTAGACAGTAAGCCATCCCAAGTCCACCAATTTTCCTTCCAATTTTTCCTTTCCTGGAGTTTTCCTCATCTTTACAGAGTCCATCCCACTTGGTGCTGGAAGATTTCCTGGTGCCATGGTGGCTGCCCAGGTTAATGCTCCAGGATATATCAGACAGGGAGAGGCAGGAAATGTCTCAAATCTGATTGTGCTCTAAATGTGTCTGCAAATGCAGCACTGCTGAGACAGTGCTGGGACCTACCCACTGCCAGCTCTACCATTTCCAGAAACACAAACAGTGTTCAGGGATGAATGCACGAGCAATGTGTGCTCCAAGTCTTAGCAATTAAAAAAGTTGGCTAAAGCTGGATTTGGTTGACTGTGTATCCTTATCCCTCCTGCCACTGTTAATCACTTCTTTAGGAAATGAGGAGAAAATAAAGCATTTGCAGTTATTACTGAGGGAGAACATGGTCCAGAACTTTTTCAACTGTCAAAGTAACAATCCCATTTTCCATGAAAGCAATCTTGGTACTGTCCATGTGGTACAAGAATAGTGTGTGTGTTTCAGGGATAACAAAAGAGAAGCCAAGAAAGGTTACAGGCCCAGCACTAAAGGGAAGCACATTTGCACATAATATGCTGGAGACATATTCAGGAACAGTTCAGGATGATATAGTGGCAGGCTCTGTCATGCTGCCAAGGACAGAGTAAGTTGTTGGTCTCTTAGGCTGGGGCTGACATAGACCAGTATTTCTCACAAGTAAATAACTTTATTGTGTAGCACAAAAATAAACCCCCACAACAGCATAAAGCCTCCAGTAGATGTGGGCTAGACATTGCCATTTTGTAAGGCCTTGTCTAAACAAGGTGGGGGGCTTAAAAATAGGCCTTTATTTTGTGCTTCTCATACATAATTTCTCTCTGCTCATCATGAGGTCGTTTCAGTCTCCTGGAAGGAGCCTTCAGAAAGTTGCCTTTTCTGGCCTCCACAGAGTGCTAATAGGCAATGTTATAAAAACGTTTATAAGAAATCCCCACTACTTTTAGTTCAAAAATTGTAGTAAAATATATATATGCACAGGAGTGAGGGAAATAGCTCAAAATAAAGTATATTCAAAGTTCTCCAACACTTTCTGCACAGAGCTTTATGTTACATTAAAACCTACATCTGCTGCCATATTTTAAAGTTACTTAAGCTATTTCAGAACCACTAGATTGATGAGTCAGTTATATATAACAGCTTGGGTGAATGGAATACTCATTTTAAAAGCTGTTCAAAATTTAGTAAAATTTTTCAATCAAATCTTGTTTATTACAAATAGACCTCTATTTACAGCACTGTTGTCTGGTTCATAGAGTCAGAGAAATTAAAATATTTGTCCAATTTAAATATCTACAACCTGCAATCATTGTATGAGTAATACAATAAGCACCATAAAAAGTCACATGACTGAGGAATGAACCTCTTCTCTACAGATGCAAATTTGGGGCAATGACTTTGGAGTCAAAGAATGTTACTTGTGAGTATCACCCTTTCTTATTTGCTATTTTTTGATGGTATTAAGATGAAGGTTTTAGCTTCCCACTGAGTTTCATTACTGAACAATCCTGCCCTATATTGCTTCCCTAAATCATGGGAGAAAGAAGCACCACAGCACTTTTCTCCAGAACAGAGATAATGTGGCTACAGGCCTCCAGATTTTAAGACAGGAGCAAAACTCTAACCTGAGCCTGTGTGATCAGCCTCTGCAGGACACTTTCAGAATAAGCAGAGTTATTTATGGCTTGCTAAAGAAACAAGGGAATAGTAGGAGATACAGTAAAATTGCTGTGAAGCAATTTATTGACTCCTGAGAAAATAACAGGTGAGGAGATATGAGATAATGGAGGAAGGGAATGGGAGGTGGAAATAATTTTAAGTTATGTATGCAATAGTTTCCTGGACTGTGTAATTGTCTGGAGGGAGAGAGGATTGCTCTGGGTCTGACTCATACCTAGTAGCCTTTTTTGTGCTTTGGACTTGGCCTAAGCAGTGATTTGAACGCAGAAATATTAAGCTAGTATCTGTCCCTTGAGCATTTACTGACAGTATGGCCTTGGCAAAAGATAGGAGTTCCCTCCAGTCCAGCAGATCTTGGGATGTATGTTGCATTTATGGTTTAAAGCTCTGGTGTGGGATTTTCACATTGTGGCACCATCAGTTTCCTTTGTAAGATCAAGCTTAAATATTTGGAGGCAGAATCTGACTGCTTGGCTTTGTGGTGAATAAAGAACTACCTTTCTGAAAAATTGCTGGTGGATGGATTGATTTGCTTGGAAGTTAAATAAAATATTCATCCTTTTAAGTAATTCAGCACCTACTGTCAGTGAACTTGTTCACTTGAACGAAGTTGACAATTAAAAGGAGATGTGGATGATTCTGAATTCCTTGGAGAACAGCCCCACGCATTTCTGTGGCTGCTACTACACCTGAGTGCACTTTTGTCCTTATTCTGTAAACATGAGAGGTTCTCTTGACTTAAAGAGGTAGATAGCATTTCCCTGTGTGGATTTGCAGTTGCAGTCAGAGTGGCTGCTGTAGGCTACTGTTTTGAGGAAATGATGGGGGTTTTGGTGTTTGCTTTTTTGAGCCAGTAGGATCCTTGATAAGAGTGCCAGAGAGGGAAAGTAGCCTTAAGAATGAGTGTTTCTGTCCAGAAGCAGGGAATGCAAAGCCATCTTTTGCTTTGGAGGAGGCAGGATGGGAGCATGCAGCTGGAAAATATCAAGCAAAAGAAGGAAGGCATTGAGGAAGCTGTCCCTGTCCTGCACCCACAGTGGGTGGCCAGGATCCTGCCAAAACCAGCTTTGACACCACCTGGGTGATTTCAAACATATGAGAAACAAAGGGCACCTTTCCATAGAAATGGAAAGCTTTGGCAGAAGATTGTTGAGATGGAGTGGATTTGGCCAGCAAGGGTCAGTTTTGGGTTCTCTGCCTTTGCTTGAGAGAACATCAGTTCCCTTATCTTGCTCCCTTATCACTGCCTTTCCTCATCCGTTGATTCTCTGGCTTTGCTTGAGAGAATCAATTCTTCAGGAGTTTACAACAAAAAACAGCAATTAAGGCGGTTTTTCAAGATTTCTTGATGTGCCACCTCTTCTTGATAAGTAAAATTGTTTGTTATTTGGGGAGCAGAAATATGATGACAAATTTGCGTGGGGAACTGCTTTCATCACCACCCTAGGAAATGGGTTGGTGAGTGGAGAGAAGAATCAGATTGTTTGAGTTCTGTAATGAGACAATGCTCTGTTTTTGCAGCAGATTGATAGAATATATTTATTTCTTTACTGGAATGAGTTGGAATTGAAAAGTATTCCTTATGCTGAAATGGACAATATGACTGAAAGGCTCTCATGTAGAGCATGGGCAAATGAAAAGCTGTATTTTGCTGCTAGTCTTTGCTTTGCCCCTGTGCAATCTAGTTACCCACATCTGTGTAATTCTGTTGTCTACTTGTTTGTCAGAAGTCAACAAGATATCCATCACCATTTATTTTGGTGAAATTTTTGCTAGAAATCTGATATCCTATGCATAGGCCAGATTTCCTTAACAGTTCCATTTCCCTGTCCCCTAAGATAACTTGGGCAGCAGGTATCTAAATTGTGTTTAAATGTTTTTATCTCTGAAAAATCTTTCAGGAGAAAGATGAATTAACTGTAAAATAGTTCCTTTGTCAGAGATAACTATTTCAGTATTTATATGATCAGGATAGCTTGCTGATGCACACATACTGATCAGGAAATCTAATTTCACATGGAACATATATTTTCAGAGAAATTCCAACCAGCTTTTTCATTGCAAGTGGCAACTACTTTTAGTTAAAAATCACCATATTTGTATTTTACAAACTATTTAATTGCAAAACAGAAGAAAAACTCCACTTAGGTCTTTTAGTCCCTTTCATTTCGTTTAAGTTTTCCTTTCTTGTTTGTTTGGTTTTTTTTTTTTTTTTTTGTAGGATTTTGTTGGTTTTGGGGTCTTTTGGGGTTTTGTTTTGTTTGGTTGGTTGGTTTTTTTGCTTTTTTTCTTTTGGTTTTTGTGCATGTTTTTGTTTTGCTTTGGTTTGGCTGGGTTTGGTTTTCTCTTTTTTTTTTTTTCCTTTTTCATTTTCTTTTTCACTTCTTAATGAATTAATGGAATTGACTTGCCACTGCTGTGATCCACAAGGAGCCTTGGTCAGTTCCTCAGGCTGTGCACACAGGCATTAACACAGCAGGTAAAAGTTTAAGTAGTGCTAAGCATTTGAAGGTTTGCAATCAGTAAAATCGAAGCCAGTCAATGAGCCCAGAAATAGCAGATTGCTTTGAAGTGTGGTGATTAATTCTGTACAATCTCACTTGTTCCATTTCTATCAAAGCTTAAGAAGTGCCTGTGTCTTCTCAGGAGTGTGTTATCTTCTGCTGAAAGTGTGGACTGAGAATTGGGTCCTGATTTACTCTCCTGATAAGACTTTCACTCTCTACAGATCAAATGCACAAAATTGTAAGTGTAAACTGACTCAAAATGAAATGATCTGCCAATATCATCTCAATGATATTCTGCAATATTATGTTTTTAAAGGAAAATATCATAAATTTGTCATAGCCTCTCTTGTTGTCCTGTTGTAAGCAGAAGAAATGTAAGCATTCTTATTCTGAGTCCAAGGTGAGCAGTGAGGAAGCAGCCTTATCAGGGAAAGATATGGAATGGATTTGTGATAAATGGAAAGATCAATGTACAGCCCAAGGCAGGTATCCTAAGTTATCACATTTTAAGTCATTACATTATCACATAAAATATTTGTACATTGTAATATAGAAACATCAGCTTTAATCTTTAAAATTGTAGAATAACTTAGGGTAGAAAAGGCATCTTAGATCATCAGGTCCAACTGTTTGCTTAACACTGCCTAATTCACCACTCACTCATGTCCCTAAGCACCACGAGTGCACATCTTTTTCATACCTTCAGGGATGGTGACTCAACCACTTCCCTGGGCAGCCTGTGCCAATGCTTGACAACTCTTTCCATGAAAGAAATTTCTTGTAATATCTGATCTAAGCTTTCCTTGGTGCAATTTGAGGCCATTTCTTCTTGTCTTGACAATCGTTGATTGGGAGAGTGGTCCAATCCCCACCTGGCTACACCCTACTGACTTTCAGGGAGTTGTAAAAGCAATACGGTCTCCCCTGGGTCTCCTCTCCAGAAAAAAGCACCCCCATCTCCCTCAGTCACTCCCTATAAAACAGGACTGGGCCCAGTGCTGAGCCCTGGGGGACACCCCTGGTGTCTGTCCCCAGCTGGATGTAGCTCCATTCCCCACCCCTCTCTGGGCCTGGACATGCAGTCAGATTTTCACCCAGCCAAGGACACCTGCCCAAGCCATGTGCAGTTGGATTCTCCAGGAGAATGCTGTGAGAAATGGTGTCAGAGGCTTTACTAAAATCTCTGTATATGATATCCATGGCCTTTACCTCATCCAGTAACCAGCTCTTCTTGTCTCAGAATGATACCAGGTTGGTTGAGCAGGACCTGCCCTTCCCAAATCCATGCTGGCCGGGCCTGATACCCTGGTTGTCCCTTACTTGTTGTTTGTGATGACACCCAAGATCATCTCCATGACCTTCACTGGCACCAAGGTCAGACAGACAGGGCTTGATTCCCTGGATCCTCCTTCAGACCCTTCTTGTAGATGGGCATCACATTCCTGTCACCTGGGGCCTCCCTGGTTAGCCAGGACTGCTGGTAAATGCTGGAAAGTGGCTCAGTGAGCTCTTCTGCCTCAGCACCCTTGGGTGGATCCCATCTGGCCCCACAGACCTGTGTGTGTCTCAGTAGTTACTAAAAGGTAACAGCAGGTTACTGACCACTTCCCCTGGGATTATGGAGGCTTCATTCCCCTCCCCATCCCTGTCTTCAAGGTCTGGCTGGGCACCCAGAGAACAACTGGTTTTACCATTGAATAGTGAAGCAGAGACAACATTAATTACCTGCCCCTCACCTTTTGTCACTGTGTTTACCCCCACATCCAATAAAGGATGGACATTTATAATGATTTTGACCTTTCTTTTACAAGAATCAGGGATTGGTATCTGCAGAAGTTTTTGTTTCATCTTCATGTGCCAGTATGAATGGAACAGTTTCTGTTGATTCTCTAATAGAAAGTTTTCTCATTTATAATGACATTCTACCATTTTTCCATGTTAGGTTTGGTAGACTGACATGTGTCATCATTTATCAGGGTCTGGGTAAAGACAACTTTGCTTTTAAAATGTACTGATGCATAAAAATCTTTATGCTGCCAGTGTATTTAAATACCCTGGATGTATATATCAGACAACACAGAAACTTAGAGTCAGCTGACATCTACTTGCTGCCAGAAGTAGAACATGAACTTATAGGGAAGATAAATGCTGTGCTGCTTTTTCACTTGCTGTTGTGTCTCTATAGCTTCCTGCCACAGGCTAATTTCCATGTCTTCCAGCTGAGCCATTCAGTTTCAGAGCTGTGACGGCAGAAATTAAAAATCAGCTTCCACTGCCTTTTTTGTTTACTTAGACAAACAGGCAAAACATAAAAACAAAGTGCATTTTTCCTCCTCCCAGCAAAGCACTCGAGTGCAAGCTTGCTTTACATTGACCTCAATGAGACACAGAAATTCTTAAGAGCTTTGATTTGGGCCTCTGTTCCTAATCCTTGTTGAATGCAAATTTCCTATTGACTGAAGAAGGGTAGGAGACAACTCTTAATTGCTTATGAAAATATTACAGAAATAGCTTGAAACACTGGAGAAAGCTACTCTGTGCTTATGCAGCTATATAATCTTGGGCCATTACTTTAAAATATGACAACGTTTTGTTTTTATAGTGGAAGCACAGAAGCAGCTCTGCCTATTGCTCATATAAATGGAAAATAGTTGTGAGCTGTCTTTGTTCTGCTGGTTCCCTGGATTAGTTACCTCCACTTTCAGGCTTAAAAGCTTGAAGACTATTCCAAATTAACATATTTCTTGATAATTCTCTATTCTTTGTTAACCTGATTTTAACATAAATGCTTTTTAAAATGAATTTCAGATACCGGTGCAATACTATAACTATGAATTTGGCATGCCTGGATCAAAAATCCAATGCTGTCAATGGAAACCTCTGACAGAGTGAATAAACACCTTCTGTGATCCTACTGAATGTAGGAACATATTATGGCATGAACCTGCAAGACCCGGAGCGTGCATCAGTAACCCTTGTCACCAACATTAGTGCAAAATTACGAACAGTGAATTACTCAACTTCTAAACCTTTAACATATTCAGATGGATGTCATGCTAGGCAGAAGAATACCTGATTGAATCCACATTTTCCTTTAAAGGGGCAATGCAGTTTCAAAGCAATTTCCTTGGCTGTCCTCAGTTCCTGCTTTGCTCTCCAGGTGTCTGGGAATGAGCCCCTTCAGAGGAAATGAAACAAATCCTGCCTCAGGTGTGCATCCCACTGCACTTCTAGTCCTCTTTTAGGTACAAAGGTTTCAACCACTGCTGCTTTGGACTGCTGGACCAATGCATGGAGAGAGGAAATTCAGTCCTGATGGCCAAATTAAACCTAGTCTGAAAAAATATTTGGAAGACTTTGGATAGTGATGATGTAGCTTTCTTAATGCAAACATCTTCTGTTTTGCTAATCCATTCTTATGAGATTGATGATTTCCTAATATAAGCATAGCTTTGATAAGGCTTTAAGTTTGTTGAAAGTGTTTCTTCTGCAAGTCTTTACCAAGATATCTGTAATCTTTGCAAAAAAAAAAAAAAACAAAAAAACAAAAAAAAGGAAAATCCATACCCTGAAACGAGACAGTAGATACATGAAGTGAACAACTTCACTGACAAATCAAATTAATGGAAGACAGTGAGGAAGTAACAGAATATTAGTTTCTAATGAATATGTTCAAGGCATTTGCTGTTGTCATGCTCTTCTGTTTGAAAAATCCTGAACTAAACCTCATACTAAACACATTAAAATGCTCAGCAAGTCCCTGAAAGTAATTACAGATAATGAATGAATGTGGCATCTCAGTTTGCATCTTGACCTACTTCCTAATAAAAACTAGTTTCTTGCAGTGCTGTTCTCTGAGAAGAGAGGTCTCTTTGGCATGTCTTATCCCACTTATGTAGAGATTCAGAAAGGGAGAGCTCATGTGTTCTGTATTATCAATATAAAGGAACTTTAAGAAATTCATCTCCATTTTAATAGCTTAGAAATATGCTGATTAAATAAATGGAAACTTCTGATATAGATAATGCCACTTCATAAGTTTGATAATTTCCTCATATTCTCTTTACATTGAAATATAAGATAATATAAATTGAAATTGAAATGTGAAGTTTTCTGAAGTAAGTGATATGGGAGTTGTCTGCTCTAGCTTGGATGACAGGCATTGCAGACTTTATGCAATCCTTCCCTTTGGCTTTGCATATGCTTCCAGTTCTCCCTGCTATTTTGTGCTCTCACCATCTTGGATGCATTTTGTTGAAATACCAATTAAAAGAGGAGTTAAGCCCAGATTCTCAAACACATTCAGGGCCTAAATCACTGGAGGTTAATCCCTTGAGTAGTAGCAAGTCTGGTCCACATTGCCTGAATTCCTCTTGTTTCACATTAAATTTTTTCCCATAGAAAACATGGTGAATAGAAACAGATCAAATGGCCCAGATTCAGAGACAATTTATTTTCATTGTGCTGTTTTCACATCTATGAGAATTCATCAAGACGTCTTTTATATGCCTATTTTGTTATGATCCTGAATACAAACAGCCCAAACTCGGCTCTAAAAAATTATTTTCATCAATCTGCTTGCTAATAAAGCTTGCAAGTTACTGTATTTATAAAATCAATATCTAACGATGTTGTGCAATAGGACATTAAATATGGCACAGCTTTAACTGCACAGCACAATATAAATATACTGTTCCATGGCTGCTGTAATACCTTGTTTAATCTCTGGTGTCATTAGGAATGCCCTAAGGGTTGTGCAGTTCCACAAACTGTATCTCAGAAATGTGCAGCTGTGTTAGCAATTGTGCAGGTGTATGGAACATATGTCAGCATTATTGAAATCTAATGGACAGTGCACTGTAACCTAAACTGGCAGTGTTAATAAATCAATTGATTGCTCTTTGCCTTGTTTTACCCTTCCCAGCTCTTGCACAAAGGGCTCCCTCTTCCTCTGTGAGTGTCAGGGTTCAGCAGGAGACCTTGGGCTTCATATGAGCATTGGTACTGTGTGCACCTTCCAGTGTGCAGAGAAGAAAAAACCTTTAAGTACAAGAAAAAGGAGCACATTAGATAAGCTCAGAAATGTTAGATAAATCAGAGGTGCCGTCTTTGTTCATGCATTCGCTGCTGCTTTTCCACCTGGAAAATAATATAGCAGAATTGGAGTACATTTGTGCATGTCAAAGAAAATGAAAAATGAGTCAATGAAAACAGCCAGAGAGGAGTTTTAGATTAGGATTGATTACTTGGAAAAAAACCCAATAACAAGCCTGAAAAAATACATATAAAATGACAAATGACATGGTGAAAGGAAAGTAGGGGCTTCGTTTCTTCTGCTTTTTCTATGCAAAAAAAAGGTGAAAGACTGTTAGATGAGAAGCAGGAAATTTCAGCATGATAAAGCAAACTCATCTCCATACAGTAGGCAAGTAGAGTGGGGAACCATTACCACAGGAAATTAAGGCCACAGCCTCTCCTGAAGCAATCAGTAAAGGAATATAGGTATCAAGGGTATGATGATAGCATTTTGGAAAAGGGTATTAATCCTCTTCAATCAGGACATAAGACACTAGAGTGGTACCTAATAAGATTCCCACACCATTTCTGCTGCATATTTCTAATAATTCCTTACTCAGTGCAATCCCTTGAGGATCTAAAGCCCCATGTTTGGAGGTGTGAGAGAGAGCCAGACTTCTGCAATAAGTGTATTTTATTCTTCTATCATTTGGGATTTATTGCTCATGCAAACACCTCTCATTGCAGAGGTGCAGCACAGCCAGCTGCATTTGATGGTGTGGTTGATTCAGCAGCACTTTACTGAAAAGGTGTGCTGCTCCTGTTTAACCTGCATGCTGCAAAACTGGAGATGTTTCGCAAAGATGTGACTCTCCTGCTCAAAACTTATTTCAGCTGATTATATTGAAGCCACATGCCCAAGGCAGTACATAAATGTGAATTCAGATTTTTTTCTGAGCATCCAAAAAATAACCACCTGTGTTTAAATTTCTTCTTCCTTTTTCCTTCCTGTATTTTGTACATTTTCCAGAAGATGGTGGCTTGCATTCTGTGCACTGTGCTCTGAAAGTCATGAGGAAGAAATTGCACAAGATTTTGCTGTTAATGCCATTTTAGTTTCTACAAGTAGAAAAACCTTAATTACCGAAGGAAGAGAAATGAATATGCCCCCTTTGCTATGTGAGGGTCATCATCTTGACTCCATAACTGGAGAGTTATTCACATTTTTTCTGAAGCCTGTGCAGTTTAACTATTTGGTATATGAAATTGAATTATTACATGAAGGACATGTGCAAATCCCTTCAGAAGAAACCTGTGCTTTTTCCTTTGTTTCATTCTGCTATCTGTGATCTGCTGCTTTACTGTCTTGGTCTGTCTGTATAGACAATTTGAAGGTTATATAAATAAAGAAAATAAGTTTCAGTGCACTTTTGTCCCAACATTTTTCTTCAATATGAGGTTTAGTAGAAAGAAATTATTTAGGATCTGAATTTGTTGCATGCAAACATAATGGGAAAAATTGCTATCCTTGGTGACACAGTAAGGTCAACACCTGGTATAATAGAAAGGGTTGTTTCTAGTAAACTGTGCAGGTTTCCTAGAATACCACAGAAATGTGATTTATTATTAAAAATTACCACAGTAATGTGTATTTGCTTACTGCAAACTTACTGTGGGCAATCTTCTGCTATCCTCCTTCCTTTCAAAATTCTTATTCCTCATTGAGAATAACCTGAAAAGTCTGCTGCAGGAGAAAAATTCCATACCCACCAAACTCCCCAGTTTCCCAATGAGCACTGCTGGTGTAATGTGCAGTTCTGTCCCTACTTCTGGTTGCCGAGGCTCCCTCTAATTTCAGTTCTAGCAGAAATATCAGGGTCTGTTTTTATTCTGAAGATTGATTGCCAAGAAGAACTCTCAGTGGCTGCATAGTTTTCCATCTGACAGGCAATTGCAATACAAAAGGAGCACACAGAATGGCATCAGAGGTGTGGAGTGGTGGCACTTACCTGGCCATAACAACATATTGGACAGATTTTTATTTGTAAGACTTCTGTCAGAAACAAAACACCAACAAGAAGCCTACAGTATAGATGGCTACAGCTTTAAAGGATCCTGGTAAAGTGGAATGCAATTCAATATGTGATGTGTACTATGCAACCAATTTTTTTCCAGCAGGCTCTTTTGCTATAAGTGGAGCAGAAAATATTAGGTAGAATAAGGCTCTAAAAATCTTTAAAAATCATACCTATATAGCAACAATTTAAGATGACAGTGAAGAATATTATTTCCCAGTGTAAAAGAACCTCCCTCTCATGCACAAAATGTGAAATGCTATATTGGAATAGATAAAGTCAAAGGGCAGAAATATAGACATTGGCAGGTTATCTGGTGTCCACTTTTATTGTTCTTTCTTTTTCAAGTGGTCCTGACATGATTTTTTTTTTTTCAGATATGTGATAAAAAAACTTTCTAGAATTGGAAAAACATGAAATATAAAACCCTTGTGCTGAAAAAGCAGGTTATAAAAAATACCTTAAAGGCTGAGCTTTTAGAACAGACTCATTGTAAATAAATGTATTTTCCAGCATTTTCTGACAATTAGAAAACAGATAGGTGAAGTCAAATTCTTCATCTGGAAAAACAGAGGAGCAGCTCTTTTTACCTGAGAGTGTAGATGATGTCCTTGCTTCCTTATCAGCTGTGGGGAACAATCATCTTCAGTGTTCCTTAAGAAAAAATCACATCTACTTGAGTGCATATCTAGCACTTTTGTTCCTGAAGTAGGAACTCTGTCATCTGGAAACAAGCTGGTGATCTCAATCCTTCTAATAATAAACTTCCAATACTAAATTATGTATCATTTCCCTCTGATTATGAATTTGAAAGCATATGCTTCTATGTTGTATTTGTGCTTATTGTGTTACATTCCCCTGAGTACTCTGCAAGCAAGATATAAAGTCAACTACTAATTATTAGTATTGCAATTAGAGTAATCACATTGAAACTAAATATTATGGAGAACACAATGAGTATCAAAAAATCTGATAGTGAGTGTAGATCCAAGTTCTCACAGAGGTGTGTGTTCCTAAGCTGTCTGAAAATGTGTTTTCTGAAAAACAACTTCTTTTTGGTGACTGGCTGCCACTTTCAATGCATCTTGCAAATCAAGGGAGCATATAAATCAGAATGAGAGTGGTTATGTTGTTAAAGCATAAGCAGAACACATCATGATTTTTCCATCCCAATATTTTGTTCTTCTAATCTCGCCTGCTCCCATCTCCTCTCATAAATGTACAACTGACAATGTCTAAAATCTGTTCAGGATCAAAGGCTTTGAATTGCTGCATCCATAATGTTTGGGGTTTGTCTCAGTCTTTGCTTTCCTACGCTCTACTAAAACAATTCCTTGCTCTGTATGGTGTAAGATAGGAAGAGCCTTCTCTTTCACAGCATAACTGGAAAGGGGCATGTTTTAATTTTACAAATGCCTAAACTACAGTTATCTTAAAGCACTCTGCTTTTAGAGGATAAAGTCATTAGATATTAGCAAAAAAAAAAAAAGTCTTACAAGTTACTCTGGAAAATCCCAAACTCATTCAAAATTACCAAAGAAAATACTTTCTAGTTTGATTCTGGTAGCCAAGTCTCTATGTATCATGCCTTACAAAGCTCTTTGAGATCTTTGCAGAACAGTCTGGAATTTGGTATTCAGGGGGAATATTTGACAAAATATTTTACTATTTGAAAACTAAAATACAATTCCAAATTAAATATTTTCAGAAGGCAAACATAACCTATGAGTCTTACTTATTTTATTAATAAATTTCCATTTTAAAAAAAGAGTGATTTGACATTCAAAGAGCCCTAACTGTCTTCTCAAAGGTTCAAGTCAGAACTCTTGCAGTGCAGCGACTTCTGGATCTTTTTGTGGCTCAGAACTCAGTGGGAAATGTGACTTCATGCCAAAGGCAAGACACTGCTGAGCGTGACACCTGCCTCTGAGGTCACACCTGCTAAACCTGGGAGTAGAAAGCTGAGAGAAATTGAAGGGGTTGGGTGTGTGTGAAGCGAAGGAGTTGAACCCGAGATTAGTGGTAGGCACAATTTCCCATAACCAAGAAAGTGTTTTTGTTGTGTCTATTAATTTCTGAAGCAACTGAAATCTAGCAGCTAAGAACCTATTCTTGAGAATGCTGGGGTGTGGATTCACTGCAATGCAGGTAGAGATCCGTGTCTGACCAGGTGTGACAGCCTCAGGTGCTTGCCCCAGAAAAAGGAGCATTTTCTGTGTGCCTCACTTCTGCCACAGAACATTTTGTCCTGAGGAGGACAATTTTCAACCATTTATTTCCCTTGTTCTTTCTGTGCCTGTGCTGCCTCCCTGCAGCAGGGAATGTGTCTGGAGAGCCCTGTGGGAGCACTGGGGACACAGCCCTGAGTGGGGACATGTGCTGGGTGCCAGACATCCTGTGGCCTCTGAAGGGGACAGAGGAGGAACGTCACTGAGAATGGGGAAAAGGAGCCCGTAGCTCTGTACTCTGAGGTGCCCAAGTGTTTGGGAACTTCAAGACCTGTTTGAAGTGGTTCCAGTGTGGCTTCATGCCCCACTCAGGGAGAAAGAGTCAACATAGTGTAGCAGTAAAAATTTCTGTATATTTGTGAGGGCAGCAATAGAAGTGTGATTATGTCTGACTTTCATATAGGTATTATTATTCATAATTTTTATTGACGAGGCAAGTAAGGAACCATGGCAACCAAGGGCAGCTTATTGGAAGCTATTTTTGCCTGTGTTGTGATTTCCCCACCTCTTCCTTTTATTTCTCAATACATATATAACCTTTTCCAGGAAAATTGATTCCTCTGAATCAATCCCTCCTCATACCTAATAGTGCCTTGGTAACCTGATCAGCCAAGAGAAACTTTTCCTGCATTTTCTGTATCACAACATGTCCGTGCTCCTAGTTCATCTTCTGAGAGATACAAAAGATGAAACAAATATGAAAGGATGTTAATCTTCTGAAGATTTTGTAGAGAAAATATGTTTCCATAGTGGCATAATGTGGTTGACTCTGCCTGTGGAGTTATTTATGAGCAGCCTGGAGAGTTTTGCTTTGATGTGTAAGAGTATTTTGGCCTGAGAAATCTCCTGAAGTGGACAGGAGAGTGTTAATGAAATAATGTGCATTAGGGAGGAAACATGAAAGAGGAATGTGATCTAGTTTGCTTCTTAAATCTGTGTAAGTGATGAGTAGAAATGCCCATGCTACCTCAAGCTTGATAAGGAAATGGAGTGATAAGTGTCAGCTGGGCTCCTGAGCTCAGTGGGTTTGAGCAGAGAGGGGGCCACGGATTGGGGGGGTCCAGCAAATGAGACTTTTCAGAGATCTTTGCTTACAAACACAACAGTCCAGGTAAGGGGGAGGCAACAACACATTTCCTTGACTTTTGCCCTGATTAAAATGTTCTGCCAGAAACTAAGGTTTAGATTTCAGCTGGAGAAGAGGCATGTGTGTAGCTGTGCAGAGCTGCACAAGTGTCTGTGCCTGACAAATCCCTCTTCCTACACACACACACACCTTAACTGGGCTCTGCCCAGTGCTTGGGCTGTGTGCTGGGGCTCTGTCCACGTGTGAGCTGCAGATCTGCTCCAGAGAGCTTGAGAATGCCTCTGGGTGATGAGCACAAGCTAAATTGTATTTCTATTGACATTTTCTTCCTATAAGCCAAGGGACTGCTTATAAGGTACTATCTGGGCTGGATATGAAAAGTTTTCAAACTTTCACATTATCAGTTGATAGACAAACTCTTTGCTCAGTGAGAAAAGCTAAGCTAGGGCTGAAATGGTGTTTGAAGAACAAGACAGTAGAGAAAGAAGTTCCCATCAAGCGAAACAGCTTAGTTTTGTCTATTTGGCCTCTCTGCTTTTGAAATGGGATATTTCTATTATTATTCACAGATTTGAATGCATAAATAATACCTGGTGATTGGGAAAGGAAATTGCTTTTGGTAGAGCAAGTGAATGGAAAAGGGTAGAAGACTACCAGTGATATAGAGGCAAAGAGGCTTTGCTGTGAACATGGAAGAGGAAATTCTCCTCCAAAGGAAACAGAAGAGAACTATGTACAGACTCTTGTGCCACTGGGACAGGACACACTGAATGAGGCTGCTGGGATAAACTGGACCTGTGTTCAGCCAGAAAACTGTTGCATACTGTTGAGAACAGCATTCAGATCATGTGTGCTGCTGCATTTCAGAAGATATCAAAGGGTCAAAAGTCCACAAAAGCTTGTGGAAGTTATATTGGCATGTTGCATGGATTCAATGGAAAGGTCAGATAAAAGACCAATTCTTAGAAATTCTGAAAAATAGGAAATAAAACTTATATGAGGTTGGAACTCCAAAGTGATGGAAACCAAGTTGAAAAACAAAGGGAGACTGGAGGCACAGATAAAAGCTGTGTTGTGAGTAATGAACTGGGAGAAAAGCACACAAATTAAAGTCTATATTGGCACATATCTAACAGTGCTAGTTTTTCCATGAGGTACTTGTAGGCCCAGTATGCAAATAAGTGGCATTCTGTAATCAATAAATTAAACCAGAAATTTAAAAATGCAAATACCTAAATTGGCTGTATCACTGCTGGCCTCCTTGTCCTGTTTTGATTTGCACAGGTTAGACCACCAGGGCAAGGAATAAGACTCCCTGTGCTGATCAGGTATTGCAGCAGTAGGCAGCATTGGTTTTGCTGGTGGCTATGATGCAGTAGAGGGTGTATTTGGCACACCCAGGCCATTCCATCCCTGTTGGCCCCAGTGCCAGAGATCATTCCATGGTACACTCATGTGAATATAGACACAATGCCAATGGTACAGACAGCTTAAAGCACAGGATTTTTGTTTGTTTGCATTTTTGTTTGTTTTGTTTTGGTTTTTTTTTTTTTTTGTTGCTGATGCACACTTCAGCCATTACATTGAGACTGTTCATTTAGCTTGCTGCAAATTACTTCCATAGGGGTGCTGGGAAGGGCAGAAAAGTTTACTGCTGTGTTGATGCTGTGAAGGTTAAGCAATATTGACTTAAAATACAAGAAAGTAGAGTTAGGTTAAATACAAAGAAAATATTTCTGAAGGTAAGCAGAGCAAGTAGATCATATTAGAAAAGGCTCAGGAGAGCTCTTCACCAGGGATTTTTTGAATACATTGGATATGTATCTCTCAAGGATAGCTAATCCTGCCCTCAGACAGAGACAGATGACTTGCAGATGTCTATTCCACTCTGTGGACAGCAAATCCATACCTGAATATTAAATAGAAAAGGCAAGGATGTCTCCCCAACTGTCCCTAGTGCACCAAGCAATGGGGGAGGATGAAGTGAAGGGGACTGGAGGATGACCAGGCTCACAGCTTTCCTTCTGCTGCTTATCTCACTGGCACTCAGTGTGTCCAAGGCTCAGCATGACTGACTGCTCATCTGACCCAGGAGAGCTTTTTCTTGTTTGTGCATTCTATCATTATGTTGAAAAAAGCACACTTGGCTTCTGGAGGAGGAATGGACAAAGTGGAAGGGAAAAACATTATGTGATCATATAAATAAACCCCATTTAATAATTTACAAGCTGGATATATGAGGTATCATCTGAATGCTTGACTTAGCAGGCCTAAGATTATTTTTCAGCTTGTACTTTAAAAGTATTTCCTAAACTTATCTATTATTTCACTTCACATAAGAAATCCTCCAAGTTCTGTAAATTCTCTTGCCTTCTCCAGCTGTGATTATTAGTTTAATGGTACAAAGTTGGTAATTTGCAATATAATCAAAGTGGATTTTCGGGACTCATCAGCATCATCACTGGAGACATGCACAGTTAGCCTTTGCTCCATGCCTGCTTGCTAAACATAGAAAGAGAAAGACCTGGAACTCAGTTTGTAATTTAAAGTCATTCAGTGCTTACACATTACTGTGCTTCTAGTGGGACCCTGTCTTACATCTGGTTGCTGTTTTTCTTCTCTTGTCCATCTTTTTAGCTCTGACTAAAAGTTCTCATTATTTCAGCCCCCTCTGGATCCTTGTTTTGTCTTTCTCTCTCTCATTATATGATTACTACATTGTCTTCTTATTCATTCTTTTCCCTATGTGATTTTTCCTGCTCCCTTTACCACTTATGCTCTTTTACCCTTTACATTTCAACTTTTTTTTCATGTGGGGAATATGTGCAAAGTCTGTTTTCCTCCTCTTTGTCCATTCATGGCACAAATGTGTTTCTGTGGCCCTTCCCAGGACTGCTGATATGATCTGCCTCTACATAAAAAGGCTCGTGCATCAGCTGGTACTTTGCAAGCAGCTGAAAATGGGATACTGGTTTGGCTGCTCTGTATATGAAAATATCATTCTTCTAGATCAGAATTTGATTCAGTACTAGAGAAAGTATTCTAGCTACAGTCTAGAATCTCCAACCTGGTGTTCATCTGCAGAACAGACATCTTCCATCAATGTGAGCTACAATTAGTCTAATCCAGGAAAGGATTTATTGTGTAGGAGAGGATGGGTCAAAAGGACAAAGCCTTCTGCAGTGGCAGTGCTAATATCAGATGTCTTTATGATCGTGGATTTGTAGCTGTGCACTTCCATCACAATTCTTCCAAGAATAACTTTCATTTGCCTCAGGTTTGGATGAATATTTTCCTTCCAAAGATAACAGACAGAGCATGTCAGTTGTGATCACAGTATGCATCAGGCCTCTAGTCTGGAAGGGGGATGAAGGCACCCCTAAAAAGTGAGCAGCAGGATCAGACTCTGTGTCAAAAGTTAGCTGATGCACATCAAAGCAGCTTGCTGGGCTGAGGCAGCACCCAATTCACAGGTGTCAGGGAATGAGCATCAGTTTGTAGAAAAACTTGAGCCCTGATTCTCTGTGGTGTTTCAAAAAGTGACTCAGAGTTGAGTACTTCTCATTAATGGTCTTGGTCCTGGGAGGAATCTTCTGTTTTCTCTTGCATTCTGTCATAGCACAGAAGCAATGCTTGAAGTGAATCCTTGGGGGAAGCAGTCTACTCTTATTTCTTGAAGATTTGTGCATTCAAACAGAAGCTGGAAAACAAGCATAAGCAATTTTAGCCTGTCATTTTAGATATTATGTCAAATGTTTATGGTCACAATTCTCAAATGCCTTTATATCATAAAGAAACAGAGTTGAGGCAGATGCTGAAAAACAGATTAAGCTCACCTGACAACGATCATCTGGCCTCTAACTCTGCCTTTTGGCATCTAATGCAACATAGTAAAAGGATGTGTGCTACAATTATAGAATAGCTTCCACCAGCAACAAAGTTTTAAAGAAAAATACACCTATTTATAAGCTGAACTAATTTCTCCCCCATGTTCTTCATCTTATTTTGGCCTGGTCCCTTTCTCCTGTGAAACTGTGTCCACGACACCTTAAGGTTTTTAAAATATGAGTGCTCATTATTGAACAACTAGAATAGAAAAAAGTACCTTTCCTCTCTTTTGAAATGGTTAACAGAACTAAAAATAGTTACCTTCACTTCCTCCTGCAAAAGAACTTAGCAGTTTCTTGGAAAAATAATTTTTTTTTGTGTTAATGTAATTCAAATTATGTTGTAAAACTTTCTGATGATGGAATTCTGCTCTGTCTGGATTTCTTCAGCGTTGTCCTCTGTAGATTACCTGCAAAGATTGTCCCTTCAAATGAAACAATGTAAAAATTAAGCCTTCTGATTCAGATGCAATTTTTCCCTGATTACAGTGACATATAGATCAGCCTTTTTCATTGATTGTTTGTTTGACTCATTGGACTTGCCAAGCCAGCATTGATTAGAGAGACTGAACTTGATTTTTTTCCTTACATATCATTGCCAATATTATTTATGCAATTCAGTGAGCTCATTTAGATAAGACTGTAGAGGTGTAATATTATCATACTCCAGTATCAAGAGAACAACAGTGGCAATATTTCAGACTTGAGAGTGCTTTAGTGCTATCTGGGGAAAGAAGGAGCACAGGCAAATACTTGAGACCCAAACTGAAAGTTCTGGTTGAAATTTCTCTCCTTCCACCTCCTACTGCTTATATGGAAATCTTTGTAACAGTGGAGGAACATGTGAAATGCCATAATTATACTGATAATGAAAATAGGAACGTAAGTGATGAGAAAAGGTGTTGTCAATGAAGCGCAGGTTCTCCAACTTCTCTGTAAATAATTATAAATAATTTACAATTTCTGTTTTTCTTCTCTAAGTAGGGACTTGGTCTGTTGCAGGTGGTCCCTCTCTTCTAGGGCTGGCTCTGCCCGAGGTGACCCTGCCACGATCTGTGGGTCGAGGCCACACACAGACCCCAGTTGGTGGAAGAGTGGTGGAAACCTTCCTGCTGCCGTTGGAAAAAGAGACTGACTCCTTTGGGGGTCTGAGTTCTCAGGGTTTATTGAACCTGGAAGGTCAACTTACCCCAAGAGGGACTGCCCAAAGGAGCACCTCTCTGGGGTGTGCAACACCTTTTAACAGGGGGAGGAACAGTAACAACAAACCAATCAAAAGGGATCGGGGTGTGGTTACAACTTGGATTGACATCAACTGGGAGCAATGGGGAGAACTTGAGGGAGGGACAAACATTAAACATCAAATCACCAAGAAGAACTGGGAGAACTTTCCAGAACAAGGGGACAGGTTTAAGGGAAACGGACAGGTGCCAGGGGAGGGCACAGGGGGGATGGACAGGAGCTCAGGGAGGGGTGAAATAGGGCTGATGCAATCCTCCCAGGGTATTGCATAACTTCCCCGGGGGGTTGCATCAGGGAGGAGGACCAGGCAGAACCAAGGGCAAACAGCAAAAGGGGGTACAAACAATCTTGGAACAAACCAATCCAAATGGAAAATCACAAATCCCAACAGTCTGTGTGCAGAGGTCTCCCACAAATCTGTCCACATCTTGAATAGTGAACATAGAGCTTAAGATGCATTGTAATGTGGGGTCTTCTAAGTAGTGGAACAATGGAGAAAGGGCAAATGACTTAGAAACAGCCTCAGGTATCCTATACAGAGACATGTTTAGAATGTAAAATAATTTAGAATTTTTTTTTTTTTTTTTTGCTATTGCCCTGTATCAGACCTGTTCAAAATAATTCATGCAGTCTTTTAAGTTATAACCAGCCTCAGAAAGCAGTTTAGAGAGACCAAATAGTCCACGGCTTAAATCTGGAAAGCACTGTTGAAGAGCAATTCACTGTCTGATTACAGCATGTGAAATGTGTTAGGAAAGTCACATTGTGCTTTTATCCAGAGAACCCAATGGTAATGCAAATAGCAGCATTAATGGCCAATAAATTAATTATGCTCACTAGTGAATTAATAATGTAATGAAGAATTAATTCAATTTTTTAGTGAAGATCATCTTAAATGTTTCATTCCTCCTCTCATTTTGTTTCACTATTCCCCACTGTGATCAAGGCCTCCTTTGCAGGCACCTGAATGACTAGACAGCTCCATACCCCAAGCACAGACTTTAAGATTTAGATAAGATCTTAATCTAAGAAAATGTTAGCTCTTCCTTTTTTAAGCATATTCCACATTGCAAGGCTCGTAAAAGAGATTTGTATTGTACAGTTTAATGATATCTGGTGGGAATACCTCACAGTAGAAAAATTTTCCCTCAGGTTTTTCATCCATGTTTAGTCTACTTCTTTTCCTGACATGTTGCTTATTTCATTGTGTGCAGCATATTGGTCTAGTCTACCTACAGAGCAAAGACAAACTGCTCGTGAATTATCCAAAAGGAAAACAAATAGAAAAATAAAGCGCTTTATGTAATAAAAAAAAGGAATTTAAAAACAAGGTGAGAACAAGGCAAGAAATCTGAGAGGAAAAAGTCTCCTCTCTGGGTTGGCTGTTAATACCTAGCCTGTGGTGGTTCAGGAAGCTTCTTGTGTGAATCTCTGCATTCCAGCAATGTTCTCCGAAATCCCTTTGACTCATTAGGGTTCTTGTAAAGTCCGAAAAAACAAGAGAATCATCAACATTTGAGCATAATAAAGACCTTCTGAATTGCAGATACAGACGTCTCATGTCTTACTTTTGGAGTTCAAGTCTACTAAATCAGGTTTAGTTAAACCCCAAGGCTCAGGTCACGGTAACATTTGTAAACAGAAGAGACAACGCAATTCTTGCCATCAGTAGAAAGCCTGACTTATAAATTACCAGGATGGACAGGTAATTCTGAAAGTGGCTTCCATTTCTGTGTGGTTAGACGGAGTTCTTTTCAGAGACATCAGTGCTCTCACAATGACCATGTTGTTAAGAATGCCAGTCCCATCCATTACACCCTGCACTCAGAGACAAGATGTCACACTGATAACATGTCATTAACTTATATGTTTTTTCTTCCCTCAAAGACCAGAAGAACCCTGAAGTATTCAAAATTTCTGAAATACAGGACGGTCCATGACAGCTGCTGGTATTGTAAAAGTTAATAACCAATGCTCAACAATCGATCTGTCAGCTTTTGGTGAAGTAAATTACAGCAAATCAGAAGTCAGCAGCCAATATAACATGTTTTTCCAGAGGAGCAAAATTTGAACATTGTGGGTAAGTTGCTGGTTGTCCCCCGCAAACAAGGATAGCTGCTTTGTTCCTTCAGCAGCAGCAGTGCACCTCCTTCATCATCTCAAACCCACAGTACACAGGCAGGATGCTCTGTTGTTTATGGCAAATAGCCTGTGCCTCTGAAGGCAGAGTCCATCATTCCTTTCCAATTCCCCTGGGGGGAAAAAGCAGAATGTTGCTTGAAACTCTTCCTAGAGTCTTGACATAGCATCTCATCCCACTGCAAATGTTTGACAAATTCAATCCGCTGAAAGAAAACAGATAATCTATGGGAAAAAATTGTGTGAGCTTGGACTAAACCTTAATAGCCTGTCCTTGTATAGTAATTTTAAAAAGCTTTATCCTGTCTCTCATTTTGATTTTATTTTTGATTTGCTGTATGATAAATTTGGTCCCGCAGGCCAAATGTTTTAGAGAAAATAATACTTTTTTTTAGCAGATAGTTGTGAGAAAAATAAGAATTGGATCACATTTTGAAGTTCTTTCTCTTGTCTAATTCAGCCTGTTAGATGTAAAAGTCATGTATCTTACAAATCTCCATATTTTCTTTTTAAAAATCTCAGCTGCAACTTTATGATTCACCTCTCTTGCTGTCAGCAGCACTAATCTTCATTGCCTGACACCCTGTGTATTTAGGAACTATTCCCCCTCACCTCCACCTTTCATCATAATACATAGATATGCTTATAATAGCATATCTATGTAGGGTAAAAACCCCTGGGAAAACTATTTGACTATTTATTAATTGCCCAGTTCTTTTAAAAATTCCTTGCAAACCATCATTCTATGTGTTGGTGCTATCCATACCCCCCTCCTGCCAGGTAGGTGCAGGGAAGGTACCTTTCCTTCAAGCTCTTATGATGTTCCCTGTGGCATTTCACTTGATGGCCCTGAGGAGAAACCTCTGCATTCATGAGCTACCAGCTTCCCTCTTGAAGCAAACAAATGTGGTTGCACTCAGTCTCCACAAAGAGTGGGGCATGGTCCCCATGCATTTTCTTCCATTCCTTCTGGAGACAAGGTAAATTATTGTGGCTGGTGTCACCAGCTGAACAGAAGCCAATTCAGATACAAGGAGTTACTCCAGGTACACATGTAGCCTTTGTCCTCTCACAGCAGCAAAGGATCATATTTGCAGGGGATCATCTACAGGGTTAATTTTGTACAGAATCAATTTAGACAGTTCAGCTAAAACATTTTCCACCTGTCAGCTGAGCCAGCCTTGCCATGTCTGATCTCCAACTTCCCCCAGCTGGTGTCAATGCTCAATATCTCTCTGCATGCAGAATTCAGCCTTTCTTATTTCATTGACATGATGATGTACTTTCCACTTATGTCTCTGTGCCTTAGTTAAAAAAGAACAGCTGAAATTAAAGAAAGTAAGAAATATCCACTTGGAAAATAATATAACAATGAATTAATGTAACCTGTGTCCTTCGCCCAAGGAACCTCTCATTATCCCTCATAGTCTCTTCAGCTTTGCTGTTTGAGACAGAGCACTGTGTTTAATTATTTACTGGTTGCTATAGTGTTGTTAAATGAACCTTTGAGGCTGTCATGTGGTGGGTAGAGCTGTCCCCTCACAAATATTAAAGCAGATCTGCAGCAATTTAAGTTTCCACAGGTTCAAGAAACCCCATATTCCCATTTTCAGAAAGCAGAAAAAAAGGAAAAAAAAATCAAACTCTGAAGTCTGCATTTAACAATATGAAAAGTTCTAGAAATTAATTTCTTTCTCTTAGAACTGTGCCCAGTTCTTTTCCTTCTTGTTGCCATTTCCCATTACTTCCATGTATAAAAATGAGTTTGCAGGCTTTCAGATGCTGAAGCTGTTAACTTACCAAATCTCTCCATATTCAGACAAGTTCAATCTGTATAAAGAACACAATGATGCATAAAACAGATACATTGCATTATGCAGCAGTTTAATTTATTTCATGAAATATAGAATGAATGATCAAATATATTTTGATTCCACAGCCATGAACATTGTAGGCTCACAGCAATTCAGCATGACCAATGGAGCTGAAAAACATTATTTGTGAAGTGTGAGTTGATGAGTTAGAAAAGTAAGACATTTTGTGTCTTTTGGAATAATGCAAAAATTATTGAAGGAGAAAAAGAGGTGACCAACACAAAAGAATGAAAAAACATATTTTGTGGGAAAAGGACAAGACTGGTTTGCAACTAAGAAGTTTGTGGTATCTGTTACGAAGCAACAAATGGATTTAATTTAGTATTTCATTTTCCTTCATAAAACTTGTCACTTTATCTTTGTGTAGCTTATACAAAAGTACTTCAACAAAGCATTTGCTTACAACACTTTTTCAAAGTATTACCAGGTGCCATGCAAAGAACTTGTCTAGATAAAAATATCAAGAATCTGGACCCACTTTCCAACCCTTTCAGAGAATATTATTATTTTTTTGGGGGTGGGGGCCGGAGTAAGGAGAGATGAAAACCAAAAACATAGAAGATCCATAGATGTGAGACTGCAGGTATGGTCCTCATTCAAAAATATTGCCTGGCATTAATTGTTGAGTCAGCAAGGAGAGGTAGCTGTGTACTGGAAACAGTAAAGAGATTTTCCTAGGAGATGCACTTTTACTATTCCATTCTAAGTTCCAATTACATCTGTGCAAGTGATGCCTTGGGAAGGCTGACCTGAAACAGAGGTTGGACAGAGCTAAGAGAATAAAGCAGATATTTACTGAAAGGCCTTTAAGGGTACCTCTTGGGCAGGACAAGAACCTGACCAGGGCTACACCCAAGGTGGACTTAAAATGGTCACAAAATGGACCAGCAGTCATGAGGTCTCACACTTTTATAAGTTTTGGTCCATTTGCACATGGGGGTTTAATTGTCCAATTACAGCTTCAGGTTATGAAATCCCAACCTTCTTGTTTCTCTCTGCAGTCCACCTTTCTTTATGGTTTTGAGCCTGAGTCTTGTAACAGTTGTCCTTGGTCTCCATCTGGAAATGGATTTGTTTTGTCTGTCTACTCTGTGAAGAGACCTTACTGACATTTAGTGTGGGGCTCAGAGGTACACCCCTAGGTAGCAGAGAATCTGAAAAACATGAAAGCTAAAACTTAAGGCATCATTCCCCCCCCTTTAGAGGCTTGAAAAGGCCTCCTTGTCAAGTCTCTATTCTAAATGTCTATTAATAATAGGTATTCAATAACAGATAAGTATCTAACAATAGTAAACAACTGACAATAATAATATAGCAATAATAAACATCTAAAGATAAACATCTAACAACAGATATAATAGTAAATAAATATCTGATAATAATAATAAACAGTAATAAACATCTAACAGAAATGTCTTGCACAGTTGGGTACCATGCAAAGAAGAATAATGATGATTTGAAAAACAACATAGGGTCTTTGGGACAGAAGATGAGTATAGAGCAATCATAAAGGATGTAACTAGAGTAAAGAGTGACAAGTTGACAGGCACAATTCAGAGACAACTGTACAGGCAAGCAGCTGAAGCAGCTCTGTATCAGGATACAGCACTTGTGCACTGGGGACCTGTCCCAGATCCACTGAAGCTATTAAATGCAAGGCTGGGAAGATGGGGGAGAACCCAGTGCTACTGACCTAAAGAAAAATGAATTCATGTTCTGAAATATTTTCCCTTGACAAAAATTTTCATGCATACTGTGGAGAAAAAAAATTCCCAGCAGCTTGTCCAGTCACTGGAGTGCTGATTTTATTTATGAGTACTCTAATAGGTCTTATTTGCTTCTGCTTCAGTGAATAAAGCTCTGTAGGAGAGCAGGCAAATGGAGGAGAAGCACTGAGTAGGTATTACCAAATAGCTGATAGGCAGCACCTGACATTTCCTACTCAGCTTTTGTGTGGATCTTGGTGTGATCTTGTGCTGTGCTGGTGGCACGAGCACTCAGACAGAACCCCGATTTAAAACCCACTCTGCATCACATGCTCAGTGATGCAATAAAAGCAGTGAATTACTGAATAAACAATATCCTTAACTCACCCTGTTGGGATGAGCTGGATCTTCTGTGGAATGGGGCATGGCTTGTGTTCCTCCAGCATCCAGAGGGTTTGCCTGTGTCAGCAAACTTGCATATCACAGGATGGATCAAATCATTGCTTCTGTCAGGACCTTCATCTCATAGATCAACAAATAAGCAAACCTGAAATTTACTGGAATGGATAGTTCTAAAGAAATTTAAATCAGTTTTTCATAGGAAAACTGCTTCAAAGGCTTTAATAAATGTGAGCTCAGGCAAATGGAAACAAAAACTATTAAAGAAACAAACCTGATATTTTTCTCCTTCCCAAGTCTCAAAGTTATCTGTGTGTGTAAATTGCACGAGCATTAATGAATTCTGCATTAGGAAATAACTTAATTCCTATTCACAGGTTACAAAAGCAATTTTAACTTTTTCTGCTAATATAAAACTTCTCACATTATATAAGCATAGATTTTTTAAATACAGGGGCTTCTTTTGAAATAAAACAAGCTTTCACTTTTACAGTAGTTTTGTATCCTTTACATATAACCATCAGAAATGAATGAATGAATATTGAGTCAATTACAGATTTCTGATATATAAATTCCTTCTACATTCACAGATTTAAAATCCCTCAGGATCCATTTCACAATCTAACAGATGACATTTGTGGCCATGCCTCAGAATCAGCTAAATTATTTGAGAACCATTCCTTTATCCAGCAGTGACCTTTTATTTTCAAAGTATAGAGTATGCTGAATAACTCTGGTAAATGATCTGTGGACAGAAAGGGCTGTCTTGCTTCCCTCAAATCTTTGCAATATATTTGGCTCATTAAAGACATCCCAGAAACTATAAAGAACACCAAAATATTGCATATCTTATTTCAGCTTCAATGATAGTGAGACAATTTAAAAATGATAGAAGCCCAATATAGTATAAAGTTGTTTTGAAACAACGTTTTGGTCAAAAATCTAAAGCTTATCCCAAATTTTCTTGCATCTGCAGGAAATTCAAAAACATTTGCAAATGTTTTACTTAGCTTTTTTTTTTTCTTGACTTGTTTCTCTTGGAGTCAAGTTATTTTAAATTTCATTTATTATATTGCTGCAGATAATCAATAGGTTTGATTTAGACTGGCAAGTTGGCTTTCTACAAAGAGATCTCAAGGAGAGAGTTGATTACAGCACTGGAGCCTCCTCAGGAGAACAAATCTGTAAGCAATCTAATCTCTGTCATCATTTATCAGGCAGCACTGCATTAGCTGGTGTTTTTCTGTGTTACAGGTGAGTAGAGCAAGACTTTTGAATGAAGGATTAAACTTCGTATAGCATAGGAAAATCAAGGTTTTTTCAGCATAAACCCCCCTAATGTAGCTCTTCTCAAAGACATATTTATGGGGATGGATTCAGCAGCCTCCCATGGCTCCATTTCCCCGGGGCAGAATGAGGCATGGCAAGTGTAAAATGCTGTTGTTCCTCTTTGCACACAGCCTGGGCAGAGAGAGCCTCCAGCACCAGGCTCTCTGGCCCCTTGAACAGCAGGATGAAGATAATGAATTGCTTCCTGTATCACATCAGTGAGGTGTCCTCATATTGAAAACATGAGGGTGCAGTTGTTATTGCTGTCATATTCTGACAACGCACCCACATATTCCTGGAGAGTAGAGGAGGTATGAAGACAGCTAACAGCACCCAATGTCACTTTGGTGCACTGGGACTGTGAGACTGCTCACCTTAAATATTGTTTGGCTGGATACAGCTGCTGTGCTGCAAAAAGGGAAGACAAATGTTTATAAAAAGAGCCAAAGAAGAGTAACTTCACTGATTTCCCAATACTGGCCCTGCAGTCATGCTGTGCTCATGTGGCAGGGTCCTGCACAGAGCTGTGCTGTCCTGGCTGTTCCGACTGTCACTGCCCTGACCCAGAGCAGCAGGAGTGGGGATACACATGCAGGGTCAGGGCTGTGAGACATCCTAGTGTGGTTTGATTCACTGGTGTGGTGGCAGCAATGTCCTTCACCACATCCCAGGGACTTGCAGTGGTTTCACTGAGAGGCACGACCACCTGAGCCAAGGCCAGGAGAACAACAGTTCCCTTGTGGCTTTCACTGAGAGAACTCAAAGTGCCCCATTAGCGGGCAAATCCCCATCCTCCCTTGCTGTGATGTAGTATGGCTCTTGTGGAATGAGGGGATTCGGTTTTGGGCACCTTTTCTTTTGTATTTCTGAAGTAGAAGAAGACTGTGCCATCCAATGTCTTTCAAGGAGAAAAGCCAGTTAAGACAGAGATTATACAGTCTGTCTTAAATTATTTGATTTATGGATTGACTTCCTTCATAAATATTCACTCCTGGCTCCTTTATTTTCTTAATTTATTTTTGTCTGGGTGATGTGGATCCAAATTTAAGTGCATCCATGGTATACAAATATGGATATCTTTCCCTTTGAAAGTATAAAAAGGCAACAAATGCCACCATAACCCATTGCTTTCTTGATATATCCCTTAGTGAAGTGCATGGATTTCCCTGGCTGGAAAATGACATCATGAATGAGAAACCTGCTTTTTCTAAAATTCATGACTTTTTGCTTAGTTTTAACAATGTCAGCATTCTTAGGGTGATGAAATGATAAAACCACATGTCCTCCTCTCAGGGCAGCCAGAAGCTACAGCAGGGCAGTATCCTCACAATGTTCCACTGCTACAATGCCAGTGCTGTGACAGTGCTTGTGTTTGCTCTGTGGGGTCTTAACGAGTTCATACAAAAGAATTTTCTTCCCTCAGTTGTCTTGTGCACTGAGGCAGGGCAGATATATTGATGTGGCTGAGTCCTGCCACAGATGAGAGCAGCAGCTCCAGAGGGGAGAGCAGGGAAAAACTATGGCTTCCTCTTCTCTGTAAGGCAAGAAAACTCAGTGGAGTTACAGAGAAAGAAGTGTGTCCTTTCAAAAGCTACTGGAAAGGATTTCATTAGTGTTTTGGAGGTGTAAAGTTTCCTCCTTTTTTTTTTTAGCTGGACTGTTTCTTTAGATTGTACAGCATGAAGAGGCAGTACCCTCCACACCTTTTGTTCTCTTTGAGTATTGTGGAAAAGCACCTGTCTTTGGAATTCCATTGGCTTTAACATAATGTACCTAGAAGTGAGGATTCCCAAATGTAAAATATTGAGGAGGATAGCCAAATTTCTATATTCAAGTTCTACAGAAAACTGTAATTTCTTCTGAGTTTAGTTTAGTTTTATTTGTTTGTTTTGGTTGGTGATTGGGACTTTTTTTATATATATTGAAGAAAATCCAACAATGATTTCACTTGGAATAATTTCTTTTTCCAAGAACTATGTGATAACTGTTAATGTATTTGCTGTGTTCTATAATGAAGATATTTTTTCCTGAAGTCGAGAAAATTAGACTTTGGATTTTGGAATGATTTGACATTTTAGATTCACCTGTTTCATTTTTAGTATCCTCATCATAAGCACTGTGGGACCAAGAGGTTTCCAGAAGTAGTCTTTTGTGAAAGTGCTCATAACAGAAATGACTTCCAACCACAGATGTTGTAAAAAACCCCCACCTAGCAGAGAATAATTAACATCTTTCCTGAAAGTTCCTTTTACAGGCTAGAGCACTTATACTGTAGTCTTCCCTACACTGGCTAAAGCAGAAGTAGAGATTTATTCAGTCAGAGCACTGGGCTATGAGACTGTAAATCTCAGGTCTATTCCCAGCTCTGTCTCAGAGCCTGACTTTGATACCTGAGGCAAGTCAGAGACTCTCTGTACCCCAATGCTGACATGAAGAATGGCAGTGATGACTTGTGCGATTTTCCACAGCCATGCTGAGGTTCAATTATATGAGACTGTAGGATACATTTCAGGTATTTTATAGATGGGTGGCTAAATTGAATTAGCAGGGATATCACTTTTAATATCTACAAATGTGGGGAAAGTCCCTTATTCATCGCCAGTAAATGTACAAGGTGAAGATATTATAAATGGTTTCCTTCTCTGGGGTATGAATAAACACACATGAGATACTTGTGGACTTATCTGAACTGATTTGACTAAAAATTAGAGAAAATACATAGATAATGGTGAATACATGTCTATAGGAGCAAGCTGTTGAACTGATAATTTTACAATAATAAGATCCAATTCACACATAAAATTATCTGTTGCAAAGGTGTTATTAGTGGACAGCAGGAGCAGGATAAATCTTATCCTAACATCATGTAAAATGATGGCTTTACAAGAGCAAAGTGGTACAGTTGCTATAGGCAGAACAAGGCCACTGTACTGACCATTCAACTGTATGGTAAAGTGCTTTAATTTGGCTGTGCTCAACCTGCCTGTGATCTTATTCTGCATCGTGCAGGCAGGTGTAGAAGAGACTTGTTTGCTAATTAGTGTTATGATTTCAGATGCACAGCTGTAATGAAGCATGAAATGGCAGCCACCAGTGATATTCCTGCAGCCCTGGTATGTCAGCCTGATGAGATGGCTGCACATTGTCAATACCAGCAGGCAGAAAGTCCCAGAAGAAAAAATACTAGCTCAGCTGAGGAGGGGTTATGTACTGGAGGGCAATTAAAGAGAGTGATAGTCCTAATTACACATGCAAGTGCAGAAGCCAGGTAGGCTTTTAGTACAGTGGTGACAAGAGTTACAGTCTATTAGGTTCTGACTCTTAAGGATGCTGCAAAGGAAATGTGTTAATTCAGAGCATCAAAGAGCATTAGAAAAATCCCACCAGATAACAGCAGTGATGAGAACCTCACCAATCAGGTCTGCTATTGTTTAGTGAATTACTGTGTGGAAAGGCTGGTGTGAGCCCATGGGATCTGGGAGGCCACCACTTCATGAACATATCACGGTGACATACAGCACACGGGTAGTTTGGAGCATTGTGACACATCCAAGACAGCTGGCTGTTTCATGGGTATTTTTTCATTATATTCTATTCCAGATATGAACTTTCAAGTACTTTTTGGAATAAGATTGGATAGGACATATTCTGTTTGTGAAAGTGTGAAAAATTCCAGAAAGAACAAACAAGTCTTTTCCACTGTGTCCATTAAACACAGGCAAAGAGTGCTTTGTGATGCTCTCACTGCTGTCCATGGCCACCTCATACCTTCATATCAGGCAAGGCTTGACACATGGTGGCTCTTCTTCCCTCTGTTTTACTCTTGTTTCCATGCTAGGGGGACAGGGGGACATGTTCCACATGAGAGCCCACCTTGGCCATGTGCTGGTTTTGATGGACAAGAGGAGAAAATCTGGAGACATGATAATGGGCAGGTTTAGTGATAAACTTCATTGCAGTGCTGCTTTCAGAGAGAATACAGCAGAACAGCATGAAAGGGAGCCTGGGGTCAGGTTACCTCGAAGTGTGTCTACATCTGCACATGTCCATTGCTTCACAGAACTGTGTTTTGAAATCAGTCTTGCTCATCAAACATACTTAACTGCTTTAATGGAAAGCAATGTATAAATTTTCTGCCATTACTTTATCCACAGACCTCATAAGAAGTGCAAGACACTGACAATCTGAGCCATGAAAAAGGTTATTTTATACAGGGAAATGATTGTTTCTGACTTAGACTTCATGTTCCTTTGAAATTATTCTAAAATACATCCCCCTTTTCATGTCTTTCTCCAGATTTTGGGAGGGCTTTATCAAGTCTCATCTCTGACATGCCAGTTATTTCCTCCCACCTTTCATTTGATTCAGTTGTGCCTGATATTATCACTGAAAAACCTGCCTGTTCTGAGACCCACCTGCAGCTAAAAGCCATGTCAGAACAGTTTGTTCCAGTTCATTAAAAACCATCCTTGTTTTTTTCCTTTCTCCATTCCTTCAGTAATTGATAATTTTACAGTCCCTTTCAAAGATAGTGTTTCATTAGTACCTTTTATCATATAAGGGGACCTGTTAAACTTGGTGTAATCACAAATAATACATGACAGATTTGACTTTTTGTATGTGACCTGCATCTGGAAATAACAGGAGAAATACCACTGTGTTCATATTTTGTGAAAAGTTGGTAGGGTGGCATTGATCTGGTCTCAAAAGATACCTAAATGTTTTCCATAGCAGGAAAACATTTGAAAATTTTTGATTAAAATTTACCACTTACCACAGGAAATCACTATAGTTGTTTAGAGTGTGTTCTTCCCTTCACCATCTCCCTCTTTCTGACCCTGAACTTGTTGGACTGCTTCTGTCCAGGGCAAATTGCAGTACTTAGCTATATTTTAATCACAGTATATTATAACAGATTTTTTTAATGTCCTATCTTTTATTTTGCTTAAAATACATAAGATTTAAAAAAATCAAACTCTATTACTTTCTTTTTTTCTAATGCAGTTCTGAAATCCGTGTAAATTCAAAATTTATTCTGTTTGTTTTTTGACTTTTAAATTATGTATAGAGCCCTTGATTTCTGATCGTAACTATGAAGAAAAAAAGAAGCAGGACTTGGCAAGTCTCTGTGCTCAGCCTTGTGTGATTTGTGCTGACCCATTTTTCTGGTCTGTGAGAGGGTCCTTCAATGGCAGGACACTCATATGCTCTGTCAAGCACCTTGCCCAATTTTGTGCTGCCTAAAGAGCTACTGATGGTGAATGCTGCCCTATCAAAGAATCATAGAATCTTGTGAAAGGAAAAAGTAGATTGAGATATTGATCAGGAGAGATATATTCCACTCAGGTTTAGGTCTACTTCATGGCCTTGGCAGAAATTCTTTCAAAGGGTCTTTGTGTAGACTTCAGCTGTGTTTCCATTAGTGAGCTGGTTCAGAGCAGTGGTGCTGCTTAGAAATTAAATCCTTTTTCTGACAGCAGCCTTGGTTTCCATTGTGGTTTTCTTATGGCAGAACTCAGCTCATTTTGGAGGAAAAATCAGCAGAAGTTCTTTTCAAAAAGTGCTCCAATGCTTGGAGAGGAACTTTAGACCCAAACCATGGCTGAGGGTTTTGCTCTGATTTAGGCCTCTGGTGTGGGCCACTGCCTCTTTCCTTCAGAACGTTTTCCATCCTGAGTAGTTGAAATGTTTCCCTTGGAAGAAGAAATCCAACTGGAAATAAACTGCCAGTGTCCCAGCAGTGGGAGAGAGTGTTCAGCACTTACTGATTTGATCTATAGATCCACACATTCACACCAAATTGCTAAATTCAGCCTACCTGTTGTGGAAATTATAAACAAATCACAGTAATATCAGGAAGCCAGTGACTTAGGCTAGGGCTTATTAGAGCAGAGATGTGAAATGAAGCCTGGGGAAGATGTGTTCCATTTCATTGCCCAGCTCAGGAACAAGAAATAATGAAAGAACTTGTAAAAAGTTAAGGGAGATTTACCATTTTGCCAGCCTTTGATTTATTGCTGAATTTTTCAGAAACAAGTTGATAAAAGCTACCAACCTTATTTCATTTTTTTAAAGTCAAAGGAGAGAAATATTTTGGTTTAAGATACATATCTTTATTTGATTTGTGTGAAATGAGGGCAATTATAGACAATATAAATAATCACAGAACTGGGGATAATGTCTGAAAATCAAAACTTTTTATAGACTTTCTAGTTTGCTTTTCTTTTTGTTCTAGATATACAGCATGGAGAGTTTGTGCACTATTGTTTGTATAGTAAAGGTGGAATTAGGTGATGTATCACTGGTGGCCAAAATCCAATAATGAATACAGTTTTATGCATGGAAATTATTTACAAATCTAAACATTGATCTATAATCATCTGGAGAAGCAAGAAGATTGAGGGGGAATGCCAGTGGAGCTACAAGTCATGGAGACTGACTCCCTGTGACATTAGAAATATTTTTCTTTCTATATACTCATTCCCTCTGCTATAAAAAAAGGCTGTGAAATACTGATCTTTGGAGTAAAATAAAATTCTTTTTTTTTTCAATAATTTAAAAATAGAGTATATCACCTTAACATGTAATTCCACACATTTGATGCCAAACATGCTTTCTCAATAACCTACATTCTAACATTTGCATGTAACATATATATATTAAGTACTTTTTATATTGGTAGTAACAATATTATTACTACATATGGTTCAAAGAAATGGTTGGAAGTATTTAAAAAATCCATAAGTATAGAAATGTAAGTGATTACTGAGTTGCCTAGGTAGGAAGATCCTGCAACCAAGCACATTCAGGAATTTTTCCTCAATCCTTACTCAGTAGTTACTTTAATTTCTGTAGTGTTATCAGTCATACCACCCTCCTCTTCATTCCATGTTACCATTCTTTCTTGATGGAATTCTGCCCAAAACCTTAATTTCCTTTGAAAATTAGAAACTAGAATTTTCCAGCCTATCCATTTCAATGTCTTCATGCAGAATAATAAGACTCCTACAATAGTTAATATGTCCCTGATAATTCTTCTTGAGATGTAATGGGATTATGCACTATTTTTATATGTGCTGCAAAGTGAGTGGTATTAAGAAGTATCTCTTTATTTCCCTATTTGCTATAATTTTAGTTTTCTTTCTATCTGGTGTACCATATAAACTACACTTTCTCATTTTAAGCAGCAATGAACGTAACTTCTGTCTCATTTCCTACCCAAACCATTGACATCATGGGGTTTTTGTTGAACTTATTTTTGTTCATATTGCTAAAGGCAGAAAAAGATATGTGAAAATTTGTCAATTTATCAACTTATTTTGTTTCCCGAAAAAAAAACCCCAAACCAAACAAACCCAAGAACATTTAAATAATTTGATCCCACATTCAAAACCAGTTATCCCAGTGTCTTAGGACAGGATCCCAGTTCCCATTGCTAATTTTATCACCCTGCTTTTTTTTCCTTTCCTGAATGCTATCAGATGAACTTTTGCAACATCACCACAGATGTCTTACATCACTTCCACCCTATTATTTTTCAAACCTATCATCCTCTAGCTCACTTGTACCTTGATGCTGGCACCATCCTATGTTCTATATGGCCTTTGCAGAGTGACTGCTTTTTTTGAAAAGTTCCACCAATCTCCCTTAACTAAAACACATCTGAACAGTCATTTATTTAATGACAGTTAGGGAATTTATTGCCTATTTAATTTAAAATATAAATAGAAGATGGGATAAAATGTTATAGGGAAAACTTTAAAATCGAGAATGGAAATTGCTATCGGGAAAAGGGGGATATACAAGAAACAGCTTAATATACAGAAACCTATGTGAGGAACAGAAGAGCAATTATTGCATTGCAGGTGTGTGTGTTGCTGATTAAGACCAAAGATGCAGGGAGCATCTGTGGGTGACAGCTCAGGATCCCTACCCTAAGACAGGTGTAGTTATTGTCCTGTCTCTTTCCAACACATCAGTGATGATGAGGTAGGAGATACAAGTGGTGTTAATTTGCATTTCACCTTGCAGTCACTGTAGATAAGCTGAATAGAAAACCTGATTATGAAATAGGCTGTGGGTTTAGAATGTTAAACACTTTTATTTTCCCTGTCCATATATATGCGCAAAAAGCTTCCTGCGTCTGCCTCTGCCTCTCCAATCTCGTGGATTACCCTGTTTCACTCCTGTTATTTTGCTCAGGTTCTGTCTGGCTTGCTTTATTTTCAATTAGAAATTGATACTAAATAAATAGAATAAACTGAGAGAACTGCAGGGTTGTTTTTTTGTTTTGTTTTTTNAGAGAGAACTGCAGGGTTGTTTTGTTTTTTTAAATATGAGTTTGGTTCCCTATTTTCTTTAGTGTTTCTCTTTTAAAAGGCTGGCATTCCTAAGAGAAGAGATGCTGCTGTTCACACCCTTCACTGATTTCAGGTTAGATAACAAAATGGAGATTTTCTGCCCATAATAGTTTCCCTTCTGCCTTAGTTTTCTATTCTAAAGCACAATTTCAAAGTGTTTCAGTACTGTTAAAGAGCTGTTGTGCTTTATTGCACAAGGGCCTGTGTTTCAGTGACTACATGATCTATACATATGTGTATATATGAGCATGTGTATGTATAAATCCATAGTGCATAAGTATAGAATGCTTATAAAATGCATTTCTTACTTTGCATAAAGATACAGGAAGGTTACAACTGTTTTTATTTGGGGGGTTTTCCCAGCAAAGTTTTAGCAAGGCTTGAACAAAATGCATTTGCAAAGACATGAACATCGCATTTGTAATTTTCACTTCCAGCGGCACCAAATATATTTTTAATATCTTTCCTCCCCAAGCTGGTTCAGCATTCCCAGGGAGGGCTGAAAGATGAGAATAATGTGCAGAGCAGTGGAGAAATGCCGTGGGAGTGGATAAATCTGCATGACCCTGGACACATTCCAGCTACTGCCCTGTAATGTGCTCCAGCAGCTGCTGGCAAAGCTATCGCTTGCTCCCTGAAAGTCACCTACCATAATCCTGATTCCACAGTTCCACTTCGTGCAGGCACTTGCTGGAGTAGCTTATGTGTTGGACATTCAGACAGGACACAACCAGTCCAAGTTGTCTGTTCCCATGGCTGTTTGCATGGCAGAAAAGAAACATATGTGATCCACAGCCAGGAAGCAGAGAACTTGGACCAAGGATTGTAAAGTTCAGAGCAGGATAGGATAGAAATTAAAAGTAGGGTAGTTTTTCAGAAGAAAACAGGAAAACAAGAAATCCCATAATGTATTAACAACTAAGCCAAGAGGCCAGACACAGAAAAAGCAGAGAAAGAGACAAACAGCAAAAATAAAGGAAGTTGCAATTCTCTCAGGAATGGAGATCTGTAGGTCAGCTAACTTTTTAAGAGCCTCAAGTGAAGAACCAGTACAGCAAATTTCCTTTTTTGACCCTTCCTGTAGGACACTGTTCATTAATTTAAATTAAACCTCCCAAAGTAAGTGCCATCCCCTGGTCTATTGCCAGTTGTCTCACATTAATTGGCCGTGCCGGCTGAGCACTCTCTCTCAGGCTTTCTTTTCCTGATATTACCTGGCAATTAGTGCCTCTCCAGATTCCAATGCAATGGGGTGAACTCCTCCCAAAAAACAGAAGGCCTCCCTGTTAGAGATTGTGTGCAAATCTACCAGCATGATTAATTTTGAGATCCACTTAAAAACTAAAGACAACATAGCTGCCAAGAAAGCCAGCTGGTGGGGTTTGCTCCACACATCACACTTGGGATTTTCCCCATGCTTCCAGTAATTTTGAATGTTTTTATTTAGAAGATGAAGAACAAAAGAAAGGCATTTCACCCTCGTTGAAGCTGGCATTTAAAAACATCCAGGACTTACAGAAATAAGCAATATCATTTAAATAATATTTTCTGTGGTTTTTTGGGGGACTGTGTGCTTTGTTTTGCTTTGGTTTTGGGTTTTTTTTTTAACTGTCCAACACTGCCTTTATTGTCAGTAAGTAAGGAAAGGAGGATGGACAGGGTTGCCAAGCTACTAACTGGAAGAAACTTGAGACTCCTGAAGAGAGGAGGGAGGTGACCTTGAAGTGCAAAACAATTGCTTGGGGTGAGTGGAGTTTAACAGGCAGAAAATTCTCGTGCTGTAGCAGAATATTTATCTGTCTTTCAAGGCTTTTTTTTTCTTGAAGAGTATTGTGTTTGATAATTTACTTGTTTCTTTTTCTGATAGTTCACAGAAATATGGTGAAACCAATAGACACTGCATTAGAAAAGTAAATGAAAAAGCTGAAAAGATAAGATGATTTCCAATATTTGTGTGCCAGTTTAGTAAGCTTTTACTTTCTGAGAAGGTATTTAATGGGATTGCTGGATATTTGAAGAACTTGCAGGATTTGAGCTTATAATGTAAAACATGAAAGAAATGATAAATATTACAAAAATAACAAAATTTTGTGCTTTGAAGTATAAACTGCTCTACTCAGCTGTCATTCTTTCTTTTCAGTTTGTACATCAATCAGCCAGTTTTTTTTAAAGAATTTTTATCTCCTTTTTAAGTATTGTTATCAACCTGCTGTGATCTCTGGACAAAGAACACGTTAGAGAAACATGTTGCTGAGAAATACCTTGATCATTCCTTAGCAGAAGCAGTTATGCCACAGTAAGTGGAACAAATATGGAGAGCTGTAAGCTCAAGATTTTGGAAACAGAATGCATAAAAGCTTTGGCTCTTTGCTTTCATCACAATACTCAGAAAAACAGAGAAGATATACCTTTAAGTTCCAGGGAAATACAGCCTATGTCCAGGCAGTGAAGAATTGCAAAATATGTTTCGAAGTAGTTGCACTTAATTTATGTGACAACGGGGATTCTGCAACAGCTGGACACAAATTTTCAGGCAAATCTTTTTAAGGCAACACTTTAAGGAGTATGAAAAGTAGGCTAAACTGGTTTTGTCTCAAACTGGTACAAAGTTTTCTTGGAAACTCTAGGGTCTGATCTGCAACAATGAATAAAAAACCTTATTAATTTATTTAAGCCGATGAAACAATTTTAAATGGATTTAAAAATCTCTTCTAACAGTAAAATATTTTTGTTTTTATTATATATTTTTTCTTGTATACATCTTAATTTATCACAGACAAAAAAGAGACTACAACAAAGACAGAAAAAACTGCAACTGTAGATTTATGTCTTTCTTTCTGTTTGTTGAGGTCTGATTCATAGCAACTTTGACAGACATGCTCTTCTTGTGGAGTGTGATGCCTTTAGGAAACATGAGGAGCTCCACAAACCCATTTATCACATTGGTCCAAAATGCTCACATTACAAAGAACATTTTTTATGTTCTGCCTTTTCCTAGTTTTCTTAGCCAAAGACCAGCATTGTATCATGTCATCCTGCTGATCATATTTCTTAAGTGCCTGTTTTCATGCCATCTTCAATAATCCTCTCAAAGAGAAGGGATTGTTTTCAAATGTTACTCTGGAAATTTTCCTTTTGAAGCTTTGAATGACTTTCCACTGGTATCTAGGTAACACTTGCACTGAATGTTCAAGCATTAGGAATCCTCCAGGTAGAGGAGGGGCTTGTAGGAACCACAGGTGAAAACTGTCCCCAGTAAATGTGGAGAGATGAAGGGCTCTCAAAGATTTTTTTTTTTTTGTCAGAATAAAGATTACCATTGTCCCTAAGGTGATACTTTAAATGTGTTTTCAGTGATGGGCGGACGAAACAACTGGTGATGTTGTATTAATACATTGCTTTTATTGCTGTGTAATTATTTGGGAATATTTTTGTTCTCTCCTGTTTTATTTAAGGTGATCATTTTACACACATTGTTTCATGCTTCAGCTCAAGCAATTAGATTTCTTTACTACTTTTCCTCAATGCTGCATTTTCCCTACAGTTTTGATTCACAGGAATAAGACTGAATCATTCTTTTACACTACCACTTGCAAGTGGAAACAGCAGTGGAAAACATGGAGAAATCGGGTGAATGTCATATTCTGGATTATATTTAGTTCTTTATTATTCTACAATATTCAAGAGGTCACACTGGATAATCACACAAGTTCTGGTCACCTTCCCATAAACACCCACTGTTGGGAGGTTTGGCTTCAGTGAGCACCATTTCTTTTTCTTTCATTTCACCTGTCAGAGAGTCAGGGGTTGTCACTGCTGGCAAAGTGCTGACCACTCCTAAGCTAGCCAGGTCCAGAAAACTCACGTTTTAAATACTTTAAATTCCCTACTCTTTGTTAGTAATGCTTTCTAAAGGAAAGGCAGAGGAAATTTTGTAGATAAGGAGGGCTCAACATTGAATAAAGGCTGGCAAGAAACCTAGAAGACAGCATTTTTGCAATCATGCCCTTTGCTGTGATTGGGCTAAGAAAGGCCAAGTGTGATAAGATTTTGTCTTACTTTTATTCCCTGGGGAAAAGAAAGGCTGTCAGATTAGCCCTGCTCTTATAAGGGGACCTTTTACTCAGCAAGTAGCAAAGGATTCACTCCTCTGAACTGGACCTAAGTTTGTAAATATGACATGTTTTCCTGAGAGGCTCTGCCTAAATTTTTCCACAGTAAGAGCAGAAGGCAGAGATTCTCTTTCAGTAGCTCTGCATGGTGACAGCTCCCCAAACAGTGGCCTCTTTCCCATGCACCACCCCAGCCTCATGAGTATTCAGTTTCAGCTGCTGTTTCAGCATTCTGTTCAGCATTTCTTTCAGTTATTATTCAGTTCAATTGAGTTCAGCATTTGTCCTTGATTCACAACTCAGTCTTTTAGGTAGTCTCAAAGGATATCTTTAGGTAAGTTATTTATGGAGTTACTTTATGATAAAATAGGTGTATGTCAATAGGTAAAAAGATAAATAGATAGATATGGGTATCAATAGATATGCACCAGCTTGCCTTGTACAATTCTATAAATACTTAGGGGAAATAAGAGATAATTAAATATACCATCATGTCATGTCTGATATTCCAGGAAAGTATTTCAGCCAGGAGCCATCTCCCTGGATCTCTTACTCAAATAAAAATCAACAAATTGCAGTAAGCACACCATCAGAAAAGCTCTTTCCTCTGATATTTTAAGTTGATTACACATGATAGCAGTCAGGACAATTCCATTAGTGGAATTAAAAAATATTTATGTGTTTAATATATTTTGGGATGTCTGTTCTTGTAACAATGGGAAAGGCTTGGTACCCCATCCAAGAGCTGCTAAAATGTGTTATAAAGTCCAGCCTTGAACCTTGGTGCGACTTTATGTCCTATGCTACTGTCAAAGTCTGTCCCCTCTTCACTGGGGCTGCACTCTTAGCTCAGATCCCCAGCTCCTGGTTGGATAATTGTGTGAAATTACTGTTCAGGAAGGTGGTGGAGAAGCAATACCTTCCAAATGCCATTCTGCCACAGAGCTGCTTGGCTTGAAGCTGGAACTGAGAAGAGAACAGTTATAAAAGGGAGGCCTCATCTTTTTCATGGGATGCATGAATGCAGTGTTTGACAGCCTAGAAAAAGGGAGCAAGGCTGGGTTGGCAGAACAAGTTGTGTTGTCCTTTAGGGGGAAGCTGCAGCACTCATTATTCACTTCGTTTTCTATTTCAAATACTCCAGGAAAAACTGCAGGTTTTCTTCCATTCCTTGTCTGTATAAAACAGGCCAAACACAAACAGACTAAAGTGAATAGAGTCTGCACTCTTCAGTTAAAACATTGAATGCTTTTTGGTGTTTTGTTTCAACAAGTTTTATCCATTATTACTAAAATTCTTTCAATTCTTCATTGGCTTCTTTCTGTTGACTTGCAGAACAATTCTTCATAGTTAAATTGCACAAGGAAAACCTGTCCCACTGCTTTTAGGGTCAGGATGAAATAATCTGAACAGCAGGAGCAGTGACAGTTCAATTAGCTGCACTGGCAACTTCTGTGGAGTGGAAACACTGCTGGAGCCAAAGAGCTGGCTGGCAGTGAAATGTCTCTCGTGAGGGGGAAGGGAAGAGCCCTTGGTACAGTTTTGTAGATCAGTATGACAGGCAACAAAATGAGTAACCAAGTTGGGAAGATGTAAACACAGTACAAAGCTTTTCCACGCCATGGTTCTGTGCTGAAAGAGTCTTTCTCAACAAGAACAGCAAGAGTTTGTTAGGCAATGTATGTACCATTTGCTGCTTTCAGTACATTCATTAAAGAAACTCTTCTTTTTTTGTTAGCTTTTCAGATCAGTTTTTCTTTTAAAGCTGTGTTTCTGTAGATGTGCTCTTTTTTTTTGTTTTCATTTGCTTTTGTTTTGTTTTGTTTCCCTTTTCAAGAGTTTGGTTTCTTTTGGTTTGTTGTTTTTTTCCCTCATTGCTGTATAATGGAACCAAATTTCTGGGGCAGCTTCTCAGTAGCACATCTTCTTCAGAGATTTTACTTGAGGAGTAAATTAATTTTCAAAATATCTTCTCATTTTGAGGAAATACAGTTATGAACACTGGCCTCATGAAATAGAATTTATGTGCAGTAATCTGCATAAATACTCCCAAACTGTTTCTCTTCCGTAATTAATATGTTGACATTTTAGGAGGAAGGAAGAACTATCTGTAAAGTCACAGTCAGTGAAAACAATTGAAGTTCTATTTCCAGCTCCTACTCCAGATTCTCATTGTGATGTCAACCCTATTGCCTCTATTTTTTTAGTGAATGATTAAATAATTTTTAATTCTCTATTGTTAGATGTTAAAGGTCTTTTGTGTGTGTGTGTGTGTGTGTGTGTGTGTTGTCTACTCAGTATAGCTCTCAGTGAAAATGAAAGGTTTAAAAACATTATTGTTCCTCTGGAAAGGCTGAACTCATATTTAACTTCATTTCCTTCAGGTCCTCTTCTGAATTCTGAGCTCAGTTCTGAAACAAAGGTCTCAATGTGGAATGCACCAGTGTGATTTCAAATAAGAATTCCATCTTTGAATAGACATTTTGCTTCCATAGGAAGGAGATATTTGTAGGGAACAGGAAAGCACAAAGTGGTTTCTTTGGAGCAGTAAGGAATGTTAATTGTTGGCAAGCTGAGACCTTAAAAGCATTAAATAGAAGATTTTTACAAATTCTAATTAGTCATTGCTCTAATTGACTAATTTAACCTTTCAGCAGTAGATCCAAATCTGCCAAACAAGTTACCAAATAAGTCATGATGTTCACCTATTCATAAAATATTATGTAAGAAAATATTATCTAATGAAAGCATATTTGAGAGAGAACAGTGGGCTTTTTATATCAAGGCTACTAAACTGGATATGATCTAGGTAGAAAATGGAGATATAGAGATAATATTTACTGTAGAAATTTGGTTTTGCAAGTAAATGTTTCTGAAGATTACTTACAGAAAAGACTTGTTTATACTTCAAGCTGGAATACAGAATACAGTATAAAGTGCAGAATTGTATTATGATTGATTTTTTTCCATACAGGATGCCACTTAACAATTTTACAGTTCGAACTTGCTGGAATAAAATATCTACATTTAGCAAAAAGAAACTTCAGCTATGTAAATTTCCAGAAATATTTTAAAAAATTATTGAAGTTCCTCAGAAAAACATATTTTTTGCTTGTTGGTACTGTTGATCCTTCTGTTGATGTCTGCCTTACTCCACTTGATGGACTTTTGGGCTTTTGTGAGTTTTCAGAAAATCTAGAAGAAAATGATTATTCCTTTCCCTTTTCAAGAGGTTTTGTTTGTTCTTTGTGATCACAGGACTAAAGCACATGGATTTTTTGAGATGATCAATACTTTGAGAACACTGCTGTTTTATCACCTGTGCTGAGACTCATGAAAAAATTAACACTTTTTATCAGCACCTGAACAAAATCAATAGTTAAGGTAATTAATTCTTGCTATTTGACAGGTCATTTTATTGCACAGGTAAAATTTGGGGACTGCATGGGGTTATAAGAGCTTATTCTTGCTGAACTGAGAACTGCAGGTAGCAACAGTGCTTGTGTGGAAGGGATTCAGATTACACTTGTGCTCTGGGATGGATTGAGCTGGGAAGTCCAGAGTAACCCTTGTGACTTAACTCACTGTGAGAGGACACAGCTATCCCACACAGATCCTATTTGTGATATATAAAAAAGTATTTTTGGCAGATACATATTTATCAGGAAAACAATACTCCATCCTTTAAAATGATGTGATTAAGAGAAGCTTTTGTGGCTAAACATTGGGTCCTACACACAGGAATTTTGAGGCTGGGCCCTTCTTTTAGACTTCATGTTTTATTTCTTCCTCTAGAGAATGGTGATATGAAAGCTTCTTGTCACACATTTCAGTAACAGATCAGAGCTCTCCTCAGTGCTTAGCACTGCAAGGCTTTCATCTGTGCTAGGTCTTACAGGCATTATTAAAATAACACTTGGTTCTAGCTGTCTTTCTTACCCTTGAAGGAGATCAAATGGTTTGCTCTGTGCCTATCACTTACAGAGAGCTATTTTGAAAGTAAACTTGAGTGTGGGAAATTCTGCCTCATGTTGCAAAGAGCAGATCCCAGCAACTTTGGTCTAGAGACACCCTTAAAGTTCTCAAAATGAATTGCAGATATTCCCACAGTACTGAGGAATCCTACATACAAATAGAACATAGGCAGCTACCTACATCATATTGCCTTTACATACGCTGTCTCCAGCCTGCAGGAGGAGTTCAGTGGGGTTTGTTTTAATTGTTGTCTTACTTTAGTTTTATTTAGTCTTTTAGGACGAGGGAAAGGGATGTAGTCACAACACTGGTATTGTAGAAAACAACAAATTTAAATGTGATCTGAAGCAATGATCATGACAGTGATGGTAAAAAAATCCTTACATATTAAAAATTGGAGAGAGAGGAGAGAGAGAACTTTTTGTGTCAAGAATCAGTGAAAGGAAAGAAATATGCAAGAAATAGCAAATCAAATGGCTGAGAGTTTAATACACCAATGAGACCTGTGACTTGACTTAAAAACTCAAGTGCAGCACTGAGTCAATGGTTGCTTCATTCTAAGAAGGATTTTAAGGGGAAGGCAAGAGGGAATTGCATTAACAGACTCATTTCTTTTAAATGCATGAACAGAGGATGCTATGGTGAGGTGCACATATGGTGCATATCTTAGCAGTCTGTAGTCTTTTAGGATGGCTCTCATAACTTTAAAATCCATTGCCTAGCTTCCACTTCAGATTTTTCTTGTGTGGACAAAGAAAACCTATTTTCTTCGCTGACAAAGATAAATCACTTTCATCATGCAAGGCTATTGCAATTTGTTTTTAATGTATAAATGCCCCTAAAGTTTAATTTCTCTACACAAAAGGAGGATTCCTAGTCAGTCAGGGCAGCATGGGGTGTGTTTCAGTAGACTTGTGATCTACTCTAAGTACTGCCAGAGGCTTGTTAAATGACTTTAGGGAAATCACCTTGCAGTCATTTTTCTTATGTTTAGAGCTGTGACTGAGGAGTTCTGTGTGATGCAAGAAATGTCATTAGCACACACTCTTGCCCAGTCAGGGTGACAAAATTAACTTTTGGACATATTTTATAAGCCTGTTTTCTGTCTTAACAGTGAATTTTAATACTGGCAGAGAAAAAATTACGACTTTCCAAGCAAAATGACTGATCATAATATCACACTATACATTAGCAAATATTTCCCTTCATTACTTTATCATTAATATAGGGGAAAAGTTGTTTTTATAATCCAATGCTTGAAATTTTTTTGCAGGTTTTGCGTTTTGAAAATACTAAAAAATACTAAATATGCCCAATTAAAAATTAAGTGATGGCTAATGACCAAAAAAGATGAAGAATTATATTCTTCAAAGAAAACCTTCAGTAGCTGGTTTATTTTAATTCTTTTATAAGCTGTGAAATGTATTTCTAGAGAAATCATATGCTGACTATAACCAATAAGTAAGTACAGAAAAGACTACATAATATATAGGAGTAAAGTATAAAAAAATCATAATTTTAGCAAGCAGTAAAACCTCAATCCAAATTTAGAAAATATCAGAAGGTCACAATGAAAGCAAGAATGAGAGGATTGAGCTGTGTTTGCTTTTTAAAGTTATTTTTTATAGATGAACATTATTAGTTCTCATTGATGTTTCCATTATTTTTCATTGCTATATAATTTGTTCCTGAAATTTCCATTTCCCCTAATCATTACAAACGTGTTTGTGTTTCAGTTCCATGAAGCAAACTGTATATTCCTGTTTCTCACACTGAGTTAATCATGGACACCTATTTGGGTACTTTTTGTGCTAAGGAAGGCACTGAAATTAAAAAACCCAGTGGCCACCAATGCTACTCTAATAATTATTAAAGAGTTGCACTAGGAAATCAAGCAACTGTTGCCATGTTTTATGCTATGAAATTATGGAAAAGGTGGCAATGATGCCAAGTGGATGCAAAAGAAAATACCATATCAACAGATTTTTGAGGAAGTTGCACTTAATTATGATTGTGCTGCACAAACACAGGATTTCAGGGTTTCAGGCAAAGATTTTCAAAACTAGACATGTGACTCATCATGCCTCAATATACATCCAAAATCACTGCTAATCTTGGGATAATAGCTGCTAATACAGCTAGTGAAGAATCTTGGTTATATCAATCCATAGATTTTTGACTCAAATCCACTTGAAAATGTCTGCCCTCTATTTACAGTAATCCAGTAATCTTTATTCACTTCAGTTCCTTATTCTCCCACAACTCCCTATTTCTGGAAGGATTCCAACAGTTAAAAAAAAAAATACTACAGGTTTATTTAAAACCCATTTTCCAAAATGTGATGAAGTAATAGAAGGAATTTAATGAGGAACATCATTATGTGTTCAACAGAAAGCTTTCTCACTGATCTTGTTTCAAAAAAAAAAAGAATCTTCCCCTCATTACTGGTGTCTTTCTGACTCAGCCAGGCTTTCATGTAAAAATAACACTAAGCTCACAAACTTGTGGTGGAATGGCAGCTATATTAAACACAGTTTTATTACCACTTACCAGTTATTTTTAGAATCCACAGATCAGCTTTTAACTGGAGTGGCAGAGCAGCAAAGAGAAAGGATTGCTCATAGCTGGAATTTCTCTGAGGACATAGAGAAGTACCAACACTTAAGGGAGATGGAAAAGAAGCCTTCAAATGACAGCTGGTATTAACCAAGGAGTATGTAAAACATCTCTATTGATTTTTTGAATGAATCTTGTCAATTAGGCATTATTTTAATTTTTTAAGTGCTTCTTGATGTAAAAACTTGCAAGAACTCCTGTCAGTTACTGAGGCTCGTGACAGCTCAGAACAGTGACACATATGCTTGCCACTTCACACTCCTGATTATGGTTTTGGTTTTTCTTTTTTTAAATATATATATTTTGTTTCTGAAATTTTTGAATCTTGCCTCATCCAAAATGCTGTGATATTGTACACAGAGACTTTGCTAAGCCCTGCCAGACACAGCAAAAGTCAAAAGAAGGCAGCATCCTTGTTAAGGAATCCTATGGAAACACTTCCACTAGTTTTCAATCTTATGATCTTTTCAGGATGCCATCAAGCTAACTCAACTTCTTTGAGAAAAAGAAAAGCCAAGAAAGGAAAATTCTAAGTATTTACAGGTGTCTAATGGAGAAGTGCAATTGTTGCTATGAGGCCAAATAGAGGTGATTGCTTTGTCTGGCAGGGATGAAAATATTGGAAGTACTACTAAGGAGAAATAAATTAAAACCATAATTAACTAAAAATAAGAATGCTAGAGGTTCTCTAGATTGCAGAGAAAAAGCCTTGTGAATCTTCCATTGGTCAGTGCAGCTGGTGATATGAAATAAATTAACATAGTCTAAACCAAAATGCTGAAGACCAAATTAATGAATAAACTCTATTCCTTAGCATAATGTTCTTTATAGTGATCATGGTTTACTCAATATAGGGCTGTTTAAAAATTTTCTCTCTCTGTGTGAAAAAAATTATGACTTTTTTTTTTAATGGGAAAATTTAAAATTTAAAAGCTCATATATTTAAAATTTATTCAAGTTTTTTGTGTTTAATGTTTTGTTCCTAACTTGAATTTTAATCTAGAGTACATGCTGTCTATCCAAAGGTTTTCTGAGCTCCTACAAATATTAGCAACATAGTTGGAATATTTTCTGAAGAAAAAATGTTACCATTATTTTGGGGCTAAACGATGGACTTGAGGACCTGAACAAAGACAAGGTTGTTAAATTATCTCAAAGAAATAAACTAATCTAAATGTTGCACTAATCATCATGTTGTTATACTAACAATCAGGAAACCAAATAAACCCAGACACACTTATTCTTGATAAAATTATTATAAGGGAATAAAATAGTAGCTGATGTGCTGCAATCATTCTGGTTAATGAAGAGACATTAACTGATAGAGCTGTAAGTTAAGAACCTGAATGACTCAGGCATTGCCATGTAAAAAAAAATTAAAACCAGAAATTACCCATTCCTGTTATCTATTGTTGATGTGAATTTTGATTGTGTTTGGGATGATATATTGGCTGGTTGATGGAATTTGAAGGTCTGTGAATAGAGCTAACAAATATTAACCCCAGCCTCTCCTCCATTTTCCTTCTCAGAGATTAAATATTGCATAATGTAATGACAAGTTTTTAAACCCCTAAATCTCCTGATACAAAGCTGTCACAATAGCAGTGATAACTCCAATATTTACCTGTTTTGTGAACAGCCCCAAACAGCCCCCAATGCACATCTCCTTCCTCTTAGTTTTCCCAGACTTGATTTTCCTATTTTAGTGAAACCCAACACAGCTCTCAAACATTTCAGACATCTTCTGTCATTCTCACCCTCAGCTGTTTAGACAAGACTTCTTATCAACTTTTCCTTCCTGACACAGATCCTTATCTTAATTGATAGCATGTTTTCTCATATACCACATCCCCACGGGTTGTGATTGCTTTTCTTGGCGGATAGGAATGTCAAAAAGGAGCTGAGTCTCGAGTGTGAAAGAGACAGATGAGTTTGGAGCAGCACAGGAAGAAGAAGTAAAAAGGGAGACATTCTACAGACAGAAGAGACTTGTGGAATAGGGGGTGGGAGCAAAGACAAGGAGAAGCTGAATGGAATAAGAAGTGGTGCTGTCATGTGAGCAGCACATGAAGATGGAAGAGGGCAGCCTGACTTGGTTTCCTGTTGATGCCAGTTACAGCAGGATGCAACTAAATGAACAGCTGACTTTTTCATTTGTCTGAATGCAAAATTCAGAATTCCATTCCTCACACGAAGTTCCCTTGGATGTTCAGAACAGTTAGACATCTGCATAAAAAAAAAAAAACCCTTTACCAAGAGTGAAACTTTTGTAGTTAGACTAATGAATAAGAATTAGACATCAGAGGTCAGTTTGAAGGTTTCTTGCTGCCTTTAAACTGGAGAATATAAAACACAGTTTTGTTGGTTTAAAATAAAGGACGTGTTAAGAAAGAAATGTAAAATGGGGGAGTCAGTTTCTGAGAGCGTGTGAGAGCTCTGTTTTTATGGGAGTCATGAGCCTGTAGAAATTAAAATCTTGATGCCTGTAGATCCAATGCCACAAGTTTCTAGCATAGACACTTTTATTCATCCTTGGGAACCTGCTCTAAATGAGACTGCTAGGACTAAGGACTCAGATTTGTTGGATTTTTTTTAAAACTTAAATCCCTTTAAGACCTTATCTGCTCATCTAAAAATTTCAACAATATTTCATGTCACTATTGACTTGAAAACTGAATTGGCTTCTCCCATGAGAAACTGAGAAAGCATTATGTAAGAGGTCATGCTGGACTTGATTTTGTGATGTCTTGGTGACAGATGATGTCTGGGCAGCTCTTTTTGAACGTGTGGGTTGGACTGGATGCCCCCCAAGGCCTAACCTCAACCATCTGTGGTGCAGAGATATATTAGAAAGGATTTAAACCGTGGTGCCAGGGAGAGGCAGCCATTCTCTGTTTGGGTCAGTGTTTAGGCCTGGTTGTTGCTGACATCCCAGGAAGGTCACTGAACTCAGTACTTGTCTCCATGTGACAAAAGGAGTTCTCAGAAATGGTCCTTGGCCTGAGCTGAACATGATGAGGCCAAAAATTGTGACCTGGGGAATTTCTTCCTTTTTGTTAATTTTAAGTCAGTTGTTTTCAGTAAGAAATAAGGGAATTCTTGCAGATATATTCAAAGATTTAAAAAAAAAAAAAAGGCATGCAAACCAGATGTCCCATAGAAATATTTTTTTCTATTAAGTAGCCAGTGCTGGGATGTATTTTTTTAACTTTGTTTAACAAATAGCTGAAGATAAGCAGGGAGGAAAACGTTACTATTATTTTTTCCTCTTAAGGGAAAATGACAGAGCATAAACATTTTACAAAACTTTTCATTCCTGGTTACATAAGTTGCCTGAAATTTAAAAGGCTGAAGAACTAATTCATTTTCTGTACTTCTTCACTTTTTAAATTGGAAATCTCTCTGCTAATATAAGCAGTTTTGAAGCTGTGTAAGTTTTTTTATAACTTTCAAGAGCAGTAATTCAAGAGTAGCTATAAGACCTGTTACAGTGAGACTGTAATTAAAATTTAACAATAAAAGCCCAAAAAACTAATTTTCATAATTTTGCATCAGAACTAACAGAATGACCTAAAATTCCATTTCAAGCTCACCAAGTCATATTTCAAGAGTAGTCTTAACATCTGCCAAAGCTTTCATAAAACGAGACACTTTGATCAGGGTGATTGCACATTCTATGCACATTTGATAAGTTAAAATATATATATTTGTATTATATGTAAACACCCTATGACAAGCCAAACCAAATACCACTGTTACCATGGGGTTTTGTAGCTGGAATAAACAATAGGGTTTAAATGTGCTAGGCCAGACCCAGCAACCTACACAGTACACAGGATTCATGGCACCACTGTTTATGGCCCAGTGATTTCTCTGCTATTGATTCTCTCAGGTGCTACTGAATAAAAACCACCAACTTGTGTATTGAGAGTTTGCCCCTGAAGCCTCTGGTTTCTCAAACCACCTGCTGAATCCATGTTTGAAGAGCTGGCTATTGGACTCCAGAAAATGATCAGCCAGGCAAGGCAGAGAGGAGAAATAAGGAGGCACAGAAAAACCTGTAGGAAAGGGACACATTTTATGGAGGAGCATTGAAATGATGTGTCCAGGAGCTTACAGGCTGTGCAAGTCAGAAAAATAAGGCAAACCAGACCCTGCTCCTGTGACCTGCAAATAAAATATTTCTCACTTCTCCTAGGTTTTCCCCTCAAATGCTTTCCTCTAATAGATGATTTTTTTGTTCTTGAGAAATGAAATGAAAAGAAATTTTATATAATTAGTATAAAAAGACATTTAATCCTAAGAAAAACCTAGACTAATCCTTGACATTCTTCACTCTTTTGCTTTTTAGGAAGCCTTTCTCCACCTGCCATCAAGCATCAATATAGATGTCAGTGTTATCAGGTACAAAATACTCATTCAATTCATTTTCCTAAACAGTCTTGCCATGACTGCCTGTTCCTGTTGCAGAAAGAGTCTGGCTGGGGATGGTTTTTTCTGTGATGTAGCAGGCATTTCTGTGAAAGTCAGGCAACTTCAACAGGCATCAACACCATGGGGGATTAAATTAGCAGTGATATGTTCATGTAGTTTGAGGATCTGTGGTAGTGTCAGCTCTTCCTTTGACATCAGTGTCAGAGCAAACCTGACCTTAGAGGACAAAAAAACCTGTTCTGAGGCTCAGTGTTAGCATTAGTGCAGCCTCTCTCCATCAGAACAGCCTGCAGCACTTATAACCAGGTTATAAAGACACAGCAGCCTGTTTAATCACACCCAGTGTCAATGCTGGCATTTGACTTGATCATGTAGATCCCCAAAAGATTAGAGCTTGTTTTGTTCATGGCAGGATTTCAATGCACAGACAGCTCTATAAATATTCCCACAAAGCTAAACTGTCCAAATAGGCTGCTGTGCAATTCCAGGTGGTGCAGGAGGATGCCAGCTCTTAAAACGAGCTACCCAAAGCAGGAATTGTGAGGGAGGAATAAAGGAAATTATTTCAGGAAAAACACAAGACTTGCGATTTTGAAAGTAACAGTAAACCTGAAGGGGCAGCAGAAGATGATCTTTGCAAAAGGATGGATTGAACCAGCCCATTGGAATTTCATGGGGAGAGTCAATTACGACCCATTCTTCTATTCAGAACCAAACTTAGTTACACTTTTTTATTTTTCATTTCAAATGCCTTCCTCAAAGACTTTTGGTGAGTTCTTCAACTGGTAGAAAAAGAGAGCAGATATTTGTTTTCTCTTTCTGTATGAAAGAGGACAGTATTATTGGGATGCAAATAAAAAAAACAAATTCAGTATGAGTACATGTGCTAGAACACACAGGCATCTGTTCATCAATGACCTTTTCACTCCCATCTTTCAGTGCTATATCAATTTCTTGTCAGCATTTTAAAAGTGTCAGAAGTCCATATATCCAGCAATGAAAAATATAATTCTAGGAATGTGAATTCTTCAAAAATTTGTTTGACTTTATTAGAAGGAAAAGATGAATAGATAAAAAAGAAAAATCTGATCATCTGTGGACTTCTTGCATTTTCAATATTTTCCTTTCCTCTAAATTTTTCGCTGTTTTCCTGGAAATATTTCTACTTCCAAGTATTTAGAAATAATAGAACTAATGTTCGTGTGCATTTTTTTCACATAAGAACTACAAAACAAAAGAAAGCACAGACAAACACAGATGAATGTGACTGCCAATATATATTTAGGTCAGTAATTACTATTCTCTTGAAGAGTATTTTCATATATTTTGTGAACATCAGAGACTCCTAAATTGCCTCAGTAATGCTTGCCAAATTTTCATCCACATCATCCTCTTTTTGTTTTCTCATGAGTAGTTTCCAAAATAAAATTATTTCAAAATCAAGAGATACAATATAATAAAAGATGAAATAGAAAAAATATAAATGGAATATCTTTGAGATTTAAAAAATTTCCTAATATTGACATTTTCTACTTATGATATGGATCTCTTCTTTCAAACTGTCGTTTTCATTAGGGTGGTTCAGAATTGAATGAAAAGAAAGTAGAAAATACATTTATTTGAATATATCAATGAAGAAAATCTGCACCATATATTTACACTGGAGCTCTACGTTCAGTCTACAAACTGTTGTAGTGGGGGGAGTAGTCTAGTGATATTTTTGGCATTCAACTCTGATCATTTTTTTATTTTGTACATACAAATATTTTACACCAACCAGTGTTAATTTTTTCAGTTGTTTGCATTTTCATCCTTTGAAATGACATAAATCCTGAATTTGATGCTGACCAGTTTATTCAAGGAAGAAACATATAAACTGCAAAGACAATATCATAGAACCCAGAGAAGTTAAAAATTTATATAAGCATTTTATCCCTTCTAAAACATTCTTGGAGAATTTTTTTATCTGGATAAACACAATAAATATTGGTATGAACATTTGCTGAGAGACTTCCTCAAATCCCGGAACTCTTTGTCTTTTGCTTTCTAGTTTTCTTTCCTGGCCTTTATGGCCAGAATATATTGATATTTCTGTCTAGACAGGAGGTAGTCACAGAACTACTACAGGCAGCAGAGCTCAAACATGTAAGGCTCTCTCAGGGGTAAAAGAAAAAGGAAAAATCCAAAACTTTAGTGACTGAATAAAACAAAAAAACCTACTAAGTCTTCTCAGACCTTTTTATATAACTATTACTTTTTGAAATTTAAGACACAGAAAGGAGTAATTATGATAAACATCAAAAGCACAGAAAACCTATGGATACTTTCTGCCTAATTAACTCATAACTCATAAAATTATGAAACAGTTTGGTTTGGAAAGGACCTTAAAGATCATCAAGTTCCAAAAGCCTGTCTCTTGGACGTGTTAGTGACACCTCCCACTAGATCAGGTTGCTCAGAGCTCCACCCAGCCTGGCTTTGAACATTTCCAGGGACAGGACATGCACAACTTCCCTGGGCAACCTATTCCAGCACTTCAACATCCTCTCAGTAAAGAATTTCTTCCTTACATATGATCTAAATCTACTTTTTTCCCCCCAGTTTAAAGCAATTCCCTCTTGGAAAATGACTGCATGCCCATGTCAGAAGTCCCACTCAGTTTTCCTGTAAGGCCCCTCTCAGCACTGGAATGGCCCTAAGGTCCCTCCAGAGCCTTCTCCCCTCCAGGCTGAGCAGCCCCCATCTCTCTCAGCCTGTCCTTACAGGGGAGTTGCTCTGGTCCTCTGATCATCCTTGTGGCCTCCTACAAACTAATTCTAAAATGTCCACACCTTTTTTTGTGCTAGGAGCCCTAGAGCTGGGTGCAGCACTCCAGGTGGGGTCTCACGAGGGCAGAGTAGATGGGGAGAATCACCTCCCCCAAAAAGGTTATGGTATCATGTGAAAGTGGAAAATGTGACTCCTCCCCATAAACCTTTTGCTTTCTGAGAGAGAAGCCAAATTACCTCATAAAGCATCTTATAAATTATATGTGTTTGCTTTCACTGGTTTGGGTCGAGTGAGAAATAAAAATTTTGAGTCTGCTAGCAATTGAAATGAGGATATTTTCTTAAAATGTAACAAGGAAGAAATACAGTACATACACACAGGATTCTCCCCAGAAAGATTTCAGGTTATTTGCTCTTCATTCTCTTAAACAAAGAGAAAAAAACCACAACTAATATTACAGCTCATATGAATTTAATACCAATATGCAGTGATTTCAAAGTGTCTATGCTCAAGAGGTTATGATATGAACTGGACTAACATGAGCATTCTGGGGTTTTCTTATTTTAATGATAATGAGAAGATTTTCCTTTATCCAAAAGAAACACTGTCAGTTCAATAGTGCATGTTTGATCTTTACCACCTTGAAGCTGTCATTGTTGGGTAGTGGCAGCAGGAGCTCAGCCATGACCCAGACTTCTCCCTTTCTGCATTCCAGTCTCTCAGAACAGCAGAAGCCCAAATTCCTCCTGGCATGTCAGACACTTGATTTGTCAGACAGCAGAGTGGTCTTTTTCTGGAGATGAAGGACATTCCATTTTGTCCTGTCCCTAATTTGAGTGCTTCTGGAATGGGAGTTACAGAATCACTGAATTAGAATGCAACTGAGTATTTTTGCCAAATACAAGTCAAAAATTTTTGTGCCAGCCAAGCACAGAAGTTCCACACTTCCTGCACTAATAGTTAGTTATTTTTCTTTCCTACAATGAATTGTGTCAGATATCTACTACTATAATCAGATTATTTGTAATAAGGAGGAAAGAAATCAAAGAGCAGATTTGTGTTCATTTTTCAGCAAAGTGATTTGCTTTATTCCCCTCTCCACTGCTGACCCTCTTCAGATTTCTGATACCAGACCATGTCTTTCTCCTCACCTCATATTACTTTACACAGGAGGATTTCTACAGCTGGAAACTACACATTGCAATTTGTTGTCTGAGTTTCTACCTTGATTCCACCTACTCAACATAAGCACACAGGCTGCCTAAAAGCACTTAGAAATCTGCAAGCTTTTTGTACAGTTTTTGACTATTTGGTGTACTGATGAGTATAAATGTATATTGCTTTGAAACAGTGACTGGTGTTGGGCATAGTATATGTGTAAGCACAAATTTGCACTGATTTTTGAAGGAAAGATGCCATTTTAGTCCAGTGAGAAGTCCAGGCTGCCCACAGAACAACAGGTTGCTGAGAATAAGGAGTCTGGTGGAGAAAGAATTGCCACAACCATGCTTTTTATTTTATGTCTTCTCTATAAATCCACTACCAGCCACTGTTCGACCTCTTTTCTGTCTGCTCTGGAGAAGAAAACAGGCTTGCAGTCACTGTGACCCCTCAGGTGAAGTGGCCACCTTGTGGTGCTGTGGATCACTAGTGGAGCCAGCATTCCACTGATTTATAAGGGGATCTTGCTGCTTGTGAGGGGAAAAGTAAAGAAGAGAGGAAATTAAATTTGAATGGGAAAAAATTTGCCCATGTGTAAGGAGAAGCAACCTGGTCTAGGCTTTTGAGTACCCTGGTCTAGTGGAAGGCGTAGGGAAGCAGTGGTCAAAGTGATGATTATTTTATTTCCTTCTTCTCCTTATCCTTTAATCTGATCTGATTCAAGACAGAAAAATGACAGAAAGAGAGCTCCAGGATCTACTGGGAACCTGCCCCTTGCAGCCATCAGGGCTTCTCTGCCTAATTGCCAGAGCTGCCAGCCTGCCCTACACAGGTAAGCCTCCTGTTTGTTTTCTGGCTGACTTACAGGTATAGGACACCAAGCAGCTGACACTGAAAAAAAGGGTTGCTACAAATTATTATAAAATTTATTTTGCAACAAAAATAAAGTTGCAAAATACTTTGCTTATCCAATACTTAAAAACACAGCAGTAAATACAGACTATAAATCAGAATCAGTCTTTTTGCTATTTTGGTGGATTCTCCAGAATTTGATAATCTCAATGGTCTCAAATGAGCAAAAGACTGAGAAACTTAAAAAATGCATGTTTATATGTAAAAATTATACCTCATTCAGCCTGTGAATTGAAATGAGGATAAAGAACTTGAGCAAATGAGGTTTCCTCAGTGACACCATTAAGTGCTCAAACACATAAGTGCCTGACTACAGAATTAGGTCTCTCATGATATTCTTTCACGTACTTTCAGAAGTTCAAGACCATGAATGGAAGGAAGCAAAAATACCCAGAAGTGTCCTTGCATGTTCCAGGATTCCACAAGAGCCTATGTGAAGTTCTTTTTTTCTATAGGAATGATTATGAAAAATCCCATGTATTGAAGAGCACTTAACACCAAGGTTATTCAACTCACGAACCTTCCGACTTGTGCAAAAACTGTCAGAGATATTAAAAAAAAAAAAAAAAAGTTGGATCAATTTTCTGGAAGTAAAAGAAAAGTTTCAGGTTTCATTGAACAGACATCTTATGTGAGAGCTGAATCTTGTTTCTTGGTCCTGGCCAGCAAGGCCACTGCAAACACTGACCTTTTTAAAGTTTTTTCTCTTGGATCTACTAAAAATACAGACCAGCCAATGGGATGGAACTCACAGGCTGCTAGAGAGACAAAGATCCAGTTTGATGCCTGAGCCTGACATGAGTGACAAGGTATTGTCCAAAGAAGAAGAACATAAGTATTTTAGTACAAGCCTGATTCCATTCAAGAGCACATCAATACAGGCTTTACCTGAATAAGAGTTTCACACACATTGGTGTGGGATATCTATGTACAGGAACATATCTCCTTGTTCAAACCCCTATATTCTGCATTCTGGTATCCACATTCCAATAGATGCTAACTTCAGTAGCAGCATAATTATTCTCTAGAGAAAAAGAATCTTTCCACTTCTTTTAATCCAAAATATTTCCTGGATTTTTCTTTCATGGAAGGTAACATTACATATTTCCTCCCCCTAGAAATTCTGCAGTTCCTAGGACCAGCTGCATTCAAAAAAAATTTCATCCCTTCCTCCACATACTCTCAAGACTTCAAGTACAAGTGCCTGCTATTTTANCTAATCTTGAAGTTGAACAGTCTCTTAACTCTGTTAACTGAGCATAGTATGTGAGGATGCAGAAGAGAGATGCATGAATTACTGAATGAGGAATTGTAACATGAGGGTAAGAGAAGATCCAGATTTAACAGAACTCACTGAATACTTATTTCTATGAAGCTTAGAAATTAGTAATAATTTGTATGAATGGAATATCCCTCTGAAAGAATTCTCATTGTGCATAGACTCTGAAGACCTATTTGTTCCATCAACAAAAAACACTGCTTGACATTTCTTTCAGAAGACAAAAAAAAACACAAGAAAGCAAATTGGAGCACTGCTAGTACCTGTCAGTTTATTGCAGCACTTCTGGAAATGGCTTTATCCTAATGCCAGCTGAAGAAGGTGGATTGACCTTTGTGTTCATGTTTAGAAATATCAAAAAACGTTTGTTCAGCATATGTAAACTACTTAAAAGAGACGTTTGTGGCATTGCTTTAGCAATTTTCTAGTGTAATGAGAGAAGATATCTCAGGGAAGGTTGAGAATAGCTCCTTGATTTCTACTGAAAGGCAGGCATCATGATGAAGGCTAATTTTGCCTTCTTTTACAAGTTAATGTTCCTCTGATGAAGTTTTTCTCAGTGTCACTGGCTCATCTGCAGGTCAAAGCTGTGTGACTTTCAGACTCTCTTGGTAGTCTGGAGTCTTGAAAGGAACGAGCACTACCACCAAATGGGCTGCAGCAAGTGCACAGGAACATACAGCTCCTCTTGGGACATCAATCTGCCTCTTGCCTCACAGAGAAGGACTCCTTTTTCCCAACTGTTTTCCACTCATTAGGACAAAGGAACAAGCCTTAGTGGTGCCTTCTGAGCAAAGCAAAGTGAAGAGAATTAGGCTGCAGCACACAAACCACAAAAGCATAGGAGGGACGGAGGATCCTTGTGGGCACAGAGTGACAGAGCATAAGCTCAGTGCTCAGGAGATAAAAAGGAACTGATGAAAACACTGCAGAGCCCTGATGTATCACAGATACCAGGCAGATGTTTGCAGCATTTGCTCTGCTGCCAGACCCTTCTGTTGTTTCTGGGCTATCATCCATTTACTCTGTTGCCTCAGCTACAAGGTTTTGCTTTCCTGCCTGACAGCTGCTGATATCCGTTTTGGCAACAACACTTCTGCTTCACTTGCTCAGTCTGCCCTGCTTAAAGAGAAACTTGGTTTCTTTGCATACATTCAAAATGCCTGTCACTGATTAGTGTCCTCCTTGGACAATCTTTTTCCTGTCTACGAATTCCAAATGTGGGACATGGCAAAATTATGGGAAGAGGTAAGGAGAAAGAATATCCAAAAAGAATCTGAATGGAAAGAATTCTGTTACTTCTGAGAGATTCCTTAAATTATCTCTAATGGACATTAATATACTATATACTTTATTAGTATATTGCTATTTTCCTATCTGGAAATGCATTTCAGTTTTTACATGTACATAAGAATTTAGTGGCAAAAAGTAAATGCAGACATAGAATCAAAAGCATTTTTAGTATTTAGGATGAAGAAAGCTCAACAATCTTTACAGCACATACTATTAACTGAACATATATGATGAGAATGGTGAAGAAAAATACAGAGTAATCAACAAATAAGCTCAACTTGGTACTGAAACTTTTGCTTCTTTCCTACAAATGTTGAATAAAAGAAATTAATGCAACGCAGAAGAGCTCCTATTCTTTCTCTATGCCCTCACAGAGAAAGTCACCATACTTGTGAAAGCAGCAGCACAACCTTGAAAATGAATTTACTGAACTTGAACCTGTTACAACCGGTTTGCACACAGGATTGCAACTGTAATTGTTGCTGTAAAAAATGGCAGTTTCACATAATTCAAAAGGAGGAAAAAGCATGAGGAACCTTTTCTGTTAATTTGTCATTTGGTGGCAAGGTATATTGCAGTTATGACAAATGTAATCATATTTCATTGTTCTCTGCAGAAGAACTCTTGATGATGCCTCTAATACATGTCAGTACTGCAGGATGTGAAAAACACCCTTAAAATGTAATTCATGCAACACTTGCAGTGCTGAACATGATGCATATCAATATCCCCTCTGTAACTGGTATCTGTGGACTCCTGTTGATAAGAGTGCTAAAATGTGAGTGAGGAATGTCTTATTTTCATCCTAATCTCCTTACTTACCTCAGTCAGTGTCAGGAGAAGAGTTGGTCTGTATTATTTTCTGCTATGGTCTTTGTCATGAAAATGAAACATCAGGCTGTTCATTTCCATCAGAAGAGAGCTAGAAAAGTGGAAGCAGGAACTGAACACTGCAGATCATTTTCAGAACTGTAGAAAGAACATTGCTGAGATTATCATGAATGACAAGAACAGGAATGTAAGTTAAAAAATAAATGGGTTGGATTTTTTTTAGGAAGAGATTATGTTAAAAATTTTCCTAGCTAAAAAAGTATATTATTTCCATGCATAGATTTTCACAAGATCCAAAATGATTTAGGAATACAAATTCCTTTATTTAAAACAGCACTTCAGTTTCAAAGGCAAAGAAAAACTTTTAAATATTTCAGTCAGAATCTTATTGCATACTAGGGAATAATTATTCTTCAATTAAGCAATCTTCTACTCCTAACAATGTGGGAGTGGTTCACACCTGACAGTTCAGATCATCAGAGTTCTCAGAATGAATCACACAGTGCAAAGGGCTTGTGGTGCTGCATTAATGGTGCTGCTCTGTGATGTGTGTGCCATGAGCATTTTGATATCTTGTTTATATGAGGAGGGCACTAACAAAGTTTGGGCACAAGAAACAGTAGCACGGCATGAATCCTCACTTACAATCACAGGGATGAACAAGAACACAAACAGCACTGTTTTTTTTTCACTACAGGAAAGCTCTGTGATTTGTTGAAAGCCTGAAAAGTGAGGAACATTTCCCTGAAAATCCCCTGACACAGCAGCACAGAGTTTTGTTTTTAAAATGGAATTTTAAGACCACCAGCTCCTCTGACAAAGCTACCACCTGGCACTTGGTAGGAACTGAAACTGCTTCTTTTTGCCCTATCCCTCTTTATTCCTCTTGCTGTGACTCAATGTCATGATGCTGCACACAGAGTTGTAGTAAAACATCCATTTGACTGCACCTGGGAGAATCCACATGAATGTTTTGCACTGCCCTGCTTGGAATCCCTGTAGCTCCACTCTTCGATCCCCCTCCACCTTCCTATTCCCCAAGCAGCCAGCCTGATAAACCTGATGCAGCAGTCCTAGGAACTAGGAATATTTCCTAGACCACTAGGAAAATCCTTTTGCACAGGGTCCCCCCTGCCTCTGATCTCAGAGAACCCTCCAAAGTCCTCTCCTTTCCAATTCCTATGGAAGGGAATATTCTCTTTGAAATTTCCTTTGAAATAAAGCATGCATTTCCAATGCCAAGCAGTAAGTTGTGTGGAAATGGTTCAAAACTCAGTAATTAATAATATTTCCAATGCACTCAATAAATAGGAATAGCTGTAGTAAAGCATTATCAATTTATACTTTAAAAAAGTATCCTGAAATCTGGAAAGCTATCTAATATCAGTATAAAAGAAAAATGATATTTTTTCTTGGCTACTCTTAGCAATATAAGTGATTTAACACTTTTAGTTCTCTCACTTCAAACATCCTGCTTTTTCTTCTTTTAGTTGTGCACAGTTGGAAGGGACTTTTTAGTGGATTTAAGTATATTAATGTGAGATGTTGGGGGAAATCAGTGATTGTTGCGACGATTATTGCTCATAGGAGAGAAAGAAGTAAAAATCCTGGAGGCAGGACCCTGACACATTAAGCAAACACTCTCCCTTCTCTGATGCTGAGGGAAGAAAGTATCTTCCAGAGAGCTGTCAAATACTTGCAATTTACTCCAGAGTTTGGAGCCATAGATCTAAACCAGGGAACCCCACTGTGCATTCTGTAACCTGTATTTTACTGTTCTAAGTGAGCTTTGGTTTCATAATGCTGGCATGGTCTACTAGAACAGTGATGTAAGTATTTGTGATTTAAGAGACATTAGAGAAATATTCCAAGGATTTCTCAGGGAAAACACTTCTTACAAAGATGCAGGTTTTCTTTAAAAATTACATGCATTTTTGCCAAGTATTTCAGTTAAATTGGATGTGATTATAAATAGAGAAGCCTTCAAAAGCATGTAAGGCTTTAACTCACTTCTCCCCTTTTGCCTGGCACTCCTCCTTCCCAGCCCTTCCAAACACTTCTTATTTGTATAAAGTGTCTGTTTATTCTCTTTGATCTATTAACAAGATATGTTCCATAAGCAGAGCAAAAAGTGAACTTTTGCCACCAGCTGGCAGAGTTCACTCCCATTCAGATAGGAAACCACTTTGTGTGATTTATTGCAGCTCACCTCCCCTTAGTTTCTTAATTTCTTGTACAAAGCCAAGGGAAAAATGAATTAATTCCACAGCTCTTTAAAGCTGTTCCTTGGGATATTTTATTTTTAACACTAACATTTGTTCATCTTTGTACCCATTCCATGACTGCTTCCAGAACACTCTCCCCCACAGCACAGCAGAACCTTCCTGCTCCTGTTTTCCTTCTCTAACAGTTGAACCTGGGGAAAGCACACTTTCATTTAACCTTTCCTTTGAAATTCTGTGTATGCAGCCAATTAAAATCAAGTAGTCAATGTAAATAATTGATCTAACCCTTGTGGTTGAGGAAAAGGAAGTTGCAGGAGGAAGAACTAGAGAGGCCAGCAGGAAAGGCTTATAGGATTAGATGTGGTTTAGGCTTGTGTAGTGGAGTGGGATTTGATGACAAGTGGCATCTTTGACAACCAACGTGGCAGACCTGGCTATTAAAACTTCCTATGCCCTTACAACAGGTGTCAAAGTTGCATTCGTAAAAGTCCCTTTACTTTTTCCTGCTCTTGGACAAGATGCTGTTTCACAACACTTTATTTTGTGTTGATAAGCAGATTTTGTGGTGTTTTTTTTTTTTTTTTTTTTAATATTGTTATGAAGTCTCCTTAGGGGACCAAAGAATTTTTGGGACCAAAGAATTTTCTCTTTGTAGTGACTAACTCCAGAGCCAAGGAAGTTATCATACATCCTAAGGTGGGTTTAGAAGGATATTAAACAGGTAGTCAGAGTACATAGTTAGAAAAGGAGTTTAGTGAGGCAGGGAATAAAACCACCTGGATATTTACCTACAAATCCATACAGATCAGAATAGTGAGTAAAAAATTCATGTTATCAGGAATATTTAAAAACAAATGGGTGGGGTACTGGTGGGATTATTGTGTTTAATTAGTAGTGGCAAGAAATTTGTGTTGGTACAGGCACAGAATAAGGTCAAATATATAATTTCATTAGCTTGTCTTTCAGAGGATGGCAAATACAAGGACACATAAATACAAGAATACGCTATTCTTATGTTGAATTTAAAGAATTTTCATCCCTAATACTTCTCTACTCGAGTGACTGTGCACACTCTACTGCAAAGAGGCAGTTTAGGCTGCCTCTGAAAGATGTGCAATGCCACAGGAGGGTTTGAGGGCACACTGTAGATGAGTGTCCTGACTGGCAGTGAAGAAAATTCTAGTGTGACACTTCAAAAAAACATGTCCAACCATGATGTGCAAATTGCAGGATCCAGGTGAGGGTTTAGTAGTGACAATAATTACAACAAGAATAGTTTTGTTGTTGTTTTTGGTTTGGTTTTTTTTGGGTTTTTTTGGAGCTGAGAAGCAACTGCTACAGCTCAATGCTAGATTCTCCAGCAGGTGGGTGATGGCAAATAAACTACAGCTGTGTTTGCTGTGGCTTTCATTTTACTTTGAATTATTTATAAATAGCACTAGGAGCAATTTAGGCATTACCACATGATATGCCCTTTGAATTATTAGCTGGTTTTTTTCTCTTGAACTTACTGAGCAGGTAGGAGCTAGATGGAAGATAATTTCAGTGAGGTGCAGAGCACAGCTCTTCTCAGACCCATGACTCCCGTGGTCATGGCAGCAATAATGAAGTTTTGAGTGAGCTTTCAGAAAGAAAATTCAGCTAGTGCTTTAATATAACAATGTGCTGCAAGGTACCTGACCACACAAATACTCTTCAAACAGCACCATCTGTGTATATCACAGTGCTGACAGAAAAGTAACCTAAAAATGGAGTGAAATGAAGCAAGACCTATTGCTCTGTTCTTGTCCTCCTGCAGAACACACTGGTATTCTGTTGCACCATCCCCAGATTACAATAAATGTTAATACCATGTCAATCCCCTATTTGATGTCCTATTTCCCATTTGTGCTTTTGGTGTTCTTCTGTTGCTGTACCTGGAAATGACAGCCCTGGTGTGCTCAGCCTGGAGCTGACCTTTGCTTTGCCAGCCATTTATCTGTTGCCTCTCCTTTGCTCCTCCAAGCTGATGTCAGCTAATACCTGAATATCAGTGTTGGTTGGGCTTTTCTCCTATTCAGTTTCTCAAACTTGGAAAAGGTTTATAGTAAAGATCTTCAAGGATCTGTGTGCAATGTGTTCCTTTAAAATTCACATTTCCAAGTATGCATGCAAAACACTTGACAAAGACAGCTGTCCTGTCATACTGCCCAAGCATGTCTTGTTCTTACCTTGTCCTTCCCTGCCTGTCTGAAAGCATCTGTTGTCCCATCTCTGCTTTGGCAGAATGTTGAACTTATTTTAACTGTTTGCCCATCACTGCCAATTGGCCTACCTATCAGACAGGGAGAGAACTTTCTATCTGAATGATAGACTGAGGCAATATTTTTTAAAAAGTAATAGCTGTGAATGATGATTGAGAATCTAAAATCATAAGCTCCTTGTGACCAGGGTTCTCTGCTTTTCCATGCAGGGATAAAGGAGTTCTGTATGTACTGAGAAATGCTTTTAGTAGGAAAACGTCAAGAACAGATTTCCTGAACCAGACCTTTCTTTCTGCTGCACAGAGTGACACATCAGCTGTGGAGCCAGCCTTCCTCCAACAGAGCAGAGCTTGGTTCTGCAGTGAGGTGGTTCAGGAACTGAAATCTCTGACACACAAATAGGGACTTGCAGTCAGTGTGTTGATTGTGCATACAGCTGGTGCATACCCTGATCCTACCTGTGTCAATTCTGCTCCACCAGGCAGTGGGAGCTTGGAACAGGGCAGGGATGGCACAGAACCTTTATATGTGAAGGCAAAGATTATGTTTTTCTCTCTTCTGGTTGTTTACTCAGTAAGGAAAGGAAACTGCAACTGATATTTCTCAATAATAACCCCCTACAAAAGCAGCATGTCATATTTTCATATAATTACAGGGCAGGAGTCACTGCCCACAGTCCTTCCTCTGCAAAAAATCTTTGGGTACAGAAGCAAATGAGGTGGTTTATTATTCATTTCCAGAAGACTTGTGGAAAGAATCTCAGGAGAGGGAGGAGAACAAGAGAAAGATGAAGAGCCCCATTAAGGATACCCAGGGAACACAATAATGCACTTTATAGTCCAAAAACTTTTACTTATGCACTATCATGGACAAAAAAGATTCAAGTCCAGGAAGCCCAGCTTGTAGCCAGTCCAAATAAAACTTCTGATCACTAATTTGGATAGTGAGGAAAGAAGTGCACAATTACACATCAATTCACTCTACACCAGTCCTCAAAACCGCATGCTCACTCCCCCTGAGAAAACAGACAGCGAATAGGCTGAGGTTGTCGTGCATGTGATGCTTTTTCCACTCTTTCCTTCTCACTTATCTCCCTCCCACACTGTTCCTTTGTGTCCCTGCCCTGGTTTAACCCCAGCTGGCAGCTCACCTCACATGGCTGCTCACTCACTCTCTCTTGCTGGAATGCAAGAGAGAATACAAAGAGTAAAAGTGAAAAAAACTCACAAGCTGAGATAAAGACAGTTGAACAGATAAAGCAAAACCCTTGCTTACAAGCAAAGCAAAACAAGGAATTGATGCACCACTTCCCATGGGCAAGGGGGTGTTCAGCCACCTCCAGGACAGCAGGGCTCCATCACAGCAGTGGCGACTTGGGAAGAAAAATACTGTGAGTCCCAAAGTACCCCCTTTCCTCCTCCTTGCCCCAGCTCTGTATGCCGAGGATGATTTCACATGGTCTGGGGTATCCCTGTGATCCATTGTGGTCAGCTCTCCTGGCTGGGTCCCCTCCCAGTTTCTATGGCACCCCCAGGCTGCTTGACCAAGGCTTGGCTCTGTGTGAGTCCTGCTCATCCCTGTGATAACATCACAGTTTTTCAGCACAAACACGAAACACAGCCCCATACATTCTACTATGAAAAAATTAACTCAATCCCAGTTAAAATCAGCACTGTTGTCCACAGCTGTAGTCCCTCTAGGGGAATTGCTGTCCCTTTTGGCTCCGTGTGTCTCCCTCCAGCCTCTTCCCTTCTGATGACGGCTCTTTTCCTAAATATGCTTGTGTAGGAGCACCATATGCTCCTCATATTTATTCCCCCAATTTTGGAGGGGTTTGCCTTAGCCTCTGAGCTGGCTACAACCAGCTCCAACCACCTCGGGGCAGCTGAGCTCCTGCCCAGGACAGCCCTGGTGCTCCCAGCTGCATCAGCCCTGAGACTTGTGCCCCTTGCAACAGGGGCTCATCTTCCACTGCTGGGCTCTGTGTGAGAAACAAAGTTCAGCAAAAGGTAGAACAAGGCTCAGGAAGGAATGAGATAAGTGCTAAATAGAGGAATTTATAGAAGAAGAAAAGGAAAAAATCCATGTCTGGAATGTGTGGGGAGCAGCTGTGACCTTATTTGCGTGTGTTCTTTCCCATTGTGGGCACATCAAGTGGATTAATGGAGGTCAGAGAAACTTCATTCAGTTCCAGGTGTCCCTGTCCATGGAGCTGGATGATCTTTAAGGTCCCTTCCAACCCAGGCCATATGACACTCCTTTTGCTCCTAGTTGTGCTTCCTCCCTGGCAGGGAGGCCTGCAGCCTGTGTGGGCACACGCCTCTGCTGCCATCCTGTGTGCCCCGTGCTCTGTCTGCCCATCTCAAGCAGGGGGTGAGGAGAAAAGACTTCTCCCCACCTTTTTTGGCTTTGTCAGCTCACAGTCCTGAGAGAAAAGGAGAGGGGAGAGACTTTGCATTCCTCACAGCTCTTGCTTCACATGCCTCTGTGCAATATTCCTGAGACAGAAACGAGTACACACAGAGCGCTGCTCCTCTCTCACCTTCTCTGGAGGATGTTGGAGTGGAAGTGGCACATTCAGAGATGTAGTTGTACCATGAACAGCCCATGTCAATGGGTGAAGTGCAGCTCATGAGTGTCCCAGCAGCAGGCTGGCTCCCTGGGCATGGATGGCTCTGGCTGAGGGGGGTGGTTTCTGGGCAGGCAGCAGTGCTCAGTGATGTAGGATAAACAAACTCCCCACCATCAGCCTTCCTGCAGCGGGGTCACATTGGAAATTGCTTCAATCAATACTGAGCAGAGCTCTAGCTCTTAACTCTGCCTCTGCATTTCCAACCCTTCATCCTAATCACTTTTAATTTATTTTCCAGATTTGCTGGAAGGCAGCGTCTCCTCAGCACAGGCTTTGTACAGATCAATCCCTTTGCAGCCTTTCAGGTTCGATGTACAAATTTGTGTTTCTCAGTAATGCAGAATGGAAAGCATGGAAAGGTGGTCAGGGTAATTTCTGGTGCATGAGATCTTATACAATGTTGTGATAAGCTTTGCAATCACTGCATCATTACACTAATTGTTTGTCACTGTGCACATGTGCATATAATCAGCAGCCTTGAACAGAATACATTACATTACTCTTGTGTCAGACATGGTGTGTCTCAATCCATCAAGAGGAAATGGGGAGAAATGAATGTAGGGAAGTGTTTAAGCCAGAAGCAGAGATTCTAATTATCACACACCAAGAACTTCACATATTTTCTAAACTGAGTTGTCATGCTGCTACTGATTATAATTGTCTTCTGCCATTGACAGGTGATTGTTTTGTGATTTCTGTGTCTAATGAAAATTCATTTTAACTAGAAAATTATTTTTTACTATTCTGGATTCACTTGGAGAATTTTTTGGAAAGTATCTCTGCTGCTACTTTTACCTCTTAACACAATCTTGAAACTATGTTTTCTGCTTAATAAACTTAATTGAGAAAATTTAAGTAGTTTTTTGGTGTGACTCACAATATTGACACATAGATGATGTCTCTGCAGTAATAATGGAGATGATTAGTGCAAAATAAGAAGAATAATTTGGCTTTATCTACTTTTGTGTTATTACAAACAGGAAGTTAATTGAAGTTATGTCCCTTTTTGAAAGCTGTGTGATACAATCCATCAGTGGGAACCAGGATATGAAGTTCAGTGATATCTGACTGGCTGAAAGAGCCCTCAAGACTGAGCTTAATATGAAACAAAAGCAGGTCTTCTAAAATTGCATAAAGATGGTTAAATGAGTCTCTTAATTCTGCTGTTTAACACAGTGATGGGTGATGGTCTCATCTCACCTATTCCTGCTTTCCAGGCTCAGGGAATGACTGAAGCCTTATCCTGAGACAAGAGAAGAGGAAGCCCTGGGGCAAACCTGACGAAATGACAAATCCTGGTTTCTCTGTCAGAGTGGATGCAGCAAAGATAAAGAGTCTCCTTCATTAATTTGGTCCAAAACTGAATCTGAATTTTTGAGCTCAATTTCTGCAAAGCGGTGTAGGGTTCTACTGAAGCAGTGTTGAGTGGAGGAGAGAAAGGGGAGAAAGATGGAGAAATCTCTCATCCTGATGAAGAGTTTCCAATAAAGCAATCTTCTTATGGGAAATGAACTGAAAGCAGTTACATACTGTCCTGTTACCTTCTCATATACATCTACACAAAACCTGTGGCTGCAAGTCTGAGCATTGGACAGAAAGCAACATGTAAAGAACTGGTTTGATTATGCAGGAAAATGGATCAATGGTAACTGCAAAGCCAAACACATGCTGTGAAAAAGCACACACACTTTTACAAAGAGATAATTACCGTTGTGTCTTCTGTCGTTTTTGAGCATGTCTTGTTGTAGAGGGGACCACTGGTACCTGAGGCCAACAAAAATCATGGTGTATTTGTTCTTGCGTGGGGTAGATACCAGGGGAACAGGCAGCTGAACTTCAACAAGAGAAAGAATGTTGATTTGTTAATTAAACACTGCTCCTAAAGCTGAGGCATGTACATTTGTTTCTGCAACAAGTTTCATAGATTAAGCCATTAGCTTTATTGTAACGTTTTACCTATAAATCATAAACCTGGTATTATATCTAAAATTCTTAGAAAAATCCTATGGTTTTTAAACTTTTGAAGTAATTTACAGTTTAGCTGTAAGAGCATTACATGCATTTTATTAATATATTCCAAATGTAATTTAAAAAGCAATTAATCCTCTTCCTAGTTTGGTCTACAGTATTTAGGAAAACCCCAGAAAATATGAGGAAAAATTACTGACAAAAAATCAGGACTAAAAATAATTACATTTATTATTTTTATGGAACACTGTCCTGGATTGCAATATAATTTATTGTCTGCAGTCTCCAATTTGTCTTCAGATATCCTAAACTTCTTCTAGGTTGCTAATATGAGACATGATATCCTCTTTCAGTCAAGTTGAGCAACCTGCAGCTGCTATGCATGGAACATCTCTACATATTCCTTTGTAACAGAAAATACTGAGCTCTGTTGAGCCATGCTCTCACTAGAGAATTCATTTGGTAGACTCTCAAAAAGCACCTTACCAAGCTGTACATTCTGACCAGCTTTTTGTGAGTACCTTTGGCTGAGCAGAAGGAGCCCAAGGGAGCACCCTGCCCACGAGGTTTGTCAAAAATGGAGAACCTAGTCAAGACTTACTGAGCAGCTGAGCTATACTGGCTCTGTGGTCCACCTTTTGAGATAGTCAGTCCTTGAAATTTTAATGCTACTCACCTTCCACACTATTATTTACTTTGCTTGATAAACTACAAAGCGTGCTGGCAGAGAATTATTCTCATGTTGCATTTCTCTCCTACAAGGCAATGGAAAAATGCTTAGAAATAAATTGCCAGAGCAGAAGTGCCATTTCTCAGAATTTCACAGGCTGTGGTCTTTGATGCTAACACAGTTAATGTACAGTAAGCTTTTTAATGTAAATACTAAATGTTCAGGAAATCACTAAAGAAAATGCAAAATACGGAGCTCAGCAATAGATTATGCCTCTGATTTGGCCATTTTACAGTAAGCATTTCCTTATGTTTTTTCCCTCCTGAAAGAGCAATTGAGAAATTGTCCAAGAAACAGCAAGTGAGTGGTGTGATTGTCACATTTGGGTAAAGAGATTGTCACATTTGCCATCAAGAGTGACCTTGACAGAGTTGGGGGTTACCAGCATAAATCAGTCATGGACCTGTTAGAGCAGGTCCAGAGGAGTGCCACAAAAATGGTCAGAGACCTGGAGCACCTCTCTTACAAACGAAAACTGATAGAGTTGGGGTTATTCAGCCTGGAGAAGGGAAGGGTGGGACAAAACCTTGCTGCAGATTTCCTATACTTAAAGGAGAATTATAGGAAAACTGGGGAGACAGTTTTTACCAAAGCCTGCAAACAGGCAGGACAAGGGATAATGCTTTTAAACAAAAAGAGAGTAGGTTTGGATTGGCCATGAGGAAGACTTTTTTAAGGTCTTTTTTAAACACTGAAACAGGTTGCTCAGAGAAGTTGTAGATTACCCATCCCTGGAAGTGTTTAAGGTCAGGTTGGATGGAGCTTTCAGCAACTCAGTCTAGAGAAAGGTGTCCTGCTCACGGCAGGAGGGTTGGGCTAAACGCTCTTTGAAAGTCTGCTCCAAGCCAAAGCCCTCTGGGACTCCATTAAACCTCACTTTTCTGAAGGGAATATTGTACAAATATTTGTAAAAGAATTCCTAGCTATGACCTCTGTAAAGGTATCAGGGATTCTGCACAGAAATCAGAGATAACTAGAACTTCATTTTTGCAAATTCTCATGTTCTCTGCTTAACTTCCTGATCAGTGTTCCCTTCTGTCCCTTCTTTCCCAAACACGTTAGTTTACAGATGTTATAACTGAGTATTGATCCAGGAGTGATCCAGCACAAACTTCAGGGTTCCACTCACAGGGCTCACGGGACCATAAAGTTAGGGCTGGGTGGATTTTTTTAATCAGGTAGTGAGACATTGAGGGAGTAGAATTTTAATGTCATTTGGGAGTTGTTGAATACTTCACTATTTCATTCTACACCTCAGCTTCTTGTAACTTAGCATTTTTAACATAAAGCTGTACAGCTCTCTCCATGGATATTAACCATAAAATGAGGATAATATTTTGAGGACATCCAATGAAGTCACTGAAACATATTTTCAAGCTTTGTTTTTTATTCTACACAAACTATTATGTTTAAAAGCATTAAGGTTGCAAAGACAAGCACTCTAAAGCAACATTCACCCTGTACTTTCTTCCCTTGTGAGATTTTTGAGCAGAGGCACTTTTTAGTATCTATCCATCAAAATCCAAGCTTGTTTTTGGGGGTATCCAAATAAATAATACTAATAGTAGATGCTGCAGTGAAGCAATGCCACCACAACCTTTTGGATTTAATATGGATGACATAACTAGTTAATTTTCATTTTGCAATTGAATGCACCTTTTGCAGCCTGTAATTTTCTCTCTTCTTCCTTCCTTATACAATAAATATTTTATCCCTAGGACCTGATTGTCAAACCTGGAATGTTTTCCAGGTTATTCAGTTGATTCCCATTTCATTATATCCTAGAGCAGAATTCTTCACTGCTGCTGCTCACAGATCATAAAAGAACCAGAGCACAGCAGGCAATGCCCCATTAATGGACCACTCGAGCATCCCTGTGCACAAATGCTAAACACCCTCCATCCATCACCACTGCACACTACCCACACTTCAATTCAGTTATTTGGAGGAATATGTCTAGATGGGAACCAGCTCAACTATGAAGAAATTGTTAGGGGTTTTTTGGGTTTTGTCTTTTTTTAAAAATTTTATTTTGTTTTCTACTATGGTCATATTTCATTCATGCAATTTAAAAAATAAAATAAAATTTAAAAAAGAAAGAAAAAAAAAAGAGAAAGAACTTGAACTAAATTTTCAGCCCACTCCAGCTCCTCTTGGATCAGGACGACAAACCTGCAACATCTGGGTATCCTTCAGCGTCAGTGTACTTCTGTTTGTCAGTCAGCATTTCCTTAAATAATAGCTTTGAACATGCATGTATTCAGACTTCCTGGTGTAATTAGTAGTTAGGCAAGATTAGTGCCAGGGCAGGCAACATGCCATTGCAGTTGATAAGCTCTACAGCTGTATCTGCACCAATGGATTCTAAGAAAGTGTCTTAAGGAAATGCTTTTGGAGATGATTTTTTTTTATTTATTTATGGGAGATATTTTCAACTACTCCTTTCATAAGTCTATTTTCTCTAATTTTTAGCCCTAAATCCCATTGTCTGCATCATTGTGGAGACCAAATCACTTAGTGAACAGGCAGAGGAAAGAGAGATTGCTTGAAAGCATGAAAGACAAGTATCCTGCCCTAGGACTTATATTATAGTAAACATGATGGCAGATTCTATAGATGGACCAACAGTTTTCATTGCTAAGTTTTTATTCCATCAGGTGACACAGTCAGAATTAGACTCCTGGTAACCTCCATAGGCAGCCCAGTAACTCCATGGTTGCAATTAGTTTTGTTCTTATTTATTAATTGATTTGAATTTGGAGCAATTGTTTCCCCAGTTGGTAATCTGGAGGGAGCTTGAGATATTGGCATGAGATGTTCCAGTGCTGGTAAGTCATTGCTTGAAGTAATTCCCTGCTTTTTTCTGCACTTATGCATTTTTTTTTTCCCTTACTAGGAAGCACATTCTTGAATATCAAAATATTTATTGCATTGTGAGATGAGGAGATACATTTTTTTTTTAAATGAAGCTCTAAATTTCATCCACTGATATTTTTAATCTCCATTTTTGAGGTACTGCTCTTTTTCATATTATTGAAAGCTGAGGAAGGGGAAAAAACCAATGAAAATAAATAAATATAAATAAATCATTGATTTATTTATATTTGTTAGTAATTGTCTGTTTAAAAACAATCCCTCAAAACTAATAAAAAAGAGATAACCATCAAAATGTCTATTTCTAATAGCTCTGTTATTATACTTCTTCCAGTACTAGAAAATATCTACCATGTGAAAAACAGCAAATAGAGTCTTTTTTCAGTTTTCTATCCTCTGCACAAGGCTGTTCTATGAAATAAATACAGGAAATCGTTGGTTTCAGAGTCAAAGGATGCCCCACCTTTGTATGTGTAGAGGTCTCAAAAATACTGCTTTGAATACAGTATTCAAGGAAAATGTATTTTTCTGGATGAAATCAAAAGAGTTTTCTTCATATTCTGTCATGCCTATTCATAATTTCAAGCTGTTAGCCTTAAAATAACACTTCAAGTTTCACTATCTTCTATATTTCAGTAAGAAAGACAACTTTAAAAGTGTCGAAGGTTACTGAGACAGCTTGCCTGACTTCTCCTGGGGTTTAGATTTATGGCAATTTTCACCAAGCTCAGGAAAAAAATTTGAACAAAGACAAGACTACTGTATTAGGATTAAAGAAAAATCTGGAAGAATTTAGTGGGGAAAAATGAATTAACAGCTCTCACACTTCATATTAGTCTAAAGTAAATAATACAACAGCAACAGCAAGTATGGACACAACTCTATCACCTCAAGTAACTACTATTTTAGTAAACTGAAAATTGCAATTTAGTGTTAAATAAATAAAAAAACCTGCAAATGGTGAGAATTATTTAACTATTTACAAGATTTTTCACAAGGTAAAAAATGAAAGGAAAATTGAATAGCATTGATTATTTTCTCTAGTAATAGGTATTAACTCAAAATCCTTGAGTTCAGATTTTTACAGTCTTTTCATATCACAGCTACAAGAAAAGTAGAAGTAAAATTAAAAAGCAGGAGCTGAAAAGTCTGCAATTCAAGGTCAAAGGGCTTGGCTGTTCCTTGCCAGTGATGCCTGACAGAGATGCTATTTCTATGCAGTCTGCTTGGGAACTGAGCATGTGGCTGGACAGGGAGAAAGGTTTTAATCATTTCCTTGCTCTTTTCCTTTAGCCAATGGAGATGAATCCATGCATGAAGGTCCAGGAGGCAAAGTGGAGAGCAGGGAATAGGGGTGGTTGTAATTTGCAGCTCACATTGACTAACCCAGCAAAATAAGAGATGGGAACCTTTTATGGTGTAGAGGTATAATCCATACTTGCCATAGCCCCCAGAATGCAATGGAATGCTCAGGGTGCTGGAGCTCATTCTATGTGTTCCCCAGGAATCATTCTCCCTCCAGCAGTATTTCTAATCTCCAGAAATAAAATAATTAAGTCAATTAAATCCAACAGAAATCCTAACAAGCAGCCTAATTTGATAAGATGTAGGGTAGTTTGGACCATGCTGAAATTACCATTGACTCAGAAGAGCCAGAGCTTCTCTTGCCATCACTGCAGTTCTGCCTGGTCTGATGTACTCCCCAAGCTGCTCTGCAAAACATCCCATTGTCTCCTAGATTTTGTATGTTTTTAGTACCAAAAAAGAATATGAAAAAAATATGAAGAAAAGTACAGAGAAGATTTTGATGTTGTTTTTTCTCTCTGTGCTTCCCCTTTTTTCCCTTGTCATCTTCACTTGCTTGCCCTCCTGGGCTTAGCTCACATCACAGCTCCCTGTGGGATGCTGCTCACAGGGAACAGCTGAGTGCTGTGCAGTTCCAGCAGGGAGAGAGGCACTAAACTCTGCTCACTCCAGTCATATGTGCAATGCCTCAACTACAAAGGGGAAAAAACTCCCACAGTTTAGAAACAGCAGTGCAGAGGAGCCTGAGTTAAAAATTGAAAATGTTTTCTGCTATACACAATTTCTGTAGATCTGTCTACAATCTAAAGACTGCAGGATGAGATTCAGAACTAATGCTCATTTAGATGTATGAAAAGCAGAGCAACTTTGTAGCAAAGAGCCATGCTCAGCTCTACTTTGCAAGCATTTTATTTGCATCATTATCACTGTCTTTATTTTAGTGCCATCTCCAAAAAACGGATCCTTCACTTTCGCACCAGTCCTGTGTACTTGAGTTGCATGGATACCAGATCAATATTAATGATAATTAATTAATTAATATCTTTCCCTGCCAAACCTGAAATCACAACCTCTGCAGTCACTGGAGCTGTACATTTTAGTGAACCCGGGACAGAGCTGCAGTGCCAGCTCATCATCTGATCAGAGCCTTGTGGAGTGGGCTTCAAGACTAACTGAGCCAGCTGCCAGGGACAGCCCACAGTAACACAACTCTACTGATACCATGCTTACACTTGTCAGCTTGTGTGGTATCTGAAATCCTGACACACTGTCAGCCCATGCAGAGTGTGTCTAGAAGCCATAAAATAAATGTGATGCCATGTGGCAATTACCATCACTGGTGCTTCAAAACACAGAGCTGGTGGGAAGAATGCCTGTGGGGTTTTGTGGGAACACCCTGTGGATGATGCAAAGGAAGTTCAAAGGAAGAGATGTTTAAGAGATGATTTTGTTTAGCCAGAAAACACAAACTGAAATTACTGAGAACTAAATATCTATATTAATGGCACTCTTATTTTTTGACATGGAGACGATTTGCCTCAAGCTTTTAGATCCAGAGTGACAGTGAGCTGCTATGAATCCAACAATGCTTTGCTTCAGCCTTTAGTAGCTGTTGAATTTTTTTTTCATGCAGTAGAAAGCATGATGTCTGCTCCTGTGTCCCCTTGTCAGGTGTTATGAAATCAGCCTCCCTTCGAAGCTTTTACTGGTGTTACTTTACTCTGCAGGTTCTGAGGAAGGCAGAAGTAGCTGAAGGCCATTGAAAGGCCAGTGATGCCTCCAGTTCTGCAGGAGCAGCCCTGCCTGTTTCATCCAATGAAACTCTCTCACTTGAAGCCTAATTAGAGGACCCTGAAATAGATCTTTCACACTTATTCTCAAAAAGATTCAGATTGACAGCTAATAAGTAGTGTCCATCTGCTGACATGACTGCTCCAAATAGAAGAAGATCAGCTCAGAGAAACCCAGTAATGACAGGGTCCTTCAGATGGAGCTCTGTGCAAACCTGCTCTAACAGGGAAGGGCATATTGGAGGGGGAAAGTTTAATTTGTTCTGAAAAACTCAAATCTGTATTTAATACATATGATCCTGTAAGCTTGATCTTGGCTCTCTAAGGCTCTAGTTATTTGGGCTTTGCAAGGTGTTGTGGAGTCTGCATTTTCACAGTAGGCTCAAGTAAACCTGGTTATTTTATTTTTATATTAAATTATTATGCTTTTCACTTGGGCAATTGATTGTATTGGCCATCACTTTGGTTACATTCATAGCTACTCATTCACATAGAAATTATGAATCATACTTTTTCAGTGCCCTTCCATGACTTAAAATTACAAAATAAAAATCTAGAAATTGGTGGAGGGCTCCAAGACAATGATAAAACAGTAACTTTTAAAGATTATCTTTCCTCTCAGTTTTAGTTACAACTCCTGCAGGGGGCCAACGACTTTCTTTCAAACTGCATACTCTGAGGGGCTGCTCACATGACATTTTTATGAACACAGCTTTTGCCAATCAGACACAAGACCCAGGAGATACAACCCTGACCATTCTGCTCTTTCCCACTGCATGGAATGCTGCATCTGTTCCTGTCTGGGATTTTTGGTTTTGGTAAAGAGAAAAGAATTTGAACAGGCCACCTGCAGATGAGACCAGAGTTACTGTTTTCTTAGTCTGTTTGCAGACTGAGGGCAGAGGGCAGGCACAGAATTCTGCTGTGGTGGATTGAAAACGAGCATGACTTTAATTAAATGAGACAAAATACCATGCTAGCATGAAAACTGTGGTCTATTTATACACACGAGTCTTTTTTGATATCTTCATTTATTTGGTAGAATGATGGTGAAATACTGTTTGTGACTGGATTTTTTTATCATTTGAAGAACTGTTATATGTGTCACAGCAGTTGCAATCTCATTTTCATGGGTGTGGAGAGTCAAGCTCAATCTTAGTCTTTCCCTCTGCCATGCTAGTACTGATCACTGCTGGGCCAGAGAGGAACAAATGATTGGCAAGATATAAGAAGTGGTGATAAATGGAAAATGGCTGATGTTAGTTTATTCCTTAATGAGATAAATTTAATTAATGGATGAATGATCTTCTTTTTTTTTTTTTTTCCCTGTGAAAATATGAAGCATAAAAAACCCAGCTAGCACAGAAATCAGATATGCTATTTTGGAGACAGTCTGTAAAAAATATGAAAAATACTGATTTAATATTTTTATATATATATATATGTAAAAAATATTCTTAAAGGTAAGTGAAGACTAACTTTTGCAGACTGAAAAGTTGCTGAATGTATCTGAAGTTGAAGAACAGGAGTGAGGTAACTCAGTTTACAGTAATGCTTAAAAGTGGTGTGTGTGGAATCAGTTGGAATAGGATAAATCTACTTCAGTCTCCCATTGTTTTTAAATTCCCCTGCTGTTTTCTATGCCCATGCATATTTGTATGTTCCCATTTTCTGGGTTTCATGGTTTGTTCTTCCGAGATCTCAAACACTGTAGCTCAGAAATGTGATCTACATGTTAAGGGAGGTGATTTCTACCCCTCCTCTGTTCTTGTGAGGTGCCCACTCAGAGTTCTGGCTCCTGCTCTGGTGTCCCCATCGAGAGCAAGACGTGGAAATGTTAGAGAGGGTCCAGAGGAAGGCAAAACAAGAATGGTCCTATGAAGCTGAGGGAGCTGGGGTTATTCAGCTTGGACAAAGAAGGCTCGAAGGAGACCTTATAGCAGCTTTTCAATACCTAAAGGGGGTTATAAGAAAGATGGAGAAAGAATTTTACCAAAGTNAGCAGTCTTCCAATACCTAAAGGGGGTTATAAGATGAAGAAAGAATTTTACCAAAGTCAGTAGTGACAGAACAATGGATAATGCTTTTGAACTGAAAAATATAGATTGGACATGAGGAAGAAATTTTTAAGATGAGGGTGTTGAGACACTGGAATGGGTTGTCCAGAGAAGCTGCAGATGGAAGTTTCAAGACGAGATTTGAAGGGGCTCTGAAAAAACGTGACCTAGTGATAGATGTCCCTCCCCAGGCTGGAAAAGATAATCTTTAAAGGACCCTTCAAACCCAAACTACTCTGTGATTCTATGATTCCACATTTGGGAAATGCTATAGACACTGAAGCTCATAGCATGAGCATTTTAGAAAATGGAAATGCATGACAAAATCCTTTTTCAGTCTAAATTAGGGTGAAGCAAGTGTCTCAAGCAGATGTTTTGCTCATTAATCACCCCAATCTACCACACTACAAAATCAAGTCCATTACAGCCAAAACATGAAAACAAACAATAAGGGCAATGTACTGCCTTCAGCTGCCATGATTTTCTATACATTAACACTGATATTGAGGACATAAGATTGCAACAAAAGCTACCAGAAGTGAATAAGAACCCACCTCTTCTATGAGAAAACAGCCTATGGATAACTCCATCTCCAGTACCTAGCCATGTGTTTGTGCTATGACTGCATACAGATATGCCTGATTTCCTGGTGATACATGGTGCTGGAATGCTGGAATTCTAACATTTCAGTGGACATTCCAATATGGAATCTTTTTTCCAGCTGTAGCTTTTGCGTAAGTGTAAGGGAAAGATTTATTTCTTCCTAGTTTGAAAACAAACCAACTGCAAACCCCTAAGAAAGCTGTGAGACAGAAAACAATCCACTCTCTTGTGAAAACTGAGAAAGATGAAAAGTACAACCCGTGATTTTCTCCAGTCAATCCACCCCCATGCAGAGGATGTAACATGAATAGGGAATGGCATGGACTTAGCCTGTCCTCTTTGCAGCTTTTCACTGGTAATCTTGCAGTTTTATTAAGATGTTGTAATAATTGTGATACACTGTGCTATCACCAGGAGAGAGTTATTTCAAACAGAGTATGCTGTATTTTAACTGAAACTGTAATTTAATCGCTGTTTTCAATGTTACTTTTAAACTCTCTTACATCCTACACAAATGTCACTTGATAATATTAGTTTATGGGTTTTTTTTATTTTTCCCCTTTTATTTTTTTAAATCAAGCCTTTGAATTCTGCAAGTCATTTGAAGAAGAAAGGATGACTACTGCTCTGGGTTTTCCTGCTCCAGTAGTGCATGGCAAGATCAATTTGGGCATTAAGCTTTAGCTTTTACCCTCTTGCAAGCCTGCCAAGCAGCAGGTACTATTATGCCAGGAAATTTCAGCTTCATTAAAACTTCAGTATGTTATCAGAAATTCATGTGTTAGGCAGACACACTGAAGGAATCCATATTCCTTACTTGGAGAAAATATGATTTTTTTTTCATGAAGTTAGTTGTATACATTCTTCAATAAGTTTATTTTTCAATTTTGTATAATCTCCTCCAACATGTAAACAGCCACTTTTAAAAATTAAAAAAAAAGGCAACTCTACTGCAATTTGGTCTAAAATTCAACAACATGATACTGATTATAGTTTAATATCAAGCTGTCTTTGTAGGTCAGCATCTTTGATTCACTTTAAATTCAGTAAATAAAGATTACAATAGAGAGACATAATCTTTTCCCCAGTTTTCACCTTGATTTGAATTTTCTAATTGGATATGATTTACCAAAGAATTAATTTTTTTTTTCTTCCCCAGCAATTAGACAAGTTACATGGTATTTACTCAAGCTGTTACCTGCTTCTGGAGCAAAATTCAGATGACAGGAAAGAATCCATTAAATGCTGAACAGAATTAGAGCAACCTCCAAGGAAAGGTGAACTTTGGGTTCACTCTGCAAGCTAAAAGAAAAATTGCTGCTGCTAACACTTAGAATAAGCACACTGAACAGTTTTACTCTTGCACTTAAATATTTTACTGAAAATTGTCTCATTTTGCTAAAAAAAGTGCAACAACTCTTTGTTGTTGATTTGTTCTGAAACTGAATCCAGGCTTTTTGTCATGCATTTCCATTTCCTAAAATGCTCTGGATTCAGTTTCAGAACAAATCAACAACAAAGAGTTGTTGCACTTTTTTTAACAAAATGAGACAATTTTTCAGTGAAATGTTCTGAAACTGTCCATCACCTGTAGACAAAAATTCTTATTGATAAATAAGTGGTGAACCAGAGAGTATCCAAAGATATATGAGGTTGTGGCCTGAGGGAATTCTCTGATCCTAAAGCAGCAAAAGTGTTTATGAAGAGAACTACAGAGAAAATTCCCTCAGAACTTAAGGCTCTGGTGATATTCATGGCATTTGAGTGAGAATATATTATGCATTCATACTGAAGCTCTTTTTCCCTTCTGACCCAAGCCAGAGATCACTTCTTTGGCATTCTGAATGGAGAGGTCAGCTCACCTGGCTGAAATTGGTAATGTGGTATTGAGAACAAAACATTGGACAGCATTGGCAAAACCTGGGTCAGAACAGCCCCAGGGTAGAATGTGATTTGCATCTTAGGTAAGTTGATCATGCTTCCTCTGTTAACAACCACATTATGAACTGACCATGTGCTAACACCCACACAAGTAGCACTGAGAAACAAGCCACAATAGGAACAAAAATGCCAAACCATCATGGGCTGCTTTGGATGTGAGCTCTGCAGCTCTGTCACATCCTCACACAGTTTAAACACAGCCCATATGATGTTATGCACCTGGGAACATGCCCAGAACAGAATAATTCTTTACCAAACATGGGTTTATAGGCTCTCTACGGGGAAAAGTTCAATTACATGAGTATTTTAGTTTGCTTCCTTCTTCTTCTGAAGTTAATATCCTGACTGCCCATGCTTACCTCCATGTGATTTGTACTACTGAGTGGTTTCAGAGTGCTTACACGACCTTTAGTTGGATTAAAATAATGTGAGAAAAGCTACTCTGGGAAAGCACCAAATGAGTGCTGACTGCAAATGGGAAATGATCCCACAGGCTCAAACTGGAGCCAGTCCAGAGGAGGCATGTATGATTCTGCCTTGCCTTGGATCCTCCATGCCAGCAGTTTCATTCTACTGATCTGCTCCCTTCATCCTTTCACCAGTTTGTGCACAGAACAGAAAACAAGAATCAGGCTGCAGCCAACCCCCCCTCATTCTTCACATTAAAAGCAAGAAATTTCTTAGAAAGCACCAAAAATTGGTTTATACTTAGTTGCTGACGCGGAGACCAAAAAAACATAGACAGTAATTCTGGATCAAACTTCTTTTCAGAGACCAAAAAAGCTAATAGTTCTAAAAGTAAATATTTCAATGGATACCTCCTTTCAGATACATGCAGTGTCAATAGAATGTAATTACATGGAACTGTTGCTTTTTTGTTCAAGGAACAGTATAAATCACAGTAATTTGTGTTTGATTTTTAAAGAACATACTGTAGTTTTGGGCATGAATCAAGGAGAATGCATTGACTGAACTCTTTAGCTCTTAGTCATTTGTTTGCATTGATTTTTCCATGATTGTGAGTGTTTTTCTATTGTATAGAGAAAACAATATGGGAGACATCTGGTAGCCATTAATTAACTGAAACTCTCTGATTTATTGTAATAGTTGGTTGATCTACTATTAATGAGCAACTACAATTTTAAAATTCAGAATAGTGTATCACAAAATCCACCAATAAAATAAGTTTTATTTTCTACTTTAGTTTTAATTATTTATGCCTATTCATGGTGTGTTGGTCACGTGCAAAGAACAGTTGTAACTGCAAATGCATCAGATTTAGGTTCCCAAAAACCAAATTCTGAGCTTTGGAGAACTTTAGAAACAAATTAGAACCTTGACCAGACAACTCAGAACTATCTCTACTTATCTACCTTCTACATATATTTTTAATTAATATAAAATTATTTGTTTTACCTAAATTTATTTATTTATTTATACCATTTTTGTTTGTTTATAAGTGTGATTGATAGGAAGAGGCAACAGCACCTAAAGGCATCAGTTGATGTTACACAATATGAATTATTAAAATAAGCACTTATAATAAATAAAAATGTCGGTATTCTCCAACTTAGCATCTTCATATTTGTGTTTGTGTGTGTGAGTGTGTAATGATATATTTATTCATTTTTTCAGCATCTCACTGCATTCTTTAACAAGGAAGATGTTTAAATGACTAGCTCTTCATGAAAGAACCTTTTCCTCTTCAAAACACAAAGGTACTGTCCTTTTTCCAACCCCATTTCCTGGGAAGACACTGAATATAACTTTTTATAACTGAAGATAACTCTTTTGATGCAGTACTTTAGATTAAAAACATTGCTTCTAGGGGCCCAAGTATACACAGAAAATTCAGCTATTGGCCTAAAAAAGAAATTAGCACAATTTCATTTTTTTTTAGTATCATCTGTAGACCAGGTAAAATGTTTATTTCCCCAAAGCTAGTAAGCTTTAATTTCTGCTAATGCTTTAATTTCTGCTGAGGTCTAGTATGTCAAGCTGTTGTGCCTGGTAATTCAATATATTGGTTTCACAAATGTTAATGTATTCGTAATCATGTTTTCTTGTGCCCAGATCTACCAGTCAACCTACCAGTCTATTCCCAATCTAATGTTATCTCAAACAGCACTGTGCAAATTCTATAAAAAAAAGGAAACCTACATCAAGCATTTTGCATTGATTTTTATAGAAACTGTCAAAACATGTCATGATGTTATTGATGTCAGCATTTCTCTGAGGCTTCGAGTGTTTAATATGCATATCAAAAATCCTTCTCCTTTGTGATACTGGAGATGTCTGACCAGTCAGTGCATTCACTTTTATCTTAATTTTAAGTGGTTTTGGACAAAATTTTGCTCCTAGGTTCTGATTCTGCTGCTTCACCTGTTGTTCACCAGAGTGATGCTGTCAGCTGCTGTGAATGGGTTTAGGAAAGGCAGGTCCTGCTTGGCTGCCCTGGTCTCCTTCCATGGTGAGATGACTCCCTTAATGGGTGAGAAAGAGGCTGCTGGTCCTGATTCCCTGGAGTTCAGTAAAGCCTTTGACACCATTTCCCACAGCTTTCTCCTGGAGATGGCTCATGGCTGTGATGGGTGTGCTCTTTGCTGAGTAAAACACTGGCTGTGGGGCCAGGCCCAGAGAGGGTGGGGAATGGGGTCACATCCAGCTGGGGACAGACACTGGGGTGACACCCAGGGCTCACCACTGGGGCCAGTCCTGTTTTGTGGGGAGTGACTGAGGGAGATGTTTATTCTGGAGAAAGTGCTGCTCAGGAGAGATCATTCCCTCCTGCAATCCCCTGAAAGAAGGTTGTAACAAGGTGGGGATTGGTCTCTTCTCCCAAGTAACAAACGATAGGACAAGAGGAAATGGCCTCAGGCTGTGGCAGGGGAGGTTTAGATTGGATATTGGGAAGAATATTTTCATGGACAGGATTGTCAGACATGAACAGTCTGCCCTGGGAAGTGGTTGAGTCACCAGCCTTGGAGGTAAAGAGATGTGTAAGTGTGACACTTGGGGACCTGGTTTAGAGGTGGACTTGGCAGTGCAGGGTTAACAATTGGACTTGAAGATCTTAACAACCTTTTTGCAACTTAAATGATTCTATGACTCGGAAAATGTAAGAGTATCAAAAACTGGGCCCTAGATTTTAGCTGAACTCAAAATTATATAAATAGCTAAGTGCAGGTGTTCTCTATTTAATTTCTAATTAATCTGTTCTGGTCCAGCACCCAGTTCAGCGTGTGGAAATATGTTGTGTCAGACTCTCTTTTCACCTTGCAAAGGTTATGAATTCTAGAATTCCAGATTATTTGTGATATTTTTTGAAACCCTCTCAGAGCACTCCCCTGTTCTCTGCTAATCACCCACAGCTCTCAATGCCCATAGCCATGGGGCTTCAGCATTGATGCTTTGTCACAGATTTCATTATTCCAAAGCACAAAACAATAAAAATCCTATAGACTTTATACACTGTTATCATTGTTACTCAAGTACTGCTTCCAGCACAGAGTACCTTCAGATGTTGTTGGGGGCTATTGAGCACCTTGCTAAACCACAACAGAATGGAGCATTTTGTCACATTCCATGTGAAAGAGCCATTGACACAAGATGTTAATGATATTTCTGCACAAGTAAGAGGAAGCTGTGCAACTTGATGGTGAGGTGACACCTCAGCCATGTGCTGTCCCTGGGGAGCCATGGAGCTGTATCTGCACTTCAGTCATGGACTCTGGCCCAGGGATGGATGGGAGGGTCAGAACATTGGGATCAGCACACCTTGGTCCAACTGTGCGATATTTCCCTTGAAACTGTGCAAAGATTTATCTCACTGTCACATTCCCCAAACCTTGGAGCAGCAAGTTCAAATTCCCAATGGTGCTACTTGCAATTTTCAGTGCTGTTTTTTGATTGCAGACAATTTGTTCCCTTCCTTCTCTACATTTTCTCTATGGTTTACTGCATGCAAAGGTATAAATGGATGCCAGCCTAACTAAATAGAAAAATATTGGAGGTGGGGAGGCTTGTGGAAGAACAGGACTTTGTAGACTGAGGAAAAAAAATCCATAAGGATTGATTAGATCATTTTTAAATTTACTTGACTGATTGCAGGGTCCCATTTTGACATCTCTGGTTAGAAACTGGGATTTAGATGATGAATTTATTTATCTAAAGGTCATTGGCTGATGAAATTCCTGGTTCACAGGAAACTAATTTATACTCTTTAAAAACTTGGGGAATACCTTTCCAGATATACTTTTAGATGTGTAATTCATCAAACAGCAGGAATACCAAATTACTGGAAAGTCAGGTAGTAATTAATCCAAGAAAGAAAAAATAATTATCTTTTTGGTATGTTACATAGATATAAATTTCACCAAGGTAAATGTACACTGATTCACATGTATATAGTTCACTGCAGACATCAGACCCCTGCCTATTAGGAGAGAGGGGAAGGTGGATTACACTGTATTTGATGGCAACTGTTGTTTTTGCGTGTTGTGGAAACAAAGGAAGTTCCCCATGAGAGAGTAGCTTTCTGCTTTGGAAGAACTTCATGGACACTGATCAGAATGCAAGGAAAACCTTGCATTAATAAAAAATTAAAAGTCAGGAATTTTAAAGCTGATATTTTTTAAAATGCTACATTCTTCTTTTGTGTGGGTTTTTTTTTTGTCTTTGATGTTCATTTACTTCATGTCTTCGGGGTTACTTCATGTCTTCAAGGTTTTCACCACAAGGGTTAGAAATCTGTTTTTTTTTTTAATCTTTGTGATTGAAAAATGAGCTTCTCGAGTGAGGTCACAATCATAGCACCTGAAGCTGTAAGAAAATTGCTCAAAATTAAAACTTCTAATCATTTACCCAGAAAAAAAATTGCAGGAGCAACACACAGCTGGGTAGCATAAAATGTGAATTTAAATGTACATGCATGCACACCCTCATGCAGACACACATAGACAAATTAATGTGAACACAAGGATGGATAAATGTATGTGTGTATGAATGTGCACACACCCCCCATGGGTAAATAAATCTGAGTGGTACAAGATAGGATCTATAGCAAGCAGCAAGAATGTCTGGAAAAGAGCTGCAGTGATTTGTAAAATACACACTCCAGGTTAGAGGCAGTAATTATTGACAGATGTCCAATATCCTCCCTATCCACCCAGATTTGGGTATTCCTGTATTGCTAATAATTGTGGAATTTTTAATGTCGAAAAAGGAGCAAACTTGTGATGGAGATCTATGACCTCTTATAAATGCATACATATAACTGGACCAAGGGGGAAAAAAAAACAGTATCATTTAACTAGTATTTTTGTATTACAGTATTTTTGTATTACAGCATTTTTGAAATTCTCCTGTGAAATCCTAAATGGTGGAAGCACCACAGAGTGTGTGCAGAGGAAGTGGTGGGAGAAAATTAAAAAAGTTGAAGGAGAAAGAATCACTGAGTGATCAGAAGGCACTTGGTGCTTTGTTGTCCTGAAATAAAGTGAGAATGCCCTCTCTGAGCTGGCAGAGGTTTTCCAGCCATCACACTCAAAATAACTATAGCAAAATAAGCAGGTTTTAGCATTCACCATGAGGTTTCACCTGTTATTTGCTTATCCTGTCTGTAATGCAAGGCACCTGTTTGTAAAAAAATTTGGATGTGGGCATAATTCAGTGGGCTGAAGCCAAGATTCCTGAGTATTTTAGGAGAATAGTAGCAGATAAAAATAGCCAGGCACAGGTCCAATAAACAATAACAGTTCTTCTCTCATGAAATACTGGGCAGCATTCAGCACTATGCTAACTAGAAAGATATTGATCAATTAGAGAGAATTTAGTGAAGAACAACAAATTAATTTATAGGGGAGAATGAGGATTTAGGAGATGGATTAATGGTACTAAATTAGGTCTATGATGATTAAGGAAAGCAAGAACTTGTGTTCAGATGAATCTCCCAGATTTGCTCTGGTTCAGTGCCTGAGGTGGTGCTCTGTGGGTCATATAAAAGAGGATGTGTCCCTCCTGCTCTGGGACACCTCTGTCACCTGCTCAGAGCTTCCTGTGGTTCTGATACTGCACCACAAATACCCCCACAGTGTGAGCTCAGCCAAGGGAGAGTGAGAAAGGGGGGATGAGCATGAGCCTACAATGACTGTGCAGGACTTGATGGGTGAGAAAAGTGTGAAGATTGTTAGCTGCATGCAGAGAGAAGTATTTAATGTTTTTATGGGAAGATACAGCTAGGAATAAAATAAACAAATTAAAATTTAGTCTGCCAAAAAACAAACCAGAACCACAAAACATAGAAGTGTGTTCTACTGAGGAATTGCCTCCTGAGATAACCTGGAAGATGATTCACCACTGGTATTTTTAACATTATTCTGCATGAAACTCTAGAAAATGTGCTTTTGAGACTAAACCTCCCTCAGCAGAGGAATGGGCCTCATGATCAATGAATCTCTGATTTAATGTCTACAATTTTCTGAGAGTATTCTAAACACTGTACATATTTCTGCCCTGCAAAGTGCTGCTGCAGAGTGAGAAGAATCTGTGTACTATTCCCATGAAAACAGTGGGATGCAATGAAAAAAAAAGCTCATGAGTAATAATGAGAGCTATTAGCTAATAGACTAATCATATTTTTCTCATTATGTGAGGAGGAGGAAGAAGGCAGGCAGACCTCATGCCAGAATCTGAGTCACAATTAAAAGTTATGCTGCAATCTTGCAGAATTTCCCTTTTATGGTGCCTGCCAGCTGTGTCCCCAGCAGGGACATGTGAGTGCTGCCATTCCTTCCCAGTGGCACCGTGTCCCCACTCCAGTGGCACTGAGTCTCCTCTCTCATGGACACAGAGAAAGCAGACATTACTTTAACTCCCAGCTGTTAACCCTTGTGTTTTTCATTCTTCCTTATCTCATAGAAGTCACAGAACTTCCTCCTCTTACAACAGCCCCCTTCCTCCTCATGGGAAGGAAAGGCTCAGCTAAGGCAAGGATCTGTAGTTTGTGTCTTTCACTTGCAAAAGCCTCCAGCTTCTGAATCCTCTGCAGGTCCCTCGTGGGCCTAACTCACAACTCCTGCATGGATGTTGGTTCTTCAGGGACAGTGAAATCCATGGCTTGGGCTCTTCAGTCCTTTCCTCTCTGCACTCACACAGAACAGGAGGAGTCTGGCTCTGTGAGGATTCCCTGCTCAGCTGCCGTCCAAGTCTTGATGCAGACAAGTTTTTTTCTCTCTTCTCAAGCTTCTCTGTATGTTTGCAGTTGTTTGCCATCACATTTTCCATTTTTTGCTGTTCTCCATCCTCTACGAAAGACCACATGGATTTTCAGCCATGGTGCATACATATGGATGTGTATCCTTCAAAAGAGTAATATGGGATGTTACAAACATGCAGTCATAGTGATGGTGTTTATGGCTCTGGGGGGGCAATAAATTGTAACCAATTCCTGTGATCAGCAGATGACAAGGGAATGATGTATCAAGTTTGCTGTAACAACTCGACACTGAAATTAGATTTGCACCACTGACAGCAGATTACTGGTGCTATTTCTTGTACAACTCCATCTCTTTTGCATGTTTTATGATTTCTCAGTGGTATAATTTCTATACCACGCTGAAAAAACAAAATAAAGAGGGGGAACTTGTTTTTTAGTTTTCAATATGGTAAGTTCTGTAATATTTATCTTGCTTATTAAGCTCTTGAAGTGTTTATCAAGCCCTTGTTATAAACCCTGTGCTGAACAGCGATGACCTGAAGCAGGAAAGATTGATGTTTTGTGGAGCAAGTGGTGCAGCATTAAAGAGCTCCTGATGGCCTCCAGGATGAGTCTAGATGCTAATAACAAAACAACACTAAGCCAAAAAAAACCCCAACAAAATAAACCAAACAGCAACAAAAACAACAAACCCAACAAAAACCCAAATTAAAAAACCACAAAAGAAACCTAACAAAAACTGAACATCCCAAACCCCTCAGTAAGTTTCAATAAATTTTTTCTGTCAGTCTGAATGGTAGGTGATGCATAGCTAATCATAGCTGTGCCAGCAAATATGTCAGCTCTGTTTTATCTAGAATGTACTGCCTTGTGCCCATAAAGGTTAAACTGCCTCTCTGACTTCCTAAAATCTCTGTATTCTACTGCTGTACTAGAAGTTAAAATCCAGATGCCTGTGTGGTTTAACAGTTTAACAGATATGAATATATCTATTTTTAATTTATTTTTCCTTCTGGAGCTTGGAAACTGAAATAGCCTAAGAGATTTATATTTTAATTTCTAGGTTTTCTGTAGTATTTCTGATTTTTATTCCAGTTCACTAAGAGCTGCTTCAAAACTTTGTCACAAAAATTCAGTGGGTTCACATATAAACTTGAGGTTAAGGCCCAAGAGATAGAGATAGCAGTAAGTGTTGCACAGTTTCATATAATTGTCCTGCTATACCAAAGAAATCCCGTGTCCCAACTGAATTTAACATCTTGTCTATAAAAGTAATTCTCTACTTGCCGAGAACTTCAATAGTGTGGCAATGTCTGAACAATAAGGGTTGGTACATCATCTACTGCCTAGTAGTAAAATTTCTAGGGTCATTAGATGGGAAAGCAAATGGAGAGATGTTTTAAATGTATTTATTTTAGCAGCATTTTCTCCATGTTGAGAATACAAAAAAAGTTGGTTTATTTGACTGTTCCCATTTCTTTTGGCATGCAGGGGTCTTTAATTTAATTAGGGAATATTATTTAGCCCACAAATTTAATGTAGTCAGTAGAATTGAGCTTATTACATGAAACTGAGCAGCAAATAACTTTTAATGTGTTTTCTGTTCTTTTTATCAGTAACACTAGCATATGGTGTTTTCTTATCAGAAATTAATTATGAAGTCTTCTTTCAACTCAAAACATAGGAATTAAAACTATGAATGAGAACTTATGAAGTCTAATCATAGTAAAAAAAGTTCATCTAACCTAGGCAAAGAATTAGCAAGATATTCCACCCACAAACCTCTTGAAGATAAAGAAAAATACAGTTTGATAACCCCTTTTTAAAAAAATTAATACTTTTGTTCTTCATGTAATGAATGCAGGTGTTATGCTGGTATATGGGATATTTTTCTTCATCAACTCTTAATGTTATCATCTGCCATATGAAAGGAAAGACTTTAGAACACAACCTTGTTAAAATCAGAAAGCAACCTAAATCTTTGGCATGTAGACTGTGCAAAGCAATTTTAATCCTAATTTTGATTGTGTCAGTGACATGTTTACATCAGCCTAGTGTACGTAGGAGCTTTGCAGTCATGGAGCAGCAGTGAAAAGGGTTCAATAAATGGGAAAAATAAAGCATATGCTGATAATAGATGCTTTGAGTTATAGTAAAATTGGAAGACACTAAGATCTTGTCAATATTTCTTTTAGCTTTCTGCCTCAAGAGTCTTTTGTCCTAATTCATAAACATGATCCCTGCATTCATTTTTTAAAGCACATAAAATCATCTGGTCTTCCAAAATGGACTGGGAGACTGTATTCTGTTCTCCCTTGTTTTTCCTAGCACAGTTACAGTCATTATTAGATCTCCCCTGCCAAGTTTCTATTATATTTGACAACTGGACTTGGATTCATTTTCCCCACAAGGCAGTCTGCTGTGCTCATGGCCAAGCAATCAGGTCACCTTTTGAAACTACCAGTACAGTGTTTGATTGGCAGATATGTATATTAAAAATAATGTTCTCATGGCTTTTATTTTCTGGTCTGCTCTAGTGTCTGCCTTCTCTTGATAGTTTATTAACTGTGTGAGCGTATGGACATGAAAGCAGTAGTGTCCCTGATCCCTTGCCCTACTTGTAATATTCCTCTCTCAGCTCTCTTTTTCAGAGCTGGTTATATGCTGAACCTTAAATGATGCCTTTGCAGCTCCTTTCAGCTGCACAAAGCTGCTCTGTTACCCTTCCAGCTCAGTCTGGAGCTGTGGTGCCTGTGAGCCAGGGCTCTGTCAGTTCAGTTTCCATCCTCAGCCTCGCACCCTCGCCCACCAGTGCCACGACAGGGAGGCTGGATACTGCCTCTCCTGGCCTCTGCTCTGATGATATAGAGGTACATCCCTGACTGGCAGCCTGCCCCAGGCTGGGGGAGCTCAGGATTTTCTCTGCATTGCAACATGAGGTTCACTGAACAAGAAAAGCCAGGCTCCTGAAATGGCTCTGCAGGTGGATTCCTGGAGGGGATAATAAATCTGCTGCTCAGGTCTCAGGGCTGAGTCCTTCTAAACCATACTTAAGTGCCTGGAATAGTGCTGGGATAGACTCTGATACAGATAAAGGCAGAGGGTAACCTATAGGGGAACACTGGGACCATAGAGATTATGGTTCTTGTTTCTTCTTAGCTTTGTGTATTTGAAAGTAAAGAAAGACACAGCCCAGGTCAGCTTGTTCTGCTCCTGGTTATAGTCATCTCTCAGAAACTCCAGTGCTACATTCTCAGGATCATGGGAATCCCATGAGGGATTATTCCTACACATGAAATCAGTCCTAAATATTAAATAGAAGCATGAGATCATTGACTGGGATCAGCACATTATTAAAACAAGTGTGAGGACAGTGGTGCAGGAAATTGAATGCTTCCCCTTTTTGCCAGTGGATCCCCAAACGAGCAACCAGCCAAGATTCCTTCTAAGTTACAAATGGGATTTCCGTTTTTTTTTTTAAGGTTTTGATAGCTACTTCCTACACTAGTTCTGGGTTCTTCCCTCTCTATGCAATACGCTGGATTTTCCTTTCATTTTATTGGACCTTCTGCATGTCTTTTTTGGTTGGTTGCTGATTGTTGCTATACTTTAGCACTGAGACCCTAGGATAGCTTTAGAGCATGTCAGCACACACCCTCAGTAGTTGCCATTTAGTTGTTTACTACATGGCAATCAACTGAAGAACAGATCACATTTAGTTTGGAAGAAAAGGTTAAGAAGGCACTTAAAATTTTTTGCAGGGTTAAAAAAAAATCATATTCTTTAAATGTTTTTAATGTCAGCATCTGAAATGGGTAATTAGTGTTCATTTTTTGGGTAAGATTTTCATTGCAGTGACATAGAGCTGAGCCACAGAACCCTCTGCCTTGTGTCTAGTTTGACAAAATCAGATTCAAAATAAAACTCTCAATTCTATATGCTCATTAAAATTGTTCTCATCCTTATAATCCAGATAAAGGGGAGAGAAATTATTGCTTCGTTCCTTCCCCTAATCTTGCAAAGAAGATCTAAAGAAGGGTCTTTGTCACATCATTGAAAAGATCATTCCCAATTTGCTTTAAAGCTTTAATTTTCTCATTATCAGAATCTTCTTCCTGTTATCAAGGCTTCAGGTTGCAGACCAGCAGCAATTTAAAAGCAGCCTTTCACTATGGTACCTACCCACAGAGATGCAGGTATAAGCTTCTCCAACTACTTTCTGTTCTGACTCATCCACTGCATCTTGAAAACTGTGTTTCTCTTTATTCAGCTGGAGAATGCATTATTTTATCCTTAGCATTCTTTGAAATGGTGTATTTTGCAGAAATCAGGATACTTCGTATTAAATATGAGTAACATTTAAGCCAGAAAAAAAAATGGACCAGTGTTTCAATTTATTTCTATGGGCAAAAAAGTAAAATAAGACACACTAATGAGCAGAAACAGTAGCAAAGTCATATATTTGACCCACTTATTCCTTCCAATACATGCAGTTCCTTTCTGCATGGCACTTTCAGATCTCAGTTTTATCTCACAGAAACATCTCACTGCACCACAGGGTTAGTCCCTCCAAACAAAATTTGACATTTATAAATGCCTTGAAAACAAAAGGGAATAGCAAACATCTTTTGGTATGATTCAGCCTTCAATGTAAATAAAGTCTTGCCTGGTTAGAAGAGGGTTTCTTGGATCTTTTGTGAGGTGCTGGGTCTGGCTGGGATGGAGTGAACTCCCTTCATTGCAGCCCACAAGGAGCTGTGTTTTGGCTGAGTGGCCAGAGCAGGGCTGATATCACACCAAGGCTTGGGCTGCTGCCAAACTGTGCCTACACAGCATCAAGGCTCTGTTTCCCACTCTGCCCTGCTCTCCTTAGGCACATTCCACAGGGATGGATGGAGGGGAGGCAGCTGGAGCCCTCAACCCACACTGACAAAGGGATATTCCATACCAGATGGTGCCAAGCTCTAAATTAAAGCTCAGTGAAAAGGGTGAAGAAAAATGGTGTTCTTCTTCCCTATTGGGTGTACTGAAGCTGAACTTCCCAGCAAGTGGATAAACATCTTCCTGACAATGAGAAACCTTGAATTAATTCCTCTTCTTTGCTTGAGCGTGCAGCTTTTGCTTTCTCTGTTAAACTGTCATTATCTTGGTCTGCAGAATTTCTCAATTCCTTCCTGTTTCCTTCCCATCACACCAGAGAGCAGAGTGAGCAAGCAGGTGGGTGAATGTTGGTTAGCCAAGGCTAGCCCACCACAGCCAGTGTTACTACCAGAACCAGTTTCAGAAATTTCTGGATATACATGTTCAAGAAACAACTTTCCAGTCTGGTTTTGTTGTTCTTTCATTTTTCCCTGCATGTATAGAGTTTCTATGATTCAGTGATAAACCCCATCCCTGATGTTAGCATTCTGGTCAGTTTTTAGATGCATGTAGGTGTTTCTGGATAAATGGATTCCAGATATAACAGAATTCTGGAACAGTATCTCTAGCAATAGTTTTAAGGCTCAGTCATATGTTTCTCTGAGGAGTAGAAAGTGTCAAAGAACAGCTGCTGGATCACTTTGAGTTAGCTGGAGTGCTTGGTATTTCTGGCTAAAGAGGAGATTAATTACCCTGGAAGTAGCAACAATTTGTAATAATAAGAAGGGTAAATTTTAAGTAATGCATATGTGATTGTGACTCCTAGACCCTTCTGAGAGACTGAGATTTATCTTTAGCCTTCCAAATCACTGGCCAAAAATACATGTAGGGTTCTTGGTAGCTTACACTCTTTCAAAAATACATTTTGCAAAACATATGTTCAGACTATTTGCAAGTGTATCTGGGTCCCTTGCAAAGGTAATTTCAGAGAGAGTCAAGATGTGTGGGAAATCTGAGTAGTTATGGACATTTGGTACTGAATTCATTTATTAGATACCTGATCCAATATTGAGATAGCACAAGGCTAGAAAACCTTCAGGTCCCAAAAGGTTTATCAACACATGGAAAAATGGACAAGCTATAAGGAAGACTCAATAAAACATTATATATTGTGGGGGCTCAGCAGCCACAGCTCTCTCACCTCCAGCAGAAGTCAGAGATGCTAAAAAGTTCTGGAAATGTGTTAGGACACCCCATTGGCAGCTTCTCAGAGAAAAAAAGGGTCTTTGCAGTTTGTCTGCTCTTGGTAAACAGTGATTCCTACAATTTATACTCTTCATGCCCTTTCAAAACTTCCTGCACCCCCTGTTCTGCCTAATTGACACATTCATGAGTCTCAGCACCAGCTATTAACCAGAACCCTAAACTCTGCACTGGTGGCTGCACATGCAGGGGACAGCAGGACAGAACCCCAGCAGCACTGCTGAGGTTTCCAGGAGGTGACAGAGTGTGCAGAGCACTGTGCCAGGGCAGGACCCTTCCCCTCCTTGTGCAGGGAGATCAGGGCACTATTCTGCCATGCCTTGTACATCCAAGGGCTTGGATATTCAGTGTTGGTGCTTCCAGCAGGAACAGGTAACTAGAGAAGGTTTTAATCCTCATCTTGGAGCCATCAGATTGAGTGATAAATGACCAGCCCCAGAATACACAAAGTGTTTGTGGCAGAGCACAGAATTATGCTCTAGTGTCTTACGGACCAGATTAATGCCTTTCTTAGTGGATTGCCCTTCTTTTAATCAACTGAGACACCTCAGCATTGAGTCAAAATGGGATGACTAACAAGCAAATGCACCATGGCTGCTTTTTATTTAGTAACAGTGGTGAATAATTAATTGAAGAAATGACAAAAAGGCATCACACTTTTTCTTAAAAATTAATTATAGCTGGTAGATATTTTAAGCTGTTACACTGAGTGCCTAAGACATGACCTGCACTGTTGTGACAGCAAAGAAAAAAAAAGACAAAGTAAAAACTCAAGTAAAAGAATTTTAGAATTCTAAATAAGGGGAAAATAGCAAAATAATGTTGTTTTTATTAATAATCTTAATTTATATAACTACAAACATAATTTTAAATTAACTATTCTTTGGAAGCAAGCAAAGAAACATTCTGAAATTTTGTGCAAGGACATCAATGTTGATGAAAATCCAAAGCACAGACAATATTTTGGAAGCCTTACCTTACATTTTTGGCCTAATTTATTCCATAACTGTTTCAGCTCACTGGAAGTAACATGCATCAGAAAAGCCTGAAATTCTGAAATCTGAGTTATGGATGGTGTTACATGAGGCAATTAAATGTTGAAATGCTGCAAGAGCTGTCTTTAACAGAGCTTTTCCAGAGATCACCTGCTGGCTTGGCCTTGTGTACTGTGGAAAACAAAACCACTGAGAGACTTTAAGTCAGAAATACAGTTTAATAGGAAAACAATTAAAAAAATGCAATAGCAAAAAAAACCCCACCCTTGACACTCAAAATACAACCTGACACCCTGTTCGTTAGGGTGGTGGTAGCAGTGCAAATGAAGATGTTTTGTTGAAGCAGTGATCCTGTAGAAAGATCGGGCAGCTC
>VWYE01004783.1:182015-275647 GCA_013398995.1 Alaudala cheleensis
AAAAAAAAAAAAAAAAAAAAAAAAAAAGAACGGTAATCCCCAAAACAGAATAGAGACAAGACTCAAGATGTCCATTTGTAGAAAGACTTGGGACCAGTTGGGCAACTTTTGGAGATTTAGTTTCTGGCCATCTCCCAAACACTTTGCAAACTGCCCCTTCCAAGTAGAGTCTTCTATTTCTCTCTTCCTTTTTATTTTTATCTTTAATTTTTTTAAATAAAGATGTCTGTGAAATAGTCTTTACGGCTCATACAAAAAAAATAATTGCACATCACACAAAGTACTGTAAGATCAAGATACTTATTAAACAAAAGACTGCAGAAAACAGTAAAATAACATTTTCCTAACTGATCTGCCACTCTCCAGACAGCAAGGTATCTTTCTTAAGTCAAAACCAAGAAAATGAAGCCTTACCTCACAGTAAATACATCTTTGTACTGTCTGTGGATATTTTTTTAAAATTGTTTTCCCCAAGTGATTTCTGTACAAGTGAGATTTATCAGTCTTTGTTTGGAATACATGAGGAACATTTAGGAGTCCCTCCAGCTCTCCCACTCCTTGGGGAAAGAGAGATATTTTGTTAAGAATGACTATTGAAGTCATTGAACTTCACTATTGTAAAGTTTTAAAGGTATATTTTTCTTTTTAATGTGGTTGGTACATTGAAATAAGTGTATGCTGGATTAACATTTGACAAGTAAAATCAATTTACTGGCAGCAAAAGGGCAAATCTGAAGACTGTATGTATGGAATAAGTAAGTGGATGACATTTTAAAAGCTACACCTTCTTAAATCCTTTAGCCAGGTCTCACTGCATACCTGGGGATTAAAATTACTTGCATTCAAGTTTATTATGCATCTTTAAGAATATGTGTTCTGTCATGTCCCAGTTCTTATTGACCTCCTATAAATCAGTATAAACAGCCAGAAATTGATATCTAAAAAAATAAAACACTGAATAAGACACTTTCTATATATTCTGAAAAAAATACGAAATTTTTTTTCCATAGACTTCAGATAAATAGTTTTCACACAACAAAGGACTGGCTGATGAACAAGCAGCTGAGTTGCGGGTAATAATGCTGAATGGTTTGAAAGATGTTGTTGTGTACTGCCTGACCTACATCTGAACTGCTTACAGCCTGGGAAGGGGGGAGAGGATTATACCCTGCATCCAATGGTTGCTAAAGCAAATCATATCTGGTACTCTTTGTTCTCGGTGTAAACAACGTGTAAGAAAATCTCACACAGCAATCCTGTGTCTTTCTAGGGAAAGTAGTGACAGTAGGCAGAGAATTTCTTCAAATTGTTTTCTATTATTTATGTTATAAAAGTTTTGCCAGTTAGACAGAAATTTAATAGCTGTAGTGTTTGTGGCTCTGCTTGTTTTTTGCTAATGCTGTCCTAGAGGAAGCTAAATTAAGAGGTAGACAGCGTGCAGGAGCAAGCAGGACTCTCATCTACTTCACAGAGCAAGACAGGGAAAAATCAGTACAAGATATCCTGAGAAAAAGTTTTTGATAAAAATGAAAGTTACTGTTGGCTTAGCTGCACCACCAAATAAAAAAAAATATGCAAGGTAAATGATGAAATTTAGAGAGAGTACTAAAACTGTTAACAGGTAGAAATAGATTGCAGAAGACATCTAATAGGGTGAGACTGATTCTGTATGTTTAAATTCACATAATTACCATTGCAGTTCAGCTGAGATTGCAAAGTAAGCAGAATCTTGTGCTTTCCAAACATAAATGTTCAGTGATGTCTTGCTGCTGTGGCAGGCCCAACACAGAGTTGTGCATGGTTAGAAGATATCACTGCAAAAGCAGGTTTCAAGCGATTCAGAGGAAGCAAAGTATAAACTTCACAGGTCTTTGTGCACATCAGGATCTCAGACTCCTTCCAATGAAAATAATGATATGTATCTGTATGTAGTAGGGTCAGCCCAGTGATCATCCCCTGCATTTGCTTCATCAAAGTCTCATTTCATGGATGTTTTGTCTTTAATTGGGAAGGAGATATTAAATCTAGTTGAGTGACCCAGTTTTATGTGACTTGAGTGCTGCAGACCCAATATTTCACAAAACAAATATCATGAAATCTCACCCCCATTGCAAGCAAAGACTCCTTGAGGCTACATGTCAACCACAATCTTTGTTGCCATTCATGGAACAGACATGAAGTTCCAGGTTCAGAAATCCTGTTAGGAATTGTCCTGTTCAGTGCTGTAGAGCCTACAATTAAAGATATGGTTTAATCAACACCTGTTCACAGTAACATATTAAGGAATTTACATATGTAGGAATGCATATGCCTACACAGACTGGGGAGAATTGTGTTCCTTAACATGACTTCCTAACAGGTAACCTGAGTCACACAAGTGCCAGGAAAATAAATGCCTTATATAAACTTACAACTTGACCTGGAGAATACTTTTCAATTTATCCTTTTTGCCAGATAGGACTGGATCAATCTGTTCATTTCTTTAATTCCCAAGTATACAAAATCCATGAACCTGGACATAAATTGCATTGTGTATCAGTGGCCATCACTGAACCAGCACAGCTCCCTTCATTGGTAATCTCCTTAAAAGACTGAGCAGTTCTGGAAAGGAAAGGAACCTGAAATAATCACTTCTTTTGAATAGAAATAACAGTGTCTCCTTTGCTTTGGTGTGACCTTCATGCTGTCAGGATGTATTAGGTGTGCTGTGAGGTTTACCAGACCAGACCTCTGGGAACTTTGGTAGAGGGATGCCTAAGCTGTGAATTCCTGACAGCCTTAGGCACTGAATCATGCAGCTCAGCCAACTTGGTGGCCTATCTCAGTGTGCACAGTAGCAAAAACTTTAAGTACCTACTTAAGCTTTGTGTTGATGAAAGCTTTGGTGCCTGTGCATGCTCAAGCACTCTAGCAGAAAAGCTTTTTTTTTTTTTTATGAATCCTATCAGAGTTAAAGCACATGAATGAAGCCTAAAATGAAATTGAAGTGCCACAATTTCTTTGTGAGGCTCTGCACAAGTTCTCTGGAATGAAACTTGCCTCTTTCATTAGGAATTTCTGTCAGCATGGAAAAGTTTTAAAGGTCATTGGTTTGCACAAAGTGGTATGAGCAGAATCTCAAGGCTGGCAGAGCAAGTCTCTCTGAGGAGGCTGAAAGGAAAGGATGAAACATCTTAATTCTCCCTGCAGGGTCCTTGAGTTCCTCCAGAGCTCCTCTGTTTTGGTCTGTGCAGGATTCTCCTGATCAACTAGAACTTTGCACCTTGTGGCTTTTGAGAAGGAACACTCACCAAAGATTACTGCAATCTCTACACCTCACACTTCACTGCAAAGATAAGGGGAATCTGGGGCCTTTGATTTTCTGTGGATTATGCAGATCAAAAATTAATGGCAATTTCATTATTGATAACAAAGAAAAATGTTAAGACACATATGTTTTGTGGAGATACATATCCCACTGAACTTCAGTGCCAGTGCCTTCTGCAGTTTAGGAAATAATTTCTCTTTTGAGATGCTTTAAAATGTGAAGGAAGTACATTAGCAATGATTTGTATGAATAGCAAACTTCCCAACTTCAATTCAGATACCATCCTACAGTATGACATCAGCTCTCTGTGAACACATTAATTTAATAGAAAAAAAGGAAGTCCTTAGGAAGAAAGAATACAATTAGGTGTATGGAAAGAGGAAGCTGAAGAAAAGTATGATTTCACCCTCTTTATCTTTCAAACATGGATTGATGGGTCTAAATTCTTCAGCTGTTGTTATAGTACAAATATTAAATAATTCACTTTTATAGATCCCACTTTTTAATGTTACAATCCAAAATCAGACTTATGCAAATTGGCCAGGAATGGACATTTTCTCAGCTGTTAATGTCAGTATAAAGAATAAATTTGAGTATGAGTCACGTTCCCTGTTGTACTGAAAGACCAATTAAGATGAAGATTACCATTCCAAAGTATAACTCCATATAAGGTTTTTTAAGTGAAGTCTATTTTATGTTAAGAAAATCTCTTTGTGTAAGTGTCAGCACTCAAAGAAGTGGCCTTTAAGGCCTAGTGTTTATGAACTGCTAGGCACAAAAAACAAAAAACAAAACAAAACAAAAAACCCAACAAAAACAATGTCTCACAAATTGTGTAAATTATCAAAAGGGCAACACATCTGTCTTCATTCCAAAATTAACTAATGTGCTACCTTGACATTAGGGTGGCTTTGTTGTTGTTTTGTTATCCACTTCTATCCTGTCTTTCTGTAAGCCTCCTATGCAGGGAATTTTGTTGCTTTAGAGAAGGCAGGCAAGAGAACAGCTGAATCCAGTGGGACTTTTATTCTTGCATTGTTTTCATGGGGAAGGTGTATAAAAATGGACTTTGGGTATGAAGAAGATACATTATTTATTATTACTGTGGAAGGAGTTGGGATCGCTCTGTTTGATTGTTCCTTGTGGTTTAAAACCAGTGGAAGAGGCAAATTTTTGTTGAGTTGTCTTAGTTTGTGTATTACCTGTTTATATTTCATATTACCATAATGCCTGTATAGTTTGCAATTCATTTCAATTATGCATTTTTCCATATGTTTGTTTGAAAAGGGACAATCTAATCAGAATTATTGATATGATTATCACAATAACAGATGAAGAACAAAATCACAATTCCTCATATAACCAATGGATAGAAAATTCAGAGACTTCAATTAGGACTTCCTAGCAGTGCCATCTCAGTGCCTAAAAATGTATTTGTCTCTACTGGGGTCATGCAAAAGTCTGTAATGAAGCAAATTCCTGTATAGCTAATAGGATAGTTTCCAGAGGTTATTTCACAGCAATGGTAAGAAACAGGCAGTAAGGAGAATACAGAGGATTTAGGAGTCTGTAGAAGATGGCTGAGAATGGGAGAATGGGGAGCTGACTTCAAAGGCTGCATCTGTGCCCAGTCATAATCCACTCCTCTTTGCTGTACAAGGAAGCAGGGCAGATGAAGATCTGCTGATGGCAGATAAAGAATCAGGTCACAGATTTATCTAGGTAGCTTACCCTTCTCCCTGATGAATCCCCTTCAAAAGTCTCAGTGGGTGTATGGACCCAGGAAGAGATAAACCTTGGATTCAGAGCTTCAGCAAAAGGGCAGAGCTCAGCACCCTCTCATGCTGCTTCTATAGTTTTTCAGGAACTTGCTCAGTGTATTATTACTCTGTTATCCTTTTGAGGCATGAAACCCTCACCAGTTCCTGTACATTATCCATGGGAAGCCTTTAGAGCTCAGAGCCATTAGCAGCGCTTAGAGCAAAGACACCTGACTCACTCTTTGGATGATCTTACTGGGGCCAGATCCTTCATTTTTGGGCAGCCCAATACCTAAGATCTTTTAATTGTGCCCTTAGGCTTATTCAGGAGTCGTTGAAATTGAGAAAAAATATGAGGCTTTGTGCTTAAATAATTGAGAGGATTTTTTCCTGTTGTTTATATTGCTAAAATAACCTTCAGTGAGGTGAGGGGATTTAAGTTTAAATGTTTTACCACAGTAGCATTGCTTTCAGTGTTCACCAAGTGTAAGGACTGTCTACTTCTAAATACAAAAGGATTTTGCAATCAAACATGATAAGAACAAGATCAGGTCATATGTGAAAGACAGATGTCACCATGGCAGGGAATAAAAGCACTAATATTTTCAGTGCAAAAGGTCTAATATCTTTGAGTTTTGTAGAAACTGTCTTCCATTGAGTAAGACACCATCAGAAGACAGCAAAGGAAAGCTGGAAGCTGCAGAGGCTAAGAGGGGCAGCAGGCATTGGAATGAATGATGCCTTTGGAGAAGCTCCTGGTCATAAAATCAAAGCAGGCTCTGAGAGCTGAAGGCTAAGGTTGGCCTGGAGACATTAGAAAAGGAAAAAAAAATTGCCAAATTGCTCTGTTGAGATTAAATAACAAAGAAGGGTTGTAGGATTGGGATTTTCTTTTCTAGTATAAATTCTTGGATTTCAAGCAGAGGAGGAGGCGGAAATTCCATGTGCTAATAATGGCTTAGGATAGGAAGGATGGTGTACAGCATCAGCTCTTATTGCAACATTGAGGGGGAGGGAGAGTTTGGCATGTAAACTGCAAGGACATTTAAGCCAAATCCACTAAAAACTGAAAGCCTGGGTCTTCAGTAATCTCTGAAGTTTAGCTAAAATTATAAAAAAATGAAAATCTGAAAGGGACTTGAGGCTGTTATTCCTTCTGTCCTTTTGACCATGGCTGCTTCCTGCTTAACTTCATTTGTATGACACTCATTCAGCAAAGGGTGTCAACAGGTGTTGAGGTTCAAACATGTAATTTGGAGTATTCATCCCCCTGAGTCTCTCACTGAATCGTGGGTAATACCAATTGTTATCCTTACAGCACAACTAATGAAGTTAGTTTAGGGTTAATGAAACTGCACAGCTGTAATGAAAGCAGAAAAACTGCAGAGTCCAGTCCCCATCCCCTGTGTCAATCCTTACTAATTCATCCTGGTAAGGGTGGAGGCAGCAATGTCTGACAGATCACACATTTAATATCACTGTAATACCAGTTTTGAGGATGGGTGTGGAAGTGTCACCCCTGCAGTCTCTGTCACAGCCTGCAGAATGTGACCCCCAGCTCCTGACCATTGCTAAGAGCAGTTCAGTGAGCTGAGCTCATGCTGTTCCTGCTGCTGTGCCCACTGATACCATCTTTGAGGCCAGGAATTGCTGTGGCCACTTCCTCCTTCATCTGTTCCCTCACTCTTCACTCTGTGAACTTTTCTCTTTGGTTTTTTGTTTGTTTGTTTTCTGCTCATTGCTGAGTGCCTTTCAGAGTTGAAACCTGCACAAAGAATGCTATTATGAGATGCTATTTTCAGTGTGCATGGGTTGCAGGGTTCCTGGATTAGCAGTTTCTGAAGCCTGAACAATTCCTGCACAGAGCAGTCCAAGTAATTATGTCTAAAAATTCTTTTGTCAAGCCCAATACCTCACAGCTGAAATAGAGAATGTCTTTTTAAAAATACATTTAATAAAAGCAATAGAGTCTTTTTTTTTTCTTTGTCCATTGTCAATGGTTCCAATGGTTAACTGTCTGCTATTAATGGTTATACCTTCATTTGAGTCTGGATGTCTCTAGCCTTAACTGCCAGTAACTTTATTTTTTTTTTTAAGTAAATGCTGGTTTTCTTTTGTCAAGTCTACATATAGATTGTTTCAAAATCACATCTCCTCCTTCTCTGAAGGAAACAGCTTCATTCCAAGATATAGCAATAATCTTTTTGAATCATTTCTGAGGCTGCAACACTTGCAGTATTCTCTTTGAAGCACATCAGAACCTACAGCTCACCAGTGGTGGCTTCTTTAGCCCTGTGCATGGAGACTGTACCCACTCCCTCCTTCCTGATAACATTCCTGTTCCACATTCAAGGAGTGCCAGAGTCCTGCCTAAACTACAAATTCATGAACAACAAATTATCCACCATGGCTCCCAGTACCTTTCCAGAATCTCTGCTTTTCAGGACAAAGCCCCACATCCCCCAGCTCTGTCCTGTGTAAACAAAGCACTCGTCTTAACTTCAGACGAGTTTCTTAAGGAGAAATATCTGTTTTGAGATCAGCATATATGCTCAGAAAATGAAAAAGAAGAAAAACAAGGGAAGCCTTGGGCACGTGAGCTCTCTTCATTTCTGTGTGGAAAATGATCAAAATCAGACAGAGATGGGCCTGAATATTGAAAAGCCCAGGCACCAAGGCACTACTCATACATTGAAAAACAGGAAGGGATGTATCTCTCATGTCCCTGGGGACATATCTAACTATTGGGGGGATATTGTTTATCCTGTGGCAGCTTTTCTCTCTCATTTCCAGCTTGCTCTTTTTTTATATTCTCTTACTAAGAGCTGTCCTTCAGTTAAAGAGGGCTTTGTGCATGGTTTTTGGGGTTGGAGTGCTTTTCTAGTTAAGTCCATTGATCCAATATAAAAACAGTGCCTCTTCTTACAAACCTTGCCTCCATTTTATACAATTAATCCACAACAGCTGCAATAACATTGCTACTTTTAGCTGTATCAAAAGCTTGTGTGTTTGGAGTGAATTCACCAAATGATCTAAATAGACATCTTTGCATCAGCTTTCTCATCTGCAAGCTTTATCCAGAATTCTTTAAGGCTTTCTTCAGAATTATATTTAATTATATCTTATTGTTATTAAATATTTCAATGTCTCTATAATTATTTGTTTATGATTTCATTTAAGTAGAAAATGAAGATTGAGAGCAAATAATCTTTTTCCAAATCTCAAGTAATTTATGATTTCAGCACAGGTTATTTTAATTTCCCTGGTAGAAGTCAATCAAAAATGAATCTTTTTAAAGAAATTGCTCTGGTTTTGCTGCTCCCTGATGTGTATTATGACATGCTGGAGAGGGGAATTCTTGTTTAAATGTCTTTTATCTTGTCTATTTCACCAATCTGAAACTATTCCTACAGACAAGCAGAGGAATTTTCTTTCCTCCTCCTTGAACTTACCACCTCTAATTTCAGAGTTCCTAGTCCTTCAGCATCTTAGCTAATGGCCTAGGAGATCAGGTGATTCAATATCCTTTCAGCATTTGATGAAGTCAGGTACCTGATGAATCCAATAACTTTGAGCTGACCTGACCATGTTGGCCACTACAGAACATGGTTTTTTCCAGTGTTTCTCATGGACTTAACTCAGCCTCATGGGCAAGTCAGTCCTTCCACCTGAGTGTAAAGTTAAGCTGAACTTCTGTCAGCTGCTCAAAACATATCAAACATTATGAGCAGGTACTGTGAGGTACAGAGAAAAAAAACCCTAATTTTTGTGATCATCAGAAGGCATCATCAAAGTTCAATAGCAACCAGGCCTGTCCCTTGCTTATTTCTATACTGAAATTACGGAGGAAATCTCCAGTCATATAATGCTTATATGAAGATGAATTCATAATTAAAAAAAAAAAAACTTTGTCTGTTCTTTCAGTGACATCATGCAAAGTATTTGTGACAGCAGTGTTATCTCCAGTCTTTCTTTTGATCAAATGATGCATTGTCTCATGCAAAGATTTAACTGCAGCATATTACAACCAACCTGCTCACCAGTCAAGAGTAAACAGAAAATGCAGATTGTTAATATCTCAAAGTAACACTTTGTATAGTTATAAACTTTGTTTGGATTTTATAATGATACAAAATCATTTAAATACTGGTGTAATTCTATTTAGGAACTCACTTATAACTAGCTGGTGGATATGAATATTGCTGATAACCAAATAGGAACAACGCTGACCTAAACAGAAAATAATTACATGTGATCATTAAAATATGCACATTTTGTAATAATAAACCAGTCTGGTCAATTCCTATTATTTAAGGATATGGTGTGTTAATGCCAAGATTGTTAGAGTAAGTGGCCAGTAATGCTACTATCATTTAGTACTGTCTATACTACCATTGAAAGAGACTAAAAGCATAAATTATAAAAGTATAATTAAAAAACAAACAAGCAAACAAGATGAAAGAGCAAAGCACCATCACTTCATTTAGACCCCATAGTCTGAAAAAACTGTCCCCCTGTCTGTAATGGATGTTTTAGGCTGTTTCCAGTTTTGAATTCTATATCCAATAAACAGAAGGAATAAGAAAAAGGTAGAAATTCCTCAAAAAGAAAATGTAACTTTTAAGGATATATTTTCAAAGATTAATTGCATGTTCACTTTGAAAAAAGAAATGAAAAGAACTAGTGGCTTCAGCTTTGAGAAAGACCAGAGATCAGCTTATGAGATGGGAGGAAATAAAATCAAAAGAAACTAATTCACTGTCAGAGCAGAGAACACCTAAGAGAGGCTGATCAGAAGAGAATTTGTGGAGTGAAGAACATAAGGGAGGGAAAAGCAAAAGCCGAAAAAGAAGTGTAGAGGCAAACACTTTTACTAAAAGTGTTCCCCTTTGTTTTTGAAAGATGCTTTCTAAAGAGATTGCACTGTATTTCACCTTTATGCACGTTCAAGTCACAAAAATAGCAACCACAACTAGTCTTCTGGGTAACCAGTCCTCTGATTGTTCTAAATACATTTCACATTTCTTTAATAAAACAGAGTGAAATAATTTACAGTCAGTTTTCTCAGTAGTGCTGAGCTACTTCAAGAAGCAGCTATGGAGTCTATGAAATAACTGCAGCTTTTCACTGGTTTAGAAGTTTAGTTCTATTTTACTGTACATTCTCTGTGTGCTCTAAAAATAAAATACTAAAGTCTAATATATATAAAGAAAGTAAAAATATCTCATTTTGAGGAGTGTGAGCCTTCAGCTTGAGACAGAGGAACAAAAAAATCACCTGTGTTTCAGGACTTAGTAAATTCCTACAAAGAAGAGCTCAAGATACCACAAACTATAAAGACAACCTTGATTCTTGTTGCCAAGGCCTGGAACCAAACAATGCTTGTAAAGACAGAGGTGAAGAAAGTAACAAAAGGGTGGGTAGCAAATTAAATAGTGGATGTTCTTGTGTCATCATTGCCCAGAGATGGCCAACAAAGGTGAGGAACAGAAAATAAGCAAATGAAAAGATTTGAATTTGAATAAATGGCTGTTTCAGGATCAAGCCAAAGGTGGCTGCTTTTGCTCCTGAGAATTTCCTCACTGCTTATGCACCTATCTCTATCCTGGTAACTCAATAACCAGTCAAATATTATGCAAAGCATTACCTTTAACAATCCATCAAGAGAAAAAAAAAGAACATTTCAACACTCAAATCCTGATTCTGCATTAGCAAAATCTATTTGAGTTTTCCTGTTGACCTCAGTGAACATTAATGTGCAGTTTTATATTTCAACAGCAGTTCAGTTTTCATATGATCAGGACTGCAATGATCAAATGCTTCTCCTTCCTCTGCAAATCTGTCATAAATAATGACTACATCACAAGCATTTAGTATAATGGCAATAAAGTCATCACATTGCAAAACATTTTCATAGATTGATATTTCTTGCCTTGACATCAAGTGCTTTGGCCTTACTTCATTTTTTCTATAAGGTAAGAATGCTTTGGTCTTGGATTTTTTGAAAAAGCAGATTGCTATGCTTTGAAAATGTACACGTCATTAAAATGAACTACTTTGTGATGGGGTCAAATGTGGCTTTTAAAAGGCAGAGTGGGATTTCCTTTGTATATTTCAAACCTGAGGCCACAGAACTTGTATATTTGATCTGCCTGCAAATGGGTCCTTTGTGAAATCCTGTATTAACAATAAATTCATCATGGAGATGATTTCATCCAAAAACAAGCCTCCACTCTTTCATGAAAAGCAAAGAAAACAGTGAAAAATCCCTTCTAGAGGTTATTTAGTTACCAGGGTATAGATGTATAAGCATCACTAGGACTTTATTGAGAAAATACAGTTTCTCACTGTCAAAGGTGAAACTATCTGAACTTTGTGGTGGAGGGTGACTGTGCAAGTTGCTCCTGCAAGTTCCTGGGACTGATGAGACACAATTTTACAGAGCCCCCACAATGATCCATCTCACACTGAGAGACAATTCCATTTGAATAATTTCTAATACTAAATCCAAATCTGTATTGCACCTCCACATGGGGAGACTTTAGAAAAGAGTCAGTGGCAGTGGGGTCTGGAAATAAGATGAGTGGTTGGTTGTTCTGGTTTTTGTACCCAGCCAACCTTTCTTTCACAGTTATCTCCCTTGTGTGCCTCGGCTGTGTCCGTGAAATACTTCAACTTGTGATAGGTTCTGAAACACCAAAGGGGTTTGGAAACATTTCCCTCCTTCTTTAATCACACAGATGTGGGGTAACTCCCCTGCCCTTCCTCCTGTCCTTGGAACAGCCTCTCCACTATCCATGCACATGCTGCAGCATCCCTGGGATGAAGAGGGAGGAAAAGCAGAGTGGTGAGAAGGGGCTGGAGCACAGCCTTCTCTCCAACTGTGCCCTGCCTCTGTGGATGAGAAAGAGCAGCCCTGGCAGAAGCACAGGAGAGCTGCAGAGCAGAGAAATGGACCAGAAATTATTGTGCAGGCTCTGACAGGAAAGGACACAAAGCAAGTGTTGCAGTGTTGGCTCCATCACAGTGGGAGCGTGTAATAATTTTGATGTTGTTTGGTATTACATACATTTAGATTGTCATAAAGTCCCAGAAACTGTCTGTCACTTACCATTACTCCCAATGACTCCACATGCCCTGCCAGGTGAGGAAATTTGCCATAAAAGTTTACTTCTGATTCTGATAGGAGATGTAGCCATGGAGAAGAAGGGCATCTGGATGTCTAGAATGATTTGTGTGACCTGCACCCCCTCCTGTGATTATGTCCCAGCTGCCTCTGAGAAAATGAGCAGAGGTAAAACTGTGGTGATTGCTCTGATGGGATGGACTTTGTCTTAAAAATTTTAAAAAGGCTGTTGACAAAAGATTAAGTGAAAAAAAGATTTGTAAAAAAATATTAGTAATTTTGACATGTTAATATATGTCTTTAAATTGTAACTCAAATATTAACAAAATACCTGCAAGGATAGTTCCTCTTCATGTTAAGATTATTTCTAATTTCCATGTGAAATTACTACATCTACAGAATACCTTAATTTACACTGCCATGGTTTCATGATTGTAATAAAAATTGTGCAAAGGATTCCCAGAATGATTATGTTCCATACTGTTATGGAATCCATTTCAGGGTCATATTCTGCCCTTGCCATTGCTTTTCTCTGCAGAGCAGTGACCATGAGAACCCAGGGGCAGTGTGTGGGAGGATGCAGTGCCACACTTGGCACTTTGTACTGCCTTTTCTGGCACAGAAATCTTCAGGGCAGGCCTTACTTTCTCCAGGACATCATCCAGCAACAAGGAGACAAAGGAATTTCTCATTGAAAGAACTGAATCCCTGCTAGTAGCCCAAAGAAACTTTTCACAAAAAGAAAAAAAGTACCACAACTCTTTCTGGTAGTATGATAATGTCCTGGTATCAGGTTTATGTAAGATTTAGACGTGAATCATTGCTTCAGACTTACATTGTCATAAATCAGGGAGGAACTTAAGTCCTGTATCTTTATTCCATAGATCTCAGGGAGTTTGAGGTAACTGTAAGTTTTGGGTTTCTTTCTTTTTGTCTTGCAGAGATCTCTTTTCATGTATTGCAAGGTTCATTAAGGGGCAAAATCCTCCTCTTCTTGCTCATGCTACATGATGAGAATTTCTTTTTTGATCTCTCTAGCTCATCAAATCTGCAGGTCATTTCAACTTAAGGTTCAAATATCTCCATTTTCACCCTTGTGCTGTAACAATTTCCTTGAGTTTTGAAAAAGCACTTCACTTTAGGGGAAGTTTTAGACTCCATGTGAAAGATACACAAATCCAGAGTTCAAGACACATCCCTTGTGGAGGGAGATGCTTTAGAAATGTCAGATTCAAGTCTGAATTCCTAGCATCATCAAGAACTTACACAAGTTAAACCCAAAATCCAGTTTCCTTTTCACTAGTGTTTGTGTCTGGAGTTATTACACTTGTTAATAAAAGACCTGAAGCTCAACTATTGCTTCTCCTTTGCTTACAGAGAACATCAGCCTGTGGTTTTGTTTCTGAAAAAAAGAGGTTTTGTTAAGAGGCACATGACCTACTCTTCACCTTGTCAAGGCACTTTATATAGGGAAGAGTTTAGGGATCATGCAGAAAAGGTTACCAGCCCTGCTAACTCAAAGATTTGAGATGTATTTGGTAATTGAAAACAAACTCTGAATAAACCTTTGAACGTTTATCTGTTTACTCAAATTGAATCTGAATGTTGAGCTTTCTGAAGTTCACTTGTCCCTGTTTATTTGAAAAATGGATTAGGATAAATTACTGAGCCATCACTAAGGGACAAGAGTTCAGCGTGAGGCATGCCAGCAAACTCCCCTGGAAATTCAGTATAAATTACTGACCTCTAGATTTGTCACTTTAATATCAGCTGACAATGTCATTTCTATCAGAAGACCTGCTTTTGTGCTCTCTCTCTTTGCTGCCAGTTGTAAAACTTTCTGACACCTGTGTATTTCCAGTAAGATTTACTGGTCTGTATCTCCAGCAAGAGGCAGAATTAGCACTGCACTGGCATTTTCTCTTCAGCTGTCAGCAGGGATCTCTGGCTGTCTGGTTAGAGTCAATATGAAAAGAAATGTTTGATCTGATGGAACTGTGAGGGAGTAGTTAAAGTGTTTTTCAAGGGAAAGGAAGGTGCAAACTCTATAGAGTTTGCCTCTCCTGTATAGGTCCTGTGGCAGGAAATATGGCAATTCAGACTGGAGAAGCAAATTCAATATATGTAATCAACTCTGATTTCTCCCTGATTATCTCTGGACTAATTAGGGAGTGTTTTTTTGCAGCTAATCAGAGGTATCTGGAAAGAAGTAATTTGCATAACTTCAAGTCAAATTATGTCATGAGGACAGCTGAGTTAATGTAAACTGGCATTTACTGTAAAATTTGTATGTGTTGCATTCAAAAAGGAAACAAAGGAGCAATGGGAACCTGCAGACTGGAAACCAGGAGGAGCAGCAGTGACAGAGTGCAGAAGCTGTGCTACATCAGCCATGTCAATGCACCAAGCACAAGGAATGTAAATATGCAAAGGCCAAAGCATTTGCAGAAGGGGACTCATTTGACAAAATTGTAAATACCATGGGCTCTGCTGGCTGTCTAACTGTTACTCTGTAACTGCATTTTGTCATGGTTGGTAGTTCAGTATTCCAGGGGAATGAAATCCCTGTTTTCTCATTTACCAGGGATTGTTTTTTACTTAAAGTAAATACAGTCTAAAATTAGCTTCTAATCTAGTGTAAGAGCAAGTCTGGAAAAGACAATTGTACACACTTTTGTGCCTCCTTCAAAAACATGGAACACACTGGAATTCCTGTTTACCCATTTCTTCAAGACTGATTTTGAAGCCCATTTGTACCTCTGGGGATGTAAAGGAGGTTTTGGCTACCTCACTTCAGGCTGCCAGACATTTCTGCCTGTCTCAAGCTGTAAACCTGACAGGTTTCCTATCTGGGAGAGCTGATCTGAGAATGAGCTCCACACAGGGAAGCACTGGAACATGTGATTTTTCATATGGGACAAGGGCTCAAATATATCTGTCAACCTGCTGCTTCACTCAGTAGGAAGAGAATTTCCTTCTGAGCTCTGCCATTCATCCACAATCCATTTTATGCAGAGCTGTAGCCCAAAGTTAGGACTTCTTATAAAGGCCTGACTGAGGATTGATGTACAGAAATTTGTGTCTAACTGAACTGAACACTGAGACAAATGCTCTCTTGTGGGAACATAGAATGCTAATATCCATTATCAGCCCTTTGGAAAAACAGGAGTTCTAGGAATAAATTAAACTGCTGATTGATGATAGCAGTTAGGAAGGATCAGGTGGTGACTAATTAATCCTTGAAGTTAAGGCAGTGTCCCTCCACAGTGTGTATTTTTTCACAGGCCCAGGTCTGTGTAACATTTTTCCTAACAAGGGTGTGGTGGTTTGGGGGAAGTGACCCAAAGGAAGTAGTTAAGGAGAGGTCAGACCACGCCTCCTGAGAATACAAGGGGTTAAAAACTCCAGGGATTTCCCGGGGAGGTCCTCTTTTTGGCTCCCGCTGCGGAGGTAAGAGGAGCTTGCCCCCTCCAGCCTCTGAGAGGCTGGAGGGGGGAAGGGGGAGGGGAAGAGAGAAACAGAAGTTAAGACAGGAGAGTTGAAGAAGTGGAAGGGTGGAGGGTTTTCTTTTTTCCCCCTCTTCCCAGAAGAAAACTTTCAGATGCAAGCAGCGAGAGGGAGCTGGGCAGGTGAAGAGAGATGGGGGCAAGGCGCAGGCCCCCCCCCNAGGAGGTTTTGGCTACCTCACTTCAGGCTGCCAGACATTTCTGCCTGTCTCAAGCTGTAAACCTGACAGGTTTCCTATCTGGGAGAGCTGATCTGAGAATGAGCTCCACACAGGGAAGCACTGGAACATGTGATTTTTCATATGGGACAAGGGCTCAAATATATCTGTCAACCTGCTGCTTCACTCAGTAGGAAGAGAATTTCCTTCTGAGCTCTGCCATTCATCCACAATCCATTTTATGCAGAGCTGTAGCCCAAAGTTAGGACTTCTTATAAAGGCCTGACTGAGGATTGATGTACAGAAATTTGTGTCTAACTGAACTGAACACTGAGACAAATGCTCTCTTGTGGGAACATAGAATGCTAATATCCATTATCAGCCCTTTGGAAAAACAGGAGTTCTAGGAATAAATTAAACTGCTGATTGATGATAGCAGTTAGGAAGGATCAGATGGTGACTAATTAATCCTTGAAGTTAAGACAGTGTCCCTCCACAGTGTGTATTTTTTCACAGGCCCAGGTCTGTGTAACATTTTTCCTAACAAGGGTCATTCAGCTCATAAAGATTTAGTGCTTGGCATCTGGTATCAGTTTTGTTGCAGATGGTATTTGGAGGATGCAAATTATCTGTCCAGTCCTATAATGAGATAAAACACTTTCAGTTGTGAGATTCTGGATCTCTGAAAAGGATTTGCACCTTCAGTGAAATTGATTCACAAGCATTTGGGGAGTCACTTGACTCCCATGTAGACTTGTTCACCAAAATGGCCATTTTATAATTTCTTTTCTATTCCTTTGAAAAAAACCCTAGCATTTTTAATTTTAAAGCATGGATTATTATTGTTTATATTTAAAAACATGACATTCATGATCAAACAAAATTTTTAATATAGGTCACTTATACAAAGAAGATATAATTTTCATTTCTTACTTAAATACACATTCCAATTTGTGAGTCCCTGTATAAATTTTTGTTTGAAACTTTTTTTGAGGAGGACCTACTGACATGGAAACCAGTGAATTAAGAAAGAAAATAACTCTTTTTATTCAAACCTTGACTGAATGTTTAAACCCTAGCTATGCCCAGATGCAGAAATTGTGTTTCTGGTTCTCTTTGATATTTTCTGTCCCCAAAAAGCACATTCTCTTGATGTGTGCTTGCATATTAATATTTTTATTTCTTCCTTTTCCTTCAGCAGCTTTCTTATAAGCACATAAGCATGTGTACCTACTATCTCTAGGCCTAAATTCTTTGGCATGAAATTTGCTTTCTCACAGCATTTTTAAGAAAGCATGAAGAAAGTCTAAAATGGAAAAGACTATCCTTATTTTGATGTTTGTAAATGGGTTATTTCCTTCTGTTGAAAAGATCTGAGTTTACTCAAATCTCCATTTCTACTTAATGGGAAACCCCAAATTATTAGTTCCAATTTCTGCCTAACATGGATTTCTTAAAATGCATTCTATTTCAGTTTTCACCAGGAAAAAATAAGAAATATTAAGATGTTCCAGTTTCCACTCTGTTATAGTTCATAGATCTTGTCAGATCCTAGATATCTTGGAAAGTGAAAAAGTTATGTCAGACCAGTAGGTCTTGAATGCTGGAAGACTGTGTTTGGAACCAGATCATTTTTTATTTTCCTGTTTGTGCTGGTGGCCACTGTCTGAGAACAGGCACTGATCTCTCTCTAATCTAATCCAACAGAGGTTGTGCTGTTAGAACTCAGCCTAGTGCCCCACAAAGGCTTATCACTGCCCAGGACAGGGTATCCACAGCCTCTTCCAGTTTGGATAATTAAAGATTTTTCTGTCTCTGTTACAGTCCTGTTCAGAGAAACTGCACTTTTTACAGACTGTGTGCTGCATACAGCCTTTTTTAAGAGCCTGGAATTTTTCCAGGCTGTGTTACACAAGAATATGCAGAAAACTTTCAGATCTTATTAAGACCCATTATCTGGTTTGCTATTTCCCTATTTTTACCTTCCTTCTGTTTTCATTCATTCTCTCCTGTTTCAGCCACAGCCCAGCACTTTCACTCCATCTGTGAGGGTGGTAACTCCAGCTGCCTCTGCAGCTGCTGTCTTCACTTTTTCTTGGCCAGCCATCAGGGAATGACTCTTCCTTCCCTAAAGACATTATACATTTCAGCCAGCTTCCACTTGAAAAGCAAAGGAAGCCACTTAAATACTGCATAAAGGCAGTTTCCCACCTCTGAATCCATAGGGCAAAATACCTCAAGCATTACCTTCAAAGCATATGTTTGCTTTGAAGACTAGTCTATTTATTTACTATTTTGAAGTTTCAAGTCTTGAGTTAGTGATTTTTTATTTTTTTTCCACTTTCAGAGCAGTTCAGAATGTGCATGCAGGCCTTATCTAGATGGCAGGTCCTGGGAGAGCTCTGCAGGTTCCAGATCTGGGTACCTGCAGCCTGACACCAAGGCACAGGTCCCCCCACATCTCTGCTGTCTGGTTTGCATGAAATGCAAACCCATGCATGCATGCAGGGAGAGTGCAGCTGAGCACAATTAGTCTGTGTTGTGGGCACAAGAGAAAATTCAGCAAAACACAGCCAGTTCTAAACAAGAGTGAACATTACTATTAATGCAATAGGAAATGGATAAGATTTTTTATCTTGATGGGAGCCAACAGAAGGTATGTGACCAAGTTCTGGCCACAGCTGGCAACACAATGCTGGAATTATCCAGCCCCTGGTAGGTTTGCCACTCTTAATTGCTTTTACCCAACACAGTAGTAAATGAGAGTTAAGAACTGCATTCTAAATGTCTCATGGAAGAAAAATCAGTTTTTCCAAGCCTTGTATAATACTAATTCACTCAATATTTAAAAGGCACAGGTAGCTTGAATTACTGTCTTAAAGTGCATCTACAATGTAGAAGGGAGCTGTGGGCTTTGCAGGCAGGGATGATGCTGCAATTTGGGTTTTTATAAGATGCCAAAGTAGATTCCACAGGCACTAAAGATGTTTTGTCACCATTATTTCTTTGATAAACTTACTAAAACATTTTAATGATGCAATAACACCACTACTCTATTGCTGAAATAAGCAGGGAACATTAGCTTAATGTTATTTTCATCATGAACTTAATAGTTCTACAAATTTAGAGGCCTCTTATACCAGCTTTTTCTTTGAGAAAAATAAAACAACATCATTAAAGTAGAGCATAAGTAAGGCACAGTTAGTGCCAACAGTTATGAAGCTCATACTGATATTTCTTTTTCCCATTTCCTGCTAATTTGCCAGAACAGCTTTTGGCCTATCCATAAATAGGTCCATGATAAACCAGACATTAAATTGGAACTAATTCCATAATTAGAGTCGTTTCATAGTCGTATGTTTGCAAGACAGTCTCAGTTAGCAACAAAAAAATAAAGAAAATAATAGCATCTATAAGCAGCTTGGGAAAGCAAGCATTCAGTAATCTAATATTTATAAAGCTATGCATTAGAAAATAAAAATCTAGAAAGCACTGCCATGATAGAGCAAGGCTATTACCCCTTGGGTTTAGTTCCCAACCTGTTCAAATTTGTGTGCTGGTCAAGCAGCCAGAAGGGCAGCTGTGTCGTGGAACAGCCATGGGAAAGGCACCACAAGTCTGGCTGCAGCAGCAGCTCTCTGGTTCCCCTGTGTGCTGCAGGGCATGCAGCAAACATCCAGGCAGAGCTCTGCAGTTGGTGTCTGCAGCACCCACAGACACTGGGCTCCAGATCCAAACTCCTGCACTTGGCAGAGCTGAAGAAGTTGAAGAAACTATAATGGAGGAAACTAAACATACAAGATGTTCCAAAGATATGGGATATTCCTTCCTGATCCCCTGGACAGAGGCTGTGAAAGAAGAGATTTTATTACAGATATCAAATTCTCGTTTCCTTAAGAGATTTCATCAGTTGCCAAAACCGGCCCCAGCCTTTCTCTAAAATCCAGCAAGAAGATCTAACCTCAACTCACACTTGTGACTTGAGCAGAAAAGGAAGTTTTACTTATGGTGCTATGTACCTATTGCTGTGCCTCCAAGTGTCTCCTTTGTGTATAATTAAATGTTAAAATTAAAAAATTGTGCTTCATTTTCATGTTTGTGGTCCTTAAATCAAGCCTGCACTCCTGAAAAGAGGTGTTTGCAAATAAACTTTTGTGCTTATGCAGAGTGCCACTGGCTGAGGGGGCTTCCCATGAGGGAGGTAATGCTGGGTCAGGGCAAACTTAAAAAGCCTGAAGCAGCTCTTTTCTGCAAAGGCCTGAGGTACATTCACACTGAAGTCTAAAACACTTTTGCAGTGCTGCAGCCTGAAATTCACCCTGTAACAGTTCAAATTTTTGCAAATCATTCCTACCTACTCCATGTGGTGTCCCAACCCTGCAGTGTTCAGGGCCGGGCTGGATGGGGCTTTGAGCAGCCCGGTCCAGTAGATCCTGATCGGAGGAATGATACCACACCTCTTGATATTGCACCTGAAATTCACATTTTCCTTTCTTATTTATGGAAGCAGTTAACTACTGTTTCAGGGACTTGAACTATTTTATATTCCTGTCTTCAGACCAAATAAGTAGAAATCTCATTTCAAAGCTGAACAGAAAGGTTTGCAAAAGCTTAAGCTTTCAGCATTTTGTTTTGGGCCTTTTTTCAAGTTATGGTGGAAGAGTGCCAGGTCACTGCTCTTTTATCTGATATTCAGATATGTGCCCAGGAATTTAGGGATCATGCTGAATAAAGCCAAGCATGGTCTGTTTTTCCATCTAAGGAAGGTTAAAGAGGCACTAAGGAAACAACGTAACAGATTTTTTTAAAAGAAGTTCTATTTTCAAGGAGAAAAAACCAAATAATGGCAAACCAGATGTGGTAAATTCCACAAGGTACACATAAGTGTTGCACATATTGTAATCAATACAAATTAAGAACACCTGAAAATGCTATTGAATTTGTAAGGTAAAAAAGTAAGAAGTGTTATAATTAAGGTTAACAGTGCAAGTGTAGCTTAACTCTTTTTCATGACTGGATGCTGATCAAGTTTTAATTGCATACTCCTTTTTCTACTTGTGCCTTGAACCACCCAGGGCAGAGAATAACTAATCAATCTTTTTTATTATTATTATTATTTTTCAAACCTTCATTTCTCAATATATTTTTATATCACATTACTTCAAATTATTCAAACTGCACTGAAAGTGAAATTCTGTAGGGTTTATCACCACATCATCTTACTGCAGGAAAAAACCAATCCCTATATTTGCACAAAATATGCATGAGATTATTTGAATTTTTCTATCACAGAGAGGCATTGAGCTAAGAATTTATTCACTATTTTTGATGAGTCTCACTGTAGAAATTGATATTGAAGAGTATTTCATGTTGTATTTCGTGTTGTATTTCAACTTTCACTCAAAGCTTAGCACCCAGAGGCTTCAATTGCATCTGGGAAGGTTAAGCATTTCTGTGCATGAAACCCATATAAAATCAAGCATAATGACAAGTCTGGTTGGTTTAGTGACTTGATTAGCATCAGAGAAGAACTTTGTGGCTCAGACAGGGCTAAAAGTCAGCTCTTCCATTCAACATTTGACATCCTTGACAATGTCCTTGCTTCTGCTGAAATTTCCTGCTCATTTCTTTCAATAAAATTTTACAAGGAATAAGGGAGAAATCCCACACAGTTAATTTATTTGTCCACTTCAGGAATGCTTTAACAGGAATGGAACAGTTGACCTGAAATGTGGCTTTCCTTAACTCTTGTGTGCCTGCATTTCCACAGTGTAAGTGTGTTTTTTCTATAGTGTTTTATAAAGAAGTCTTGGGGAAAATTCTCATTCAATACCTGTGGAGGCCCCCCTGGTCACCAGGAAGTCTGAGAGCTTTGGGACCAGCCCACCAGGTGGGCACAGGAACTGACAGCAGCACAGTGTGTTCCTGCTCTGCCTGTGCACAGGCAAGGGCCTACAGCAATTCCTTGGTAGTTCCTGCAGGAATCTCTGGGCAGGGAAAGGCTTGGTGGGACAGCTGCACTCAGCAACGTGCTCCAGACTCGGCAAAGTTTTGTACCATCTTCTCTGGTCACTCCAGACACAACATCCTCTGCCTCCTTCCCTCCACATTAACACTCACCTTCCTTCTGTTCTTCCATTCTCCCTTTTTCCGAAGCTTCTTCTCCTTACACAACCCTTCCCAGCCCCCTCTCCCACTCTCAGTCTATCAGCCTCATCTCCCAGACACTGGAGATGGAAGCAGTTCCAGCCAGCTTTCTGCTCTGTCTCTGATACCTTCTCCAGTCTTCTTTGACTGAACCATTCCCTGATTGTCCATTTAATATGAAGATCCAACTGTATCAGTTAATGGATCTTTCAAGACTTGAAATCTATGGAGTGATGAACTCTCCAGTTTCTCAGGCTCATGGTCTCCTTTCTACTGAGACTTAACTCCCTGTATTCACCCCAGTCCAATCTTCTCCTCTCTGTTCAGTTTTCAACCTGACAAGGTCAGGTGTCAGTCCCTTTTCCTCACTCACACCTTCCCCATCCATTTTAGTGTCTTTGGTCCCGATCAGTTCCAGCTGTTCCTCCCTTTCCCTGCTCTGACACTGGAGCTGTGCCAGGCCCTGGGGCTGCCAGGGTCCATGTCCATGAGCCCCATGTCCAGCTCAGCTGTACGGGCTGGCCAGTCAGACAGAGCAGGGCTTTAGTCCAGAGTATGCCAAAGACCCTGTAGATCTCATGCACAAAGATTTCCTTCCTGTGAATAGCAGGAAATAGCCTCTGCTTCCCATTTTTGCATCTGTTTCATCTCAGGCCGTGGCTGAGGAATGCATTGTGACCTGGGGAGTGACCACAGGTCCTGCAGTTTGTACTGACTGCAAGGAATGGAGGGGGACAGTCTCTCTCTGCTCAGTTCTGCTGCCCACAGGCAGTGTCTAGGATCCATAATTGCAGAGGAAGTCCCAATTCAATACCTCAAAGCTTAAGCCTGGAGAACCTTAGTCTAGGAGCCTTCAAGTCTCTAAAAATGTATTGGGCACCTGATAACCTGGCACATTTTGGAGAACTCTAATTCATAGTACAAAACCAGGCCTTCCCTGCCCTCTTTGTGACTCAACTTCAGCACAGTGGAGACATCCAGTCCTTTCAAAATTCAGAATAAAATTTTTCCCAGCCTCATTCTCAGGAATAACTAACTTTGTGCTAGCTGAGACTTTCCAACAAAGAGGAAATGAAGTGTGAGACAGACAATGACACTGGAAATTTCAGTCCAAAATGGCCAAGCAAAATCTTGCAGATTTAAATTAAAAGTACCATGTAAAACAAGGTATTGGTATAAAGGGCTGAAAGGCAGTGCTAGAAAACCTTTTAATGAACCTTAGGGACTGGGTATGGTTTGTATGTTATTGTAGCTACTATTCTTAGTGGTGTTAGTAAAATTAGATTAGTGCATGCAGCTGTTTAAACACTGCAATATGCATGAAATATTTTTGTCTTGCCTTGATAAGAATACCTCAGACATATTCAGCACAGCTCACTCAGTGTCAGAGTGGTGGTGGGCTTAGCTTTTGAAAGCTGTCAGAGCTCTGTGCTGCTCTCTGCATAAGCCTCTCTCCTGCCTGGCTCCTTGTCTAATCCAGATTTCTGTAAAGTGTCTGTTCAGTGCTGCTCTTCCCTCTTAACAACACCACATCTCTTCTCAGCATTCCCCCTGCAAACATGCACATAACTGGATGCTGAGCACGGGGAAATGCTGCTTCCCCTCTGCATCTGGCCCTGTCCTGTTCTTGGACTTACCTAGAGCAGGTGATGCTGGGCTTAGAGTTCTGAGGTGATTGGACATGATTGGCCTCATGGCAAATTAAATTGAGATGGAACATACAAACTAGACAAAGGTTTTCTTGTCTTGACAAGCTGTCCCTTCTCTGCTGAGCGGCAGGAACAAGATCCTGAGCAAGTGCCTTTCCTTCAGCAATAGGGTTGGATCAGTTTACAGCCACTGAAAAAGATGACCCATTGCGTACAGAGCATCTTCAGATATACTGAAATACACTGTTAGTTAAGAGTCCTCCTTGGTAGTTTTGAAGACTTATATTGAAACAAGAGTACCAAGATTATAAAAGTGGTTTTGCATTAGCTTTCTTTTCAGAGCAGAAAATTGTATCAAGCTAGAAATTATAAAACTATTTTCAAACTTTTAATTGTAACACCATTGAAGGTTTTAATAACTATTCTAATTGAAGTGAGTGCTAAATTATTAACTAAAATATTCTTGCTTTAAAAAAATGACTTTTTAAAAATTAAAGCAATGTTATGAAAGGCGGCAAAAAGAAATTTCTTATTTTCATGCCTATCCAGCTTTAACAGAGAAGTGTGTATTTTAATTACATTTCAGATTCAAACTAGAAGTGTGAATTTTAGACCTATAAGTGAAAATGGAAATTTTTTAGACATATCAAAAAATCATTTGAAAGCAGAGGGAAAAGAATAATGATGTTGCATCTTGTACAGATACTTTTACTACAAAGTAAAAAAAATGCACTAAAATTATTCATGAAACTTGTCAATAGCTAATGCTTATCTTTGAGATCCTTGGTATCCTAATATAACCCCTTGAAACAGTTTTACTTTTATATTGCTGTGCTGGGATTCTAGCACACGTTGGAGAGCTATGCAGAATGTAAATGTAGTGTCAAAGATTACAGAAAACCACAGGGGAAATTAAGAGTTGTTTCTTATATGGTGTTATAGGCCTTAAGCTATTTTTTATGGGCATCTTGTCATTATTGTTTTGTATTTAAGTCTTTGGTGGGGGTAAGTGAATACATTCTGAAGGTAAGAATCACTCCTGTGAAATTTCAAAGGGATTATATTTAAAAGATTGTCTTTTCTCAGACAGTTTTCTTGAAGATCTGTGGAACAAAATTATGCAGATGTTCTCGGTATCTTACATTTCCATGTAACTGCATTACATTATAAGGACAGATGAAACTCAGTTAATTTCAGTGGTAAAATTTCTGTTAGCTTCAGTGAGCACAGTTTGTTAGGCTGCAGTCCATCCACACATTTATGCAAACTCATGATCACTACAGGTCACAGTTTGCCAGTCATGCTGTTTCTAGAGAAAAACTATGGCTTGGAAGGTTTCCTTGCAAATATTTCATTTGTTTGCTTTTATTTTTTTTCCCAAACTAGACAGACAAATAAATGTTTACACATTTCACAACATTTTCATCTTCTTTTTTTTTTTTTTATACTGTGTTTGTCTCTTTTCTTGTATCTTTGCTTTATGGAGGTGAACTTGCATTTCTTATTCCCTGTGAAACTGTGAACAAGAGCATTTCATGTTTCCAGTGGAAATGGGAAAATAAAATGTAGGGGACCCTTTCTTTATCCTTCAGCCACTTAAAAACAAATTTCAGTTTAAGGATTGCTGCTGTATATGTTCAATGCCTGTCAGAGGACATAAGACCCTACCATACTGAATTTACTACCCATGTTTTCCAGCCAAGGTAGCTGATTACCTTTCTGATCATGACTTGTTACCAAACTCAGCATCTTGAATACATTCACAATTACAATGAGCAGTGATGACTAATGCTTATTTGTGTGTGAAGGATATTTAAATGAGCCTTGGGAGTAGCACCTGCACTCCCAGAATTGCTGTGTTACAGAGTTTGTCAGGGTTCCAGTAGACAACTGCCTGCAGCTGGGGTCACGGGGTGCCACTTCCAGGCTGCTGCCAAGGAAAGGTGCAAATCTTCACTGTTTAGATGCCATGAAGGGATAGCAGTGCTGAGACCAAAGCTGAGGGGGTTTGGAACTGGGGGATTTACCAAAAGGCAGAATGAGGAGGTCAGGTACATATATTGGACCCGAAAAACTAAGAAACTTGCCTTCACAGAAATAAAAGAAATACAAACATAGAGAATAATAGCATTGTGTTTTCATAGGAAAGGGGTGTAGCTTAATTCTAGATGTAGTGCACAGGAAAAAAATAGTCTGCAAACCATAAAAAAGGTGAAGAATGGAACAAAAAGACTTCCAGTTTCACAGGTAGAGAGAAAAGCTCCTGATCTGCTGAGGTGATCCAAAAATGTTCAGATGATAAAGAAAGAGAAAATTCAAATGCTTGCCAGTGTTTCATTGTTTTATCTCATTTTCTTTGCTTTTTCTGTCAGGAAACATAAAAATTTCCTGGTATTTGAGAACGTTATGGAAAAGCTCTGTGCCTATTTGCTTGCAGTGTTAAGTATCTCTGAAGAGTGCAATGCTCATTCTTCACCTGATGAGGCTTGGCATGACCTAGGATGTGGAGACTGGTTCACAGACTGATCACATCTTCCACGTGAGGGCCTCTCAATTTAGGAACATACTGTGTACAAAACACACCTCCCATTTGTTGGCATTTAGGGCACATGGCAAAATTAAGTGCCCAGCCTGGTTCCTGACAGTGAAGAGCCATGTTCAGGCAGCTGGGAAATAGTGCCATTTTCACATTATTGAAGTGAACAACGTACTGAGTCTTCTACACAATTGTGGGGCAACTGTAGCTCAGTATTTGCTTTAATGGTCATTATTTTCTATCCTCCTTCATCTGGCTTCCAAAGGAAGTTGGCTTATGGCACCACTTAAGCAGAAATAGTTTGTTAATCTGCTTCCCAAGTACTTTGTGATTGCTCTTGATAATAGGTGCTGCTGATGTAAATTGCTGTTATTATCATCAGTGACTCATTAATCCATTGGTTATTGATCTGCTAAACCTTCTCATTTTAAATGAGAGGAATAAAGACTGTGCTGCAACCTGTATTTCAAGACCTCAATTGAAAGTTTAATGAAATGTATATGATTTTGCAAGGAAAACAAGGAGAATGAGGTCAATGCACTACAGGTTTGGATTTTAATGCCCTATTTTTAAAGCCCCCTATTTAGATGTTCATGGTTTCTTTTAATATTGACTACTTTGACCACCAGTGGAAGAAAAAGCTGCAAGCACAAAAAATAACAATTTTTTTTCAACTAAGTGTGGAGGGATTGTACATTAGTAACCAAGAATTTCTTAGCTAACTCACACATGCCAAAAATTAAGCTAGATTAATTTAATTCTAAATACCTGACTCTGAAAAGTATACTCAGGTCAATTCCCAAGTCAGATTTTCTTATAAACTAATTAAACACTGAAGTGGAATAAAAATCAAACTCTCTCTAATAGGGAAAAGTAGCAAAATATTAGCCCAGGAGAAACGTTCACACATTCTTATATTGCCACCTGTAAAAACAGGGGCAGCCTGTAACAGGAATGCTGATGAAAAATAACCCTGGCAGAAGAAGTGAGAGAGGCTGGAATCAAGCTGCAGAGGAACTGTGAACAGTGCTGGAAACCTGCTGAGAAGGTCACAAGTTTCAGTCAGTGAGGCTGCCCTGGCCTGGAGCAGAGCCCAGTGGGGGACACGTGGAGCGAGCAGAACCAGGAGACCCACCCTGCCATTAAACACCAGTTACACAAAGGTGTGTAGGGATGAAGGCACAACGTTCTTAGAAGTTGTTAGGAAAAATGGGCAGATAAGCACAGCTTATGTGGAATATCTGTTGTTTGCTACAAGTATGCTTTAATAATAGGGTAATTTGTTTCTTCCACTGGACTTGCCAATTGACGGCAACAACAGTTCTATAAAAGTCATCCAAGCAAAATAACGAATGGGAACAATTATTCTTCCCGAGTAGATTTTCTAAATTAAGACTCCCAGCAAAAAGGCTGAGATTGCTTGCTTTAGCTAATGCTCATTTCTTGTTTTCTTTTAATTTGTAGAGTACACGCTGTTTTGCAGTGCCACAGCTGCTAAATTGTGTATTCCTACTTGGCTTAAATGTCTCGATCTCTCCCCATACACAGACAGATATAGATTGGCAGGTTTGTTGATTGATTAAGTGGCTTGTGAAGGTAAAAGTTAGGAAACGTCATTGGTATTCTTTCCTTTGAAATATTTGCATGAATATAGGCCTACAGGTATTTACATAAATATTCTTTTTGAGCTTCTTTTGTCGAGGTCAATGTGTTAGGCTTGCAAGGTATTGTCTTTTCACAAACTGCCATGGCCAAAGATACCTTCAAGTAAATTAGAATTTGCCTGACACAACTTGTTGTATACCAAACAGGGCACCTGGGAAAAACTGCTCAGGACCTGATGGTAATGAGCCTTTGATTTTCCCACATGCTTTCTTTGCAATAGATCAGCAGCACTAACACACTTACAGCATTTCTCAAATCATTTGTTATGTTGGTCAGCTTTAAACAGACAGCTTTGAAAATATAATTCTTAGAGTAGAAGTTACATGCCCAGTAAATTTAATTCTGGAAGACTCCTAAATCAGGAATCTCCATAGGGCCCTGGTACTAGCTTTATGTCCAGAGCACAGAAAGCTTCAGTCATAGCAGAGTACCTGACTCACTTAAATGTCTGTAAGTATCTGTATAAATATATATGTTATTTATCTATGAAGTGAAGCAAAAAATAATTATTGTAATACATGATAGGTTTGCCCATGGTGAGGTAACCTGACCAAATAACTGTACATACAACAAATGAAGCAGAGACAATACTTAGAAATACTTTGTCTTCCCAAAGGGAAGCTCAGAAGGAGATGGTGTCACTGTGAATTGAATATTATCCTGCTGTCAAAATTTAGTTTAACAACAAGTATTTCACTTTTCAAAGTTGATTTCACCAGACATATTAACATGAAAAATGCTTCAGAGATTTTTTGAGTGAGCACTCTGAACCTTGCAGAACTCTGTAGCCTGCTCTGGTTTAATCTTCTACCAGCAGGACCATTGTCCCAGGGAATGACAAACAGGTGTTGCCACTAAAACCCACCAGTGGATAGAGGGCTGGAGCATCCCTACAGTTTGGATTTCTCGGTCTTACTATTCAGGCTACAAGGAATGTGCTCACCACTGTAACCACACTGGTACTCAGGAAGCGCCACTAAGGTTTCCTCATCCTGCTTTCAAACAAATGCCAGAGCTCAAGACTTTCGGGGACTTTTGAGGCTGCCTCATTTGAACTTGTTCTATATAGCAGAAAAATCCAACTATTAATCCTCTGAGAAGCTTATTTGTAAGGAGGCATTTAGAATCACAGTGGGAATAGAAATCTGTGTCGGGGCGTGTGGTACTGCTGTGTGATAATGAGCTGTACTCGCATCACTCGACACGGTCTCGAGGATATCTGCACCTCTCAGCTGCAGACTGCCTCCCTGCAGAACCCCCTGCATGGATGGATGGGAAATGTGTTTGCACAGGAATCACTGGTTTTGTAGTGAAGGTAGAGGGGTCTCATTGTCACAGCATTACACAATTGCAGATGTCATCTTGTAACAAAGAAATCTTGCTCTAAACCCGATTTTGGGTTAGACGAGAAGAGAAACTGTGCCTGAATTTGATGGTGGGTGGACAACAAAGGTTGCTTCTTAGGAATGTCAAAGTAAATAAATGCTTTTCTGCACAAATCCTTTCATTCCACAAAGCTCCTAGAACTCCCCCTCTGCAAGAATGTTTGACACACCAGTGGTGAGACATGGCTGGAGCAAAACTTATTTTTTTCCTTTTCTTAAGTTGTGTGTTAATTTTGCAGTAGGTAACATCATCTGGAAAAGACTTCATGGGTACAAAGAATTGTGATTTCTTCCTCAGAAAGCTAACAATACCAAAAAAGGAAAGGGTATTTTTTATGGTGAACAAGTAATGAGGAACATAAGAGACAGATCATAAAACAAAGAAGAGAAAGTGATGATAGATATGGCCTTTAAAATGTGTGTCTTCTTTAGTTGTGTTTGTTTTATTATGTAATTTCTTTGCTGTTGCTGATTTTGGCACAATTATTGTAGCTAGTCTGTAAATTTTTGTATACTTAACTCATGACCCTTTGAAAATTGGTTCATGTTTTTCTCAAGCATTGATTTCAGCTAAGAATGCATTCAAGCTTCCTCCTACCATTCTCTTTCTCCCTTGATTTTTTTCCTGGTGCAGCAGGATTATTTATGGATCACTGGATAATTTCAGATAGTGTTTGGGTTTTTAAAAATGGTTCATAGTCTAAATTACTTCAATGTTGAAGTGAAGATTTTTTTAATAGGATTGCCTTTAATACGTGCTGAGTTCCCACCACTTGCAGAGACAACCTGCAAGTAAAATCCAGCATTTCTGAGAACTGGAGTTCTTGGTCCCCTACCAAGCTGTCTAACTTGGAAAATGTTTCATAATATTTGGCACCTAACGTTATTTCCTGTGACACAGGGATATATCTAACCAGACTCTAATATTTCAACATAAAAATTTTTATGGTCCAGAGAGAAATAAAAGGAACACTAAATAATACTAAATCATAGGTGAAGTTAAAATCTGCTTATTATGCTTGCATTCCTCTTTGAACATAAACTAAGTAACTCAACAGTGATATAGGATCCATACATTCAGTGTCTTCAGTGAATGTATACATGGGCTTTTGCTTTGTTGTTTTTATATTGCTTACTTTGGAAAACAGATTAATTTGCTATTTTCTTTTCATGCTTAGTGATTACATTAATGGCTTTCAATACCTTAGCAATTTGTAAAAAAACTCAGCTGAATAAAAATTTAACCAGTTATTTCCAGTTCAGTTTGAAGTTGTACTTCTCACTTAGCTTTTTGATTCATTCAACCCTAAATCCTTGTTTTCTGTGTATATTTTCCTCTAAATTTAACCTGGATTTGGTTTATGATGAGCACCTACATCGTGACATTTTTATATGAATCTTGTCATATGGGAAGTATGAATTTTGTAGATGATTACACAAAGATCTGAAATGTCTCACAAGGAAAGATAGAAAAATCCTCCTTGCCAGTTTTTCCCTTGAGTGAATACAGTGTTTAAAAAGATGCTGGGCTGATAGTGCAGAATGGAGTTTATTTTTCTGTGAGACCTGCCTGGCACCACCACCACCACCAAAAGCTTCCTCCTCATTTCTATGCAGATGCTCTTGACTCTGAGGTGAAGCACCCTCATCTAATGAGGCAGCTCGTTAGTGACTCTGGACATGGCTTTCTAAAGTTATTGCTAGAAAAGGTACTGATGTATTCCCACATGGATGTTTGACCATAGTGAAGTTTACCCAGATCAAAAGTACATTTTGTAAAGTAAATAGAAAACCACTGGGTTGTGGTGAGTTGCATTAGCATTAGCGATGTAGGGGAAAGGGATTTTGCATATCAGAAGCATTTTTCCAATCTGTCAGGCAAATTAACTTTCTATGGAGCTAAGCCTGACGAACTTTGCTGAAGTTGTGAATTATTACTTGTAAAACAACAGGGAAAGCTCTCAGTCAATGAAGTATCTCTGGAACAATGCAGATATTCAAAGTTCCCATATTTAGCCTGAGACTAAAAAAGAATAAATGCCAGTTCATTTTAGGTATGTACTTGACTCCATCCCTGTTTACCCAAGCACCTCTCTTTTGCTTGAATCCCATAACAATCAAAGGGAATGTACACACACTTAGGTACAAATGGAAATACCTTGGTAGGCCTCAGTGGTGTGTGTGGCTCCTGAGGGGAATATACCACAAAACAACCTGCCATTTGAAACTGAAACCTGAAAGAGAAAAGGAAATTTCAATTTGTTTTGGAAATTTAACAGCTTGAAGGTCACATCCTGGATAAAAAAATAATTGCCTGCTCAGTGGTCTGGGTGATTTGGGGTTTTTTATCAGTGGTGAGGCACTGGAGTGTTAAATGAAAAACCCACTGCTGGAGGCAAGAGGGAGAAGCTCTTGGCTGAGGGGCAGGAGGAGATGCAAACTCTTTAGTTGACAAGGTGGTGTTAGGTCATAGGTTGGAATCGATGATCTCAAAGGTCTTTTCCAACCTAGCTGATTCTGTGATTCTGTAATTGTACCAGAAATGGCTCCCAAGGAAGGACTGGCTAAAGAGCTTTACTGTGCAGCACACTGAACTTGCCTAACAACATTAAAATTCAAAAACTGACTCACTTCCTTATCACCATGACTATTGATTGTTTATCAAGTCTAGACACCCTGCGGCCATCTGTAATAAGACAGTCTGAGGCCATGTTATTTACAACTCTTTCAACCCATTTTTGAAACTTCATAAATACTGTATTACTCTTCACAGAAAATCAGGTGGGTAACTTCTCAAATTGCCATAAGTATTTTCCACCCATTCCAATCCTCTCACATCCATAAGCAGATCATAGGAGCATCAGTGGCTTCACTGGCTCTTATTTCAAAAATAAAGAGATATACATATACCTGTGTATCTGTATCTAAATATATATATGCATTGTGTGTGTATTTATGCTTGACCACACAATGAGTATATACTTAATATATGTGTGTGTGTGTGTGTGTTTATTCTTCCTATTGCTGGAAAGATTGGTCAGAAAACCCAGCTGCTGTCAGGAGCTGAGTGACAGCTCTCCTCACAGACAGAGCTTTGTTTCTGTGAGATCAGTGTCACCAGCTCTGTGGAACTGGTTTGCATTCCTGCCATGGCACAGGGAACCCTGTAAGTGTCCTGAGGGAGCAGGACATCCTCTCAAACACTGAGAAGCTCCCAAGGACTGGGTGCCCCACGAGGATCCATGGCTGCACCTTTCCTGTGCTGAGGGCAGAGAAGCAACCCTGCCTGAGGAGCATCAGCATGGGAAGCAAACACCCTGCCATGAAGTGTGTGAGCTTTAACACTGTGCTGTTTCACAGCTCACTGCCCCTAGACTGAACACTGCCATTAGTTTTGATCAAATGAATGAACACAGGACAGAATGTACCTGGATTACTTATGGCCCTTAGAACTGTGCTTTTTTATTTTATTATTTAGAGTTGTTTTTACTTTCACACAGTTAATTTGAATTAAAGAGTTATTAGTTCAAACTGAGAATAATAATTTTGAGATGGTTGTATGGATACTTGGTTTTACTTTATTTCCAGCAGTCAAAAATCATGAAGTTGCAGGTACATGATCTTCCACTGAGAAGGAGTGGATGAGGTTATATATCTATCCTTTCTACCCACCCTCATGTTTATCTCTTATTACCAGTAGGAATAATAGTGTTTATTAATTGAAAATATTCTATTTTGGTTACATTGAAAATATTTTATAGCATAAATACACCCAGTATAAACACTGATGATATTTTATTGGATACTCATAACAATTGATTATACAATATAACTGCCAGAACTTGGGATATGATTTACTCATGTGTTCAAGTGACAGAGAGAATGCAGTCTACAATGGCACTTTGGTATTCAACTCCTATGTAAGCACCAAATCTGATTCAAGCTGATGGGTAAATGACACACCAAGGGAAGCTACATGGAGTCAGCATCTCCAGTCCTTCCTAGTAAGCCCTGGATCACAAAGGGAGCCCACCTGTGTGGCTTAGGGCATTCACTGCAGTGTAATGTTGCATCTGCTCCTGAAGAATACAGAGATTTGCTCATAAAATTTGCCTTGTTTGGGTTCAACAACTAACTGTATCCTCTCTTTGTTGTAAAGAAGTTGATGATGGCAGCATAAACCCAGCTTTTATATTACAGCCTAAACGTTGAAGCTTTTTCCAAGAAAACTGACTTATATTTTCCTGAGCATGAGATTATCAATATAAGTAGCATGTCTTCCCAAGACAGCAAAGTAGTAAGAAGACTAAAATAATCAGGCACTCTCTGCTTGCCATTGCTGGGAGGTTTCTGGACCCTAATGATAAACGAGCTTGAAGGATGCTCTAGTTTAACCCCAGTAGGCATCTAAGTCCCCCACAGCCACTCAGGGGAGAAGAGATTCTGAAGGGCAAAAGTGAGAAACTAGAAGGTTGAGATAAAAACAGTTTAATTGGTAAAGCAGAGCTGCATACATAAGCAAAGCAAAATAAGGAATTAATTCACTACATTCAAATGGCAGACATAAAAACTGGCAGAAAAGTTGGACTCCCTCATGCATAACTGTGACTTGGGAAAGTTCAGATATCCCCATTCCTCCTTCTTCCTGACAGTTTTCATTTCTAAGCAAAATGCAGCATAGGATAACCTTTGGCCAGCTGAGATCAGCTATTCCCTCTGTGTCCTCTCCCAATTTCTTGTGCACTCCCAGCCTGCTCCCTGTCAGGGCAGTCAGAAGCAGAAAATGCCTTGATGCTGTGTAAATGCTGCTCAGCATCAGCTGAAACACCAATGTGTCATCAGCACTGCTTTGGTCACAAATAAAAAATGCAGCACCATACCAGAGAATGTAAAGGAAATAACTCTATCCCCACTAAAACCAAGACAAAGGAACAGGAGTCCCCAGCCTAGAGATGAGAACAGAGACTTCAGATGCCTTACCAAGCTTTATCGCCCTCTTCCTTGGACTGCTAGTGCAGGAATAAGTTTCTGGATGAAGGATGTGAGAATTTCACAAGGAGGGGTCAGCACTCTGCCACTCGATCTTCTTTCTTTCTCCTGGTACCATAACTTCTATGTTGTCTTCTTCACCATGACCCAGATTCAGAGGTGTCTGCCCTGGAGTCAATAAAATGAACATATGCCTTAAAATTCAGACTTTTCCTTTTATATAACAGGGGTGAAATTCTGATATGCCTCAGGATCCTGAGATAATAACTGAGTTGCCTTGAGCTGTGCTCTACAAGAGCAGTGAACAATTCATACAAATCTGTTGGATAAGTACCTGGTTAAATCAATACTCTTCCATTTTTCATTTACAGTCTTCATGCTTACGGTTTGCAACTGGTTTAGCTGAGTCACATTTAACTTTTCTGCTTTTTGGGTAGTTGTGAAACTTGAAAAAAATATTCCCATGCAACGAAAATTTCCTTCTATGTGTTAGCATTAAAGATGGACTGTTTTTACAAAGCAGCACTAGCAATATCAAGTAAAATGAGTAGCCTGGCTTAAACCAGAATTTTTTTCTTCTGAAGACACTTTCCCTAATGTGAATTTGTCAGAATGTGTCAATCAAACCTCCTGGTGCTAAACTGAATTTCTGATGCAGGAATGCTTTCTACTCAAAATGACAACATTTCATGGGAAATTTCTTTCACTCCCTTTGGTTCTCAGCCAGAATACTTTAGTTTCTAAAATTATTTGTGATGAGCAGTGACAGTCTGGTTGTTGTTTTCTTATAAACCTTCTACAGGAGGATAGGGCCTGGTTGGGGAGAGACAACTCCTGGGGCTAAGAGTGAAAGGAACTTGAGGTCTCTGAAGGGCTGGAGAGAGAAATCTCTAAAGACAAAGAGGAGACAGTACAGAGTTTGCCACAAGTCAGAAGCCAATGAATTGGCTGAAAGCACACCAGAGAGCAAAGACCTCAGAAACAGAAAGGTGTTTACAAAGTTCTTTGGGTTTGGTTCCCTCCAGACAGACAGACCTGAACATTCTGGCTGACAGAGGTCCCATTGCATAGCATTTTGTCTGTTCTAAATGTGATTTTTAAAATACTCCTGAGAGTGAGATAGCGCATCAGACACTGGTGTTAATGGTTTTCTCTACCAACTTCTGCTTGCTAAGCAAAAGTGTTTTGTTCTTCCCTTTACCTGGCAATTCATGGTCCCATGGCTACAGCAGCTGTGTAGTACTTCGAGGTAAACCAGAGCAGTCCGATCCCCTCGGGCTGCACACGTGTCACTGACTGCCCCCCATATCAGTATGGACAGGCTGGTGCAAAATCTGAACTGTAAACTGTTGTTCTGTTGTCCTACAGATCCCTTGGACAATCCTTCATAATCTATGAATAACATAATCATGTATTTTCTCTTTTAAAAATGCCTATTTCTTCTCAGTCCATAATTCATTTTGACTCCAGACATAAAACACATTTGGTTTCTGTTATCTCTAAGCATGTAGTAAATATACTATGCAAATGTACAAGCAGTGTGAGCTCAGACACTCAGAATTCTTCTAGGCCTTTTTTTTAAACTGTCAAGCACCAGGATTTTAATCTAGACTTTCCTCCATGAAATGCAAAGGTGTTTCTTGTACAATTTGAACAGTCTCTTGCTCACTTCTTCCATCTCCATACCACATTTTAAAAGAGGAGGTTTTAGGAAGATGTGATGAGTTTGAATATCCTGGCCATTGGAATAGCTAATGGTGATGGTGACAGCACAGACACACCATGAGGAATGCAATAAGTTCCTGTGCTTCTGCAAAGATAAGAGGTCTGTATTTCACAGCCAGACAAAAGGGACTACTATTACTTCTATTCCTCCCCAGGATAATTTTTCTCACATGTTTATTTTGTATGCAGCCACACAACAAACTGTATTTTTCTAATGTAATTTGGTTTTTTCAGCTTCATTGTGCTTGTTCTCCATGTTCTCAATGAGAAATTGGGTAGTGGGCATGTTTTTTCTTATACATTGGCTGCAATCAGTAGTGCTCTCCTTAAGTGCTGTTTAGTTTATTTGCTTTGTTTCTATTGAACCTGTGTGAAATGCAAGTTGCTTTTGAGGGGTGTTGCTGTTAATTCAAGTGGATAAGCACAACATTATAATTCACAGCAGTATTGCTGTGTCTTGTCTGAATTGGGCTTGCTAACTTGTAAAAGAAATGTTAAAAATATATTGTTCAGTAGCTGCAAGAAAAGTGTCACATTGGAGTGGGCAATAGGGAAACTCTCATGTAATTTCTTGAAAGTGTCAGTACTTGAAATTTCTTCCACCTATCTCCACCTAGTCTGTTCTTTGGGGTGGGTATTTGCTTTTCTTTGCTGTAAGAAAGCACCAAACACATTACCCAACCTGCAGAAGCAAAATTGCCTCAAAATTGCCTCTTTACTAGTGGTGGGCCTGATAAATCCACATTTTCTTAAGTGCTGTATTTCCTTCCTTCTTTCTGAATTGAAAGAGACCTCTCTGCATCATTGTATTTCTTTTATGGATTACTAAGAGCTTTAATAAAATCCTCCCTTTTGCAGTCAGGGTACAACAGAGCATTTTGTACCCTGCTTCCCTTGGTCCCTCTCCAGAGACTTGCTTTGGTAGCACTGGTCCATTTTTGACCTGCAGGGCTCTCGGCCTCCTGAGGGAAAAGCAATCTCACTTTCTGTAGCAGTGGAGGTTTAGAGTAAAGCCTTTACCTGGGCCCCAGTCAGCCTCTGCAGTGGAAAGGCCACTTGGGGGAAATCAGGCAAGGCAATCAAACTCAGCCACCCACACAGCCACGGGCTGGCTCAGCAAGGAGAGGCAGAAGGCTCTTAGCCCAGATAAATTCCAGCAAGGTTTATTTCCCAGGTGCTGAAGGGAATCCAGATCCAAAGAGGACGAAGATGTGCTTGGCTCTGCCTTAAATATAGTTTGGGTCATCCCATGACCCTGAGGCACAGGGGTGGTACAAAGGACAGGTGAGGTCAGTGACCTACAGGGAGGACAGGGCCAGTCACTGGGGTAACCACAACCGATGGGATTACAGGGAAAGAAGAAACCAGGGAGATTTGGGCATCAGGTGGGATTACAGAGGGTCACCAGGCCTTGCAGGGGAATGTCCATGGTAATTCTTCCAGGGCCAGACTTTGGGTGATTTCTAGTGGTTCCAGGGACTCCATAACCTTCCTGAGCCCCAGCGTCCCACAGACTGCCCTCCCCTTGCCCCACATGGGTGCTGAGATTATCACACCTGTCTGAACATGTTAGCTCTTATTCCACCTCTACCTCACTCTTCTCTCACAGAATCCAGCTGTGCTGTGGAGCTGGCTCACCTTCCTGGGGGTGTTCCACCACATCCAGGTGGGCAGGGGCAGCCGCCACACCGCCCGGTGTCACATGTTGTGACCAGGACACTGCTCTGTCCCTTTCCTTTGAGCATCCAGATGGTTTAAATGTTTGCTTCTCTACAGCGACAGCATCATAACTCTGGGGTTTAATATCTGCAGCTTCCAAATTTTTTATCATCAAGGAGTAAGTGAGATAAATTAATCCCTGCTGAGCGATTACACATTGGTGCCTTTGCTGCTGCTGTGCAGGTTTGCAGCAGCCTGAATGCTCTTTTCACCTCATTTTCTTCTAATGCAGGCAGCATTGGTGCAAGGGAGGATGGGGATTCTTTTCTTGCAAAGGAGTATTTTTTACAGACCTTTTTCTTCAGACAGAGTTAAAATTCTTGGCTGCTTGCTAGTATATTTATTTTCTTCAACTCAGCTGAAGAACCCTTACTGGTTGTTTTTTCAACTCTTAGATTGCATCTGCCTGGTAAAGGCATGTTTTTATGGATGATCTGTGAGAGCTAGAATTTTAATTCACTAATTTTTTCAACACATAAATTCAGTAGCAACTTTCTTTTCCTGTGAGGAAGGTCTCCCCCCCTCTCCAGTTTTTCATGTATACAGCTAAAGGCAGACCATCTGGTCATTTCTTCCTCTTTATAGTTATCTTGAGGAATGTCAGATGGTTAATTTTTGCTTCCTGTAAGGTCTCATGTATAGAAATAGCCCCTGGTGTGCTGCTCCTTGTCCACAGAGTTCCACAGAGCTGAGGCTGTAGTTTTGTAACAAATGTTTCAGTTTTACTTTCAGTCCATTTTCACCATTACAGTTCTTATCCTTGACCTGCCTTTCCCTGGTGTACCTTCCGTGCAGAAATGACCTGTGGTGACTCATATGTTTTTATTTTTAACACACCTATGTATTATTTTTAACACATATGCAAATCTGTATGACTGGGCAGTTTATGAAAAATATATCTGGAGAGCAAAAGACTTTTTTTTTTTAATGCTTGCAATGATTTCTTCTTTTACACACAAGGCATTATTTTCTGCAGATTTCTGCATAAAATTGAGTTGTGAGGCAGTGAGGATGCTGTGGTGAGAGGAAGGCAAAAATTCACATAACCTCCACAAGCATAATGAAAAATACTGGCAATGAAAATGATGGGAGCAATATTCAAGACATCTGAGGTTAAATCTGTGTTCCTCTGTTTCCTTTTTTATGACTGGAAGAAGAACTGAACTCCTCCACCTTCTTACATAAGAAGGATACAGTAATCTTTATTTAATCCATTTTTCAAGTAATCCCTTTAGCACAGAAATTGTCCCCAGCTCTCTATTTGTGCAGTGGCAAGTAAAATAAAGAGCCCTAATTTTTAGATTGGTCTTATGTATTTCACAAAAGTCCCCACTAATCCTTTCTGCACTGTGGAGGAGTGAGCCAAAAAAGGCTCCAAAACCAGTGAGCTCTTGTCTCAGAATAAAGCATGCACTGGGTGCCCAGGTGTCTTCACCTGGTATCTTGACATCAATACCCAAAACCTACTTCCTTCTTCTTCCTATATCCCCATTCAGAGCACGACTGCACCTACTACTGATACACTCAGTTTTTGGTACTCTGGTGACTAGATAGATCAGACTTGCAGCAAAATAAACCATGCTCTGCTCAGAAGGTAGGTGCAGATGCATAAAAATAAGTTGTGATTATTTATTAATTTCTATTTCTTAGTAAAAAAAAAAAATTATTTTTCTGAATAGTCTCCTCTCCATCTACAATAACTCATTTGACTTATCTGCAACCATGTATTTTGCATAAGAATCTGCTTTTGGCACTTGCTAAAGCATCTTACCAGCTGCAAGACTAGTGATCCTGGTTAATGTTCAGTAAAGTAATCAGAGTGATGGTCATCACTGTTTATAGTAAATTCCTAAACAGTCAAGCCTCACAAAACCAATTTATTTCCAGCAAAATAGATGTGAAGAGACTGCTCATAATTCACATGACAAAAGACTGTTATTTGAGGGGATGTGACTTTTATTAATTGGGTACATAAGTACTTCATAGTATTGTTAATTTTCTCACCTTGTCTGTCATGAAATCTAATCAGCTGCCTTTCTTTAGTGTTTATATTTTTTTTCCTATAAATGGAAAGTTTTCTCAGGTAACTTGCCTAGAGTATTAGCATAAAAAGAACAGATCCTACTGACCAAAGGCAGAATGTTTGGGGAGGAGAAAAAGCCTTCAAGGATGCCTCAGAATATATTTATCCACTTTTATTAACACCTAGTACAATCAACCAGACTTTTTTTATACAGTGGAAGGTGGTTTATCCAAGCAGTTGTGCAGTTTTCCTACTTTTACTCATGTGCTTCTGTACTTGCAAATCCTTGGCTATTTGTTATCTCCTGCCCTGGCTGCTACAGCAGCTCTGGTTCTGGGAAAGCAGTTTCCCTGTCAAGCTCCCTTGGAAACCTTGAGCTCCTGAGAGTCTTTCTCATGACCAAGGTTTCACATCAACTACAGTTTAACACTGGCCCTTCCACCTGTTCTGAGCATTGGAATGTGTCAGTCTGGAGCAAAGGAGCTGATGCAAAGTTCCACATACATCTCTGGACTTGTGTAAGGGGTGGATGATGGTGATGTCAGAGCACAACGACAAAGAAATAACTTTTCCTAGTTTATTTTGGGTGTGGTTTTTTTTGTTTATTTTTCCTAATCTGTACTAGAAATTCTTTGGGGGCAAGAAGAGGGCAACAGCAGACATGTATCAGCAAGGAATTCAGTGAGATGTTGTAGCAAATTAGTTCATTACGGATGATTGAATCATTAAAATGATAAAATACCAAGCTTGGCTGTAGAACATAGAAGTTAGTCTGAATATATATGCAAGCCTGAGGAATTGGGTTAATTTTCTTTCAGGTTTAATTGTTGTTCATGTGGATTTTATAAACAGCATAGTGAACCTTTGCACATATCTGAATGATTGTGACTTTTAAATTGTTTTTTATGGGAAAAATTAGAATACTAACAGTTCTGTCACATGTATATGGTCTTGAATAATGATTTTTTTATCCTTATTTTTTTAACTATTGACATAACGTATTTTAAGCTTGTGTTATTTTTGTATGTCATGGATCATACAGAAATGGCCTGCTCATGAATTAAGCTCATGCTTCAACAGACAGGCACAATCAATGTTAAAATTCCAAATATTTTCACCTCTCTCTTACGTAACATTTCCAAAAAAGTAGACGATGACACAAATGGCCCAAGCTTCCCATTACATATAATTATGCTTGCTCCAAATGAACGGGTTCCTCTGATCTGATGATGAATCTGTGAGAGAGATTTATTCTCAGTGAGGAGTAAAGTTAATGGAAGAAGTGTTTGTTGACACAATGTGATAAAAATGTACTGCATCCAGAGTTCATGTTGGCAGCAATTCAGATTCTTCCTTTCTTCTTGCAGGAGAGTCCTGGCAGTTGAAATATTTTGCATATCAAAAGTAAATTCTATTACATTAAACAATGTGGACTGAATGTTGCAGTCCATTAGGCCAAAGAAAGAAAGTGTAAGTAATTTTATTTCCACAGAATTCCTCTGGATTTATACTAACATTAATTAGATAGGATTTAGTCACTCGGGATACAGCCCAAATTTTGTTATGCATTAGCATTTTTTCCAAGCCGCCAGTTTTACTCTTATTTGACTAGTTAAAAAATAGAAACAAACCCCTAATTTATTAAAATATAACCAAATACTCTTATCCTAGCATGTCAGGGGATCCTGCTTGTTTACTTGAAACCAAAACAAGTTCTGTCAATACACCTACAGAGAACCAGAAGTTCATTTTCACTGCATAATTGTAAGAAAACAGGGGGAAGTGTCAGTGTTCTTTCATAGCCTCCTTTGCTGAACAGGATTTCTGATGCCACTGGATTCTGGTGCTGTGGGATTCTGCAGAAGCACCTCCTCAACACTCAGGATAACATATAAACTTATTAAAGAGAGTTAGTATGGCTCAGTCTGGATCAGGCTCCAAGCAACCTGGCCTAGTGGAAAGTGTCCCTGCCAGTGACAGGGGCATTGGAACATGTTTAAGGTCCTGTCCAACACCAACCACTTTATGATCTTTTGATTCACTTGCCTGTAACCATTACAAATGTAAATGATAAAATGTTTCTTTATTTGGATTACAGGAAGAATCCTTGGAAGGGATTACACATTCACGAATATCTCTTCATTCTTGGAGTACCTTGGAGTAGGTTAATACATCTAAGCATTCAAATAAGAGGTTTTAATCATAAATATCTGAGCTTCCAGTCTGTGTTACCAGACTCAGTGACTCACTTGGTTAAATTCTGTCTCCTTGCAGGAGGCTGAATATGTGTCTGAGGATGAAAATCACTATGCTTAGACGTACAATGAAGGACTTCACTGCAAAAGAACATGAAATTCTTTCCCTGTACCACAAGAATAGATGCTGTATATGCTAACTAAACACAGTCTTAGATCATAGAGCTACCAGTGCAAGTCTTGTAACAGCAGAGATGAAAATGTTTAACATTAGCTCTGTTTTGGAATGATGGCTGTTTGTGTCCATGTTTCAGTGACCACAGAAACCAGTCTAACTTGCTGCAGCATTCACAGGGTTATATGTTTTAGCAAGTTTTATTCAAAATTCACTGAATTGTTGTAAAGACACTGCAGGAATACAAAGAGCAAAAAGAAGAGTACTATGGGGTCCCGATAGTGTAGATGCTAACCTTTCCAAAGTCTTTCCAAAACGAAACGAGACTCTAACAGGCTTCTGAAAGAGACCCTGACAAACTTTGTCACAATTTTTATATACTGCAAGCTAGAATGTGCAATTCTGCTACAAATTCCTTCTGTGTCTCCTTTGAATATGGTGCAAAATCTTTTGCTACGCATCGTAGAAAGGTATTTTTTTCTGAATTTTGAATCCTCTATGATGTTTTTGTATGATAGAACCCCTTTTGCTGATTATTTTATAATTGAATATTATAAAATATTCTACAGGTCACTACATGAAAAAAAAAAAAGAAAGGAAAATAAAATTGATTGCATCTTAATCCAGAATAAGATAAATACAGGAGTGAAAACTTCTAATGAAGAATTTCACTGCAACAACATGCAATGTATAAAATTAAATATTTGTCCTTAGTTCTCAGCCATCTACAGTTACTCTTACAAAGTAAGGCATATCAGTGATCAAGATTTAACAAGTTAATCACCCCTCCCACCTTTTTTTGGACTTTTTAGGAAATCAGATGGCCAGAGCTGTAACTGCAAGAATTCAAAAAATTCCTCCCCAGCTTTTTTTATAGCTTTGTATCTTGAACAATAACAGCCTCCATTCAGTCTTTCTTACTCCTTTTTATGTCTTCTTCAATCCTTGTCCTACAATTCCATTGTAATTTGTTGTCTTATCTCATAATCAGCTCTCCCTGTTCAGTTACTCTTCCCAAGTCCCTTCATGCTTTATCTTTTTTCTGATCTGTCCTGCTGTTCTGCTCCTTTGTGGTGCCTAATGGAACGAGCCTCAGAAACATCCTTTGTCAGGTTTTAATTTGATTCTTATCTAATTGCGGATTTTATTTTTAAATTTTACATAGAATCACTGTTTGGTTGGCCATACTTCATGAACTTGAGATAAATAAATTCACTTTGCAGCCTGCTGTGCGAGCAGAACAAAGGAACAGTTGCAAAGATAAATGTAGCAAAGGCTCTTCTAGAAGTCGGTTTCTCGGGCGGCCCAACAGGATGTCCGAACTCAATCAAAACATGTGTCAGGCTGCACAGCTGACATTTCAACACTAGAAAGGGCTTACTCTGCTGCTAACACACAGAAAATGGATTATGTTGTGTCACCAGTGGAACGTGCAGCTGAGTGAGAGTTTGATTACATCCTGTAATAAATCTGGCAGTGAACTGACTTTCAAAGTCAATACTGATGTGCAAATTAGTAATTCTCAGCTGAAGGCATGGGGGCTGCTGCTATACAGAGTTTCTTAACTAGTTCTCCTTTCTTGCACATAAGACTGTAAGAAATATGATGACTCCATTAGCTGAAATTACCCTGTTTTCTGTGGAAAGCAGTAAATACTACCTTGTCAGTAAATCATGGGCTTATAACACTCCATCACATTGCAGGTAGGAGAAGAGGAGCCCTTCTGGGTGGAAGCAGTTGTTTCAAACAGGAATTCTGTTGAGTCTTTAACTGTAAATGCTTTATAATGTTATATCCTGGTTTTATCTCCTCGCTGCTTTCTCCTCCATCTTCCCCTCCCTGTGCACACACACACACACACACATCAGCACAGGCAGTGACATAAACACACAGCTATCACTGGGCAGGGGCTGTTTAAACCAGTTCTTAACAAGGGATCAAGTCACAAATCAGAAAATAAAAGCAGAGGGAAGAGAAACATTCTTATTCTGCAAACAAGAAACCCAAGCAAACAAAGTTCTTCAGGTGGGGAATCCACCTACACAGATTTCAAGTGTCTTTTTGGAAGGTCACCCTGTAAACGTGAAGTGCCTTTAGATTATGATGTGTCAGCTGTTGTGACTCAGGAAAACATGGTCTTTGTCTGAATAAAATATTTGGAAAATATAAGCCCCCTTGAAGCCTGAATGATCAAGATAACCTTTAGATTCCACTCAGCTTTGAATGAAAGATAAAGCCACCAGAACTCTTCCCAGTGCTGAATTAAAAAACAAATACCAGCACTGCATAAGAAGGTTCACTTAGAAAAAAAGTACTTTTTTTTTTATATCAATGCTTGTTTATGATTAGTCGAGCTGTGATTTAGATTTACTTCAGTGACAGCTATTTGAATCATCCTATTATCCTAAAAAGAGGTTTAAAATGGGCTAATGCAACATTTTGGAATTGTTTAAATGGTGTGTTATAGATGGTAATTTCTGAGGGAATGTTTTCAGTGCACCTCCATTAACATTTAGATTTAAAATGTGCAGGATGCAAGATTTTATGCCACTTTAAGGAATATAAAATAAAATTATTATTGAACTTAAACAATTTTTTTCCTTTTACAACCAGGCTTGAATTTGATCTTTCTGAGAAACATAAAGTGCAAAAAATGCAATTGTAATTTTTGAGTAGCAGAGCAATAAGCAGAGTTCTTTTGGAGCTCCTTTATGGTGAGAAAGGACACCTCTTGTGCTTCACAGGGTAGCAAAAACTTACTTCCTTTACATAATTTTGAAGAGTATATTTATGGGTAGTAGATGTGGGGAATTTAGAAGCAGTTGAAATACTCATGTCTCTAAATCCGTGTTCCCTTTTAGACATTTGTGTTTAGACACTACTTAATTGACAGCAGAAATACCAAAAATAATTAATTGATTCTATATATCTTTCCCTTTTTTTATATTTGATCTGAATGTTCTGGAGTTTCCTCTAGTCACTGACCTCTTCACTTTTGAACACAACTCAGGAAAAAAAGAATGGATCATACATACAGAGCTCCATCTGATGACCATCAAAGACATGATATATATTTAATAATTAGTGCCTGCTTTGACAGGTACATAGATCACACAGATCTGCTTGAAACTCAAGTTTCAATAAGATTTATTTAAAGTTTAAATGAGTTGAAATACCTCTCACCCCTCAATATTTTCCCATCATTTTAACTGCCTTGGTTTAGCTGCTGTATATGATGAAGAGGGAGAGGAGAGTCATTGGTATGGGCAATCCTTAACACCTCACTGATGTTTGTGTAACTCTTAGAGTGAGGACTCTGTTTTGACTGATACAATGAAATCAGCACTTTTGAACTGCTCTGATCTGCCCACAAGGAGCAAATAAGTATTTACTGTAGGCCTGGCTCATAATTCCTATAACCACAGAATTATTTTGTCCTGGTACAGCTCAGCACGATTGCTCAGTGTTGTTGAAAGAACTGACTTTTGCTTTGTTTTTCAGACTCTGGAGGGAAGAATAAGAAGAGTGCATTTTGGTTCTTCACTGTAGATGCAGTTATCCAACAAGGCCCAGACAAAAACAAACTGATTTTTTTTCCCCAAATAAATTAATTCTGAGGTAGATATGTGTCAAAACCCTGGAAGCTGAAAATTTTAGTCTTTCTGTGTTTAAAGGTGCTGGCCCTCAAGCAAGCAGCACATTTGACTTGAGGCCCTGGGACAGGCTCCTGAGATTGAGTGATAGCACAGGGGCTGTGGGTGTGTATTTGAATGGTGCCGTGTGATCTCACTGGGTGAAAAACTTGGGATTTAAGATTTTAGTATATAGTAATGTGTGTGAGCCAAGATGAAGGATTTAAGGTGTTGCCTAAGATCTTCTCTTCACCTTCTTCTTCCTTCTTCTTCATGGCTTTAGGTGGTTTTCTGTTAACTGAGTGAAAAAGGCCCACATTGCAGACCTTTAGTGGTCATTGATTCAAAAACATAAATAATACAGGTGCCATCTCATTATTGGGTAAATAGTGTTTAAAAGACCTGGGAAAAAGTCAGTAGTGGCCATTTTGCTGTATTTTTCTTGCATGCTAGTTAGAGCTCATGGCTCATGAGTCTGTATAAATTCTGTAAATAGATAAGATATAATAAATCACCAAGTCCAAACTCCACCTCATGTTTCCCATGTATCATTCCCATGTATCCTGACCTTGGCAAGAACCAGAAAAGGAACCTGCACTGTAACAGATATGCATTTTAATTCTTTTAATAATATTAATACTACTAATAATATTTAAAATATCTTAATGAGCTATATTACTTTTTAGTATCATAGAAGAACAGTGAGCACAAATATCTGGGGTCTTTGGAGAATATTAATAACAATTATCACGCAGCATAGGGCACAACAAAGAATTAATATTGATAGAGAGTCAACCACATCAAACATGGAGCATATGCTCTGGATACAGGAGATGAGTGCACAGGAATCAGGGACACTGGGAGGTGCATGAAGGGCCACAGCAACAGAAGGTGAGCCTATGCATGGAGCTGTGCTTAACTGCAAACAAATATAAATTAAATTTCTCTGTTCCTTGCTACATGAGCTCACCTGTCTCCAGAGAAACCTGAGAAGATTTTTATGTCACTTGGAGTGTATTTATCCATACTAATTCGGAGAAAGAAGTCATAAGCATCTCCATAAGTTTCATACCAGTAACTCCCCAACCTATCCAAACTAAATAAATTATTTCCTGGAGGTATGTGAGAAATATGCTGGGAATTTAATGATTAGCTGCAGAAGAAGCAATGAAGAACAGAATTCCAGTTTTAATTGAAAACCTTTTGATTTATTTTAAAATAAAAATGCTTTCCATTTCTATTTACATTTTCCGTTTACAATTTCAGTAACATACTCTTTTCTGACACCGTAACAATTAAAGTCAGACAAAAGTAACTCAGACACTTCTATGTAAACTTGAGCTCAGCTGTGTGTTTGATAGAAATGCTTTTTTTTCCAACAGAGAACTTAGCAACAGCACTTCTCAACATCTTCCTTCTTCATTTCACTCTGGGGCAACAAAGAAGCAGCCTCTTCATGGTATTCACAGGAGAGGTTTGTTGGGTCAGGATCTCTGTGGTGTCTGCTTTCCTTCCTCAGTACGTTCAAGTCTTTATACAAAATACTTTCAGGGATCCATGGTGCCCTACTTTATCTTTTTTTCTTTTTTAACCAAGTTTCCCCACAATAATATTTGTTTCTGTCTCTGGGGAGATTTTATTGTTGGGGCTTTTTTTTTTTCCCCTCTTCACAATCTGGGAAGGAGTTTTAATTGTTAGGATTTTAAACCCCTATTTTTCCAAAGTAAAACTGGAAGAAAAGGCATTCTGTGGAGACATCATCCACAGTTTAATTTTGTCTTGAGCATATTAAGATTTGATGACTAGAGCCTTACAATTAACTGAAGTCAAGAATTAAGTGGAGTAGAATCACTGTAGGCATCCTAAATATTCAGTGAACAGAAAGGAGGAAATAGATGAGCATAATTTTCTGCTGTGGTGGGAGGATTAGGAATGGGGCTACTCTTCTGTCTTCAGTGCTTCTTCAATGCTTCACAGAAATTGCTAGAATCAGGTGCATTTAATCTGGTCCATTTAATCTGCTCCAATACTGCCAGAAATATTCTTGCATTACTCCCATGGATAACTGGTTTCAGTTGTAGAAAATTATGAATTCTCTCTGCATTAAGCAGTCCATTTCAATAAGAACTTATGATTTGCTGTGCTAGGCAAAATGGATGCTCTTTTCTTTTAAACTGAATATATTATGGGTAATTAAACCACTGAATGTTAATTTGCTATAACGTGAAGTGAACTTGATAATAAAGGAACCCATTTATTTCAAAGCCTGTGATTCTAAAGAAGGGATGAAATATGCTTTTAATATAAAACAATATTTCAATTAAAGTGCTCAATTGCTGTAGTTATGCACCTCTTAAAAATTCTAAGCATTTTAGTACGGATTGTGTTTATACTCAACTTTTTTTCCTCCCGTGTGGTCTTTCCTCACTCTTGCAGTGTCACTGGTGCCTTTTCCTGGTTTCTGATGTTCACAGTGTCTGTACCATGAATAAATTTGGCTGACAAATATCCCAGGGCCTCCCAGCAAAGCCTCTCTCCTTTCCTCAGCTCACATGGAGCAGAAACCCCTGCAGCAGGGGAGGAGGAGTGGGGTCCTGGTGCTGCCAGCACAGTGGGATCAGCATTGCCAGCCCACCTAAAGGATCTAGGATGTGCAGGAGCAGAGATGGATGTAGGGACAGCCCAAAAGCTTAGTGCTGGGTTTGGATGTTTGTGTGTTATGACCAGATGTGAATTTGAGCCACAGATCTTAAATCTGCTCATTACCATTCTGTGTTTAAGAGAAGGCTGGGAAGCATTTAAGTAGAGGGCATATATGTACAGGGTCACATTTCTGAAATATTTACTCCCTATTTTACCTGTCAATATTCCCAATTAAGTTCAAAGTCTTGTTCCAGAACTATTAAATAATTCCTTCTAACAAAAATGCATTTTGCATGGTAATTATTTTTGAACTGTTGTAGGTGTAACTGTTAATGAAATTCAGTCTTTTGTCTCTGCAGCCACCTTCTCCTTGCCTCCCCAGGAGTTTGCTACTTAAGAGCTTGCCAACTCAAACAAATTTAATTGCAGTGCCTTTTTCTTTCTTATTTCATGCTAAGCATGGGAGCACAAGACAGTACAGAGATGTAAGACAAGAATTCCTCTCTCTGTTTCCCTCAGTGATTCAAGAGAAATTCAAGAAAACCTGAGTTCAACTTTTCACCCAGGCAATGACAATCTGTCCCACCTACCCACCTGTCTTTCAGTGCTGTGAAGCAATTAGGTGTTCACAGGTTTTTTCAGTTCAGAATATTTGGGATTAATTCTATCCCCTCTACACCTCTTGATGCTCTCTCTCCTTTGCAGGCACTCCAACTAAAAGAACAGGGGGTACACATAAGAGCAATTCTCCAAATGCTACTTGTTTTATTAATAACTACAACTACATCTCTCGGTTTTGCTCAAAGAAAGGACCATGCAACTGCTTGGACTTGAAATTCTCTTTATAGTATCCTTGTAATTTTGAGCATGGTTCCTCGGAGAATCAGAAGTTTTACATGGCAGATTGACTTTTGAAATACACGGATTATAAGAATCCAAAATGTCCAGCATGAGCATTCCAAACCAAGAAGCTGAAGCAGGTAATTTTCATGGTTCCTTTTTCACTGGCATTGGAGAGCACTGCCAAATCTGCAGCCTCAGGCATCTTGTACTCCAGAGCAGTGACTGTGGGAGCTTCACCACTCACATCTTCTGACTCCAAGTACTCAGTTGCAGTGGTGCTCTGGTGCACATTTGCCATATCAATGCTGCTTTGTCAGCCTTTCCACTCATTCAGTCTACAGTGAACAAACATGTCTGTGCTGTGATACCAGCAAAAGCCTTCCCAAAATATGTGCATTGTAGCCTTTTTTTTCTATTTGTGCTGCAGTTCCATACACAGGGCTGTGTCAGCAGCCAGCATATGGTGTGTGTGTTTGTGTCCTGTGATTTGGTTGGTCAGATAGAAAAAACTGCTTTGATCTCATTTCAAGCTGTTGTATAAATTGGCTGCTCCTGGAATATAATGGGACTGGTTTATGTTTCGTATCATTTAATGTACTGGAATTAATACCAGAAATAACCATGTTAAATAACTTGAAATTATTAATTCTTCCTTCTGTGAAAAAAAAAAGGCACCATTAAGAAGTCACACAAGAGTTTAATTCCCTGGTTTTATGGCCACTGAATGTACTGAGCACAAAAACTCTAATTCCTAGTTGCTCTCAGAGTAGGACTGAAGACTTTGAAAGTGGATGTGCTCTGAGTCTTGGGGCTCCTGCTGCCTGAGTGTTTGGGGCTGTGATGAGACACAAAACTCCCTATATGTTATAACATTATGTCCTTGCAAACCCTAAAGAAAATGAAAGCCAGCAATCCTAAACCAAAAAAAACTTACATTCTAGTCATCAGGTTACACACATCATGGATAGCCACACTCACAAAATGCCAAGAGATTCTCAGATTTCCTGATCAGCAATTAGTCAGAGTTGATCAACAATTAGTTAGAATCAAGCTAATAAAATAATCCATTCAATTAAAATAATAAGGAAGATAAGATAAAGTTCTGCACCTTTCATTTTTTTTCAGAAACTGTGGTTGAGTCTTCTGCAGATGTATTTCTGTGCTGTTCACGTTAAGTCTCCTGAAGTTCCCAACAGCTTTCAAAACATATTTCACCTGTTGTGGAATAACTCAGTTTGCCCTCACAGGCTCACTCTCATGCCACAGACAGGCTGTTGAAATGGCTGTGTTGCAGACCTGGTTCAGCACACCACAGCAGCTACCTGGGTGCACACACAGCAATCCAATTCCTTCAGGAATTTTCCTTTCTGCAGCTTGTGCTTTGACACTCAAATCCCACACACTGAATAGGGCAAATTGTGGGGCTGCTCACTGAAAATCCTGTTGTTTGTTCTGCCTGGCTAAATGAGAATTACAGTAAAAGCAAACCTCCCTACCAAAGCAGCAAACAACCACTTTTATCTAAAAGCATCACTGTGTCGCTCTCAAATCAACTAGTTTCTCTGATGTTTTCTGAAGCCATGGCTAAATATTTAAAACTTTAGATTGTCTGAATATATCCACCCTAGAGCAGCCTCATGGCTCCTAAAGGGGCCTGGAGAAAGCTGGAGAGGGACTTTTGACAAGGGCAGGTAGGGATAGCACTTTAAACTGAAAAAGGATAGATTTGGCTTAGCTACCAGGAATAAATTCTTTACTGTGAGGATGTTGAGGCACTGGAATACATTTCTCAGAGAAGCTGTGGATGTCCCATCCTGAAAGCTTTTTTTTTGTCTGATGGGAGGTGTCCCTCCCCATGGCAAAGCAGTTGGAACTAGATGATCTTTAAGGCCCCTTGCAACCCAAGCCATTCTGTGATTCTACGGTTCTCTGATCATCCCTTTTGAAAAGGGAAAATAACTGGCAATACTTTAATTAGGGCATCCAAGAACCTTCCACTAGGTTCTTTGAAACTCAGTTGCAACAGGAAATCAACGCACAGCAACAGAAAATTAAAACAAAATTTAAGAACCCCCCGCCAAGAAATATAACTATTTCTATATTGATTTATCTATTTAAAGATGTGCTAATTTGGAAGAAGGGAATCAGATAGGACATTATGCATCTGATAAAATTATTCAGGTTGGCAAATAATTATGCTTAAGACATTTTATTGGTGTGCCCTTAAGAATCACCAGGTGAGAATTTACTTTTCTTTCTTGCCTGCATGAAAGAAACATTAATATTAAACTCTGACCTTCTGAACAGTCCTTTAGGCATCTGAATTTTCTTTAAGCAGATGGGACAAGTACCTTCCTCTGTTCTTCAGCCTCTGAGGGCACAAGAAAAACTTCAGCATTCCATGGGTAAAACTTAAGAGCTGATGAACACAAGATGATATGTAGATGACTAAACCAGGAATTAATAAAATTATCATAGGAAGTTATACTGAGCCTCACTAAAAGGACTCATGCACTGTTAAACACAGGTTGAGATTTGCTGAATTGTAGCCACATAACTAATGAAATGAAGCATACAATGGGAATATAAAAATGCACATATGGATGTTAGTAATGACTCTGAATTCAGACTGAGACAGGCATCAAAGCAGGTGAAGAAGTTAACTGGGGCTGTGGAAAACTCTTCCTACAAAGAGATTCAAATTGTGAGCTTTTCTAACTGTGGAAAGGAGGTGAAAAATAAGATAGATATCTGAAAATCTCTCTGTGAATTAGTGAGGAAAATCAAAAACATGGATTTTCCTGTACTGCAGCATAAAAAGACTTTCTACACAGGAAAATGTTAGAAAACTTTGCAATAAAGAAACCAACATTTTTCCACATAGCAAAAAACTTGGTGGAATACTGAGTCTGGGCCTGATTAGGCCAGAGACTAAGTTATACAGTTCTTTATTTGCAGTTCTGTTAAGTAGAAACAGAAGAAATAAGATATAAAAGTGGTGAATTTCACCCACACCAGTTCCTGTTCCTGGTGTTCTTAGGGCCTTTTCTGGAAAACATCAAATTACAGGGGGCTTGGTTCTGACTCCCAAATGCAGTTTTCAGGTCCTGGTTAAGGAGGCAGAAAACCAGGCTCTGAACATAGGGAATAGAACCTGTTCTCCCCAGTGTCCACCATCCTTGGGGCCTTTTGGGAGAGGTCCCACAGCAGAAGGTCAGGTAGGACACTGCTGCAGGGGGTCTAAAGCATTAACTCCTTCATTAGCAATCAGATGATTTTCCATTGCCTTGCTATTGAGTGCATCTGGGGGTTGTGTCAAGAACAAGAGGCAAAGCAGTTCTGTGTCTTGGCACTCTCTTGGCAAACCTGCTGCCTCCAGCCTTCCAAATTGCTTCCACAAATCCAGTAGGTTAATCAGACCTCCTTAGCAGCTGATTTAAACCCATATATACACTCCACTCTGCAGTCTTCACTAGATCAATTACAGAAACAACCACAATAACCATGACAATTTGCCTGCGTTTTTGAAAGGGAAATCACAAGAGGGTGATTCATTTGCTTTGCAATGCTTGAAGATAATTGCTAGTTGCTTGCAACGATATTGTTTGCTTAAATTCTTGGCTATTTCTTTCTGAGCCCATTATTTTACAGGAATACTGTTCTGTCAGCTGATAATATTTAACATTAGCTGGGCAGATCAGGCTACTCTCATGTCAAGCTCAGGTATGCCTGTGAGGAATTTCACTATTAGTGATCTCTGTGGAGAGAGAAATCCTCAGAATTGTGAGGTCTGGACTGGACTTGTTCAGTTTAAGTTTGTGATTTTGTTCTTGTGGTGAATAAACACATTAAATCAAAGGTTTTTTCATTATTTCAACAGCACTCATTACACTGGCTTCTTAGTGACTCATGGATTTTCCTATTAAAAAGCCTCATATGAAATGGCTTAATTTTTTAATATTAAAAGAAATATGATCACTAGATGTAGAATTATATCCTGGTCTGCAAAAAGCAGCTATATTCTGTTCATGTGTCATTGGCCTGGTTTTTAAACTGCTGTAAGTTGGCATTAGCCCACTGGATCAGACAGCTGAGATCTGTCATGATAATTTGAGTTTTGTCAGCTATTTCTGCTATATTAAAAGTATCTAAACTTCTATTGCCATGTCAAAAAGTAAGAGGCTTCTTGCTTCTCTAGCTACTTTTAAGGTGTTATTTAGATCATGTCACTCACAGAAATAAAGAATTATCCATGGTAATTCTTCTGCATTGGCACAGATTTATTTTTTCTCTAGCAGGAAGCAGATGATATTGAAAATGCAGTGGCAGTCACAGGGAACAGATGCTAGAGAGTGACAAGCCACAAATACATTTCACAAGATCTCTCATCTTGACCTGCAAGCCTTACAGACTCAGGGTTCAGCTGAATATCAATTTCTCTCCTCCTTTTAAGCTCGGGTGTATGTTTTCATTTGAGCAAATTGTAGCACTGCGTATTTTCCAGCTGATGATAAATTTCAGACATTTCAGGTAGAATTGCAGACAGATGGACCAACCCCATGTCCTAGCAGTGATGTATCCTGCTACCCAAGTTAGACTCTCAGGGTGAAATTCAGTCTTGTGCAGAGGGACCAGGCTGGCCAGGTATCCTGGAGCTTTCAGCTAAGCCAAGGACAGGAGCCTTTTTCTGACTCACTGTGCAGCAAGCTATGTGTCACCTGGCTTCTCCTTACCCCAAGCTAACTTGCATTTAAAAGCATGTTACCCTGAGGAGTCCCATCAAGGGCAGAGCATCAGACAGATGGCAGTCTGGCCCTCAGAGACTAGGGTATAGATGGAGAGAGAAAAAGCAAACAAATGAAGATAAAAATGCTACAGTGAGGAACCAGCTATTAAAAAATTGTGTGGTACCTCGCACAATGGCCTCTTGATCTTTTTTCCAGTATATTTATTACAGGTGTGCAAAAATTTTCTAACATTCTGCAGAAACTCTGTCTGATGTAGTTATTTTTTGTTGTCAAAAGCATTGTTTCTTTCTTTAACCTTATTCCTACTTTGTACCTAATTTCTTTTCTTGTGCCCCTTTTTATGTGCAAGTTTTGAAAAACACCTTGAGCTATAAGTGAAGTTCATTTCAGATCTCTAGGGTCTGTCCACACTCCTAATGAAATAAAATTGCTATTGGTGGAACGTGTGAAATGAATTGGAATAATTTAGTCTCCCCAGTGCCTGAGTGTATGTTTCAGCAGACATTTAAATTGTCCCCAAAAGGCAGAGTAGATGTTTCTCTGTTTGGGTTGCAGTGGGAGTTATGCACCCCATGGTCTGCTAGCAACTGCCTTTTGATGAACACATAATTCACATAAACTGTATTCCTATTCTTTGAGCAAATCTGATGTACTAGACAATAAAACCCTGTTGTTTAGACAGCCTGTTTAACCTTGGCTCTTGGCTGCATGGGCTGTTAGGTTCCTGGGTAATGATTGCAATTCTTCATCTACTAGAGCTCGTGATGTTGTAAATACAGTTGAGTTAATAAGTCACAATTTGCCCCTTTTTTCTCTCCTTCCTAAATGCCAGGTAGAGACAAGAGTAATGGCTCTTTGCTGGGCCTGTATTGTGTCATACCTTGCATGTACTTTAGCACAGCACATGAGTAGAGAAGCACTGGAGGGGCCATTAGTAACTGCTTAATTGGTGACTGACATCATCAGGCAGTTTAATTATTTTTAAAATAATGATGGAAGAAATTAAAAACTGTAAAAATGAGTTTAAAAAACTTAATCTTGCTGTGTGGCAAATTTATTTTCAGGACAAGTATGTGAAAGCTGCTTCACCTTTCTGATACAGAATCCTGACATAAAACCAGAATGAAGCACATATTTTGGAAGAAGGAAGCAATTTTGTTTAAGGCACAGGCCTGGGATTTGGAAAGTCGACTTTCAATTATCATTTTTGCCATAGTCTTTTGATTGAACAATTTGTCTGCCTTTAGTTTTTCATGTGCCAGACATGATGAACATTTCTTCTGCCCAATATTTTTCTTATTACTTAGATCCCGACCATCCTGCAGTCAAATGCTGTATGTGGTTAGAGAAATGGGAATTAGCTCTTTATTGGAGACTTTATGAACTCTAGTTGTAATAGCCTGGAAAGGTGAATAAATTATTATTATCTAAAAAATCATTAATGATTAGGAAGACATGATTATTTCTGCAATGAGATATGCTGGCCTTTTTAACTGAGTAAGAGAGGTTCTTGAGGGAATGTTAACCCAGATAATTCATGTTCTGGAGAGAGCCAGAAAAACTGCTAAGCCCAAGGAAGCTGTGCTACAGAAAAACTACAATTAAATAAATCCATATTGCTTGAAATGGAAACCAGAGCATTATAGAGGGGCAAGGCAATGCCTGACAGAAAGGAGTGATGGGGCAGCTAAGACTTGTAGCTTATTCCAGGTGAAGCTCACTGCTGAAAGAACATAGGCACCATATACTTTATATTTCCCTGTGGTAGAGGAATTCAAGCATGCTTATATGCATTTCTAAAAAAATCTGGAATCTCCATTTGGTAAGCTGAAAGTCCAGGAGATTCTATTTTTATTTTGACTCCCAGAATAACATTTTTCAGGCTTTTGATTTACACTGTAATTATATTCTGGGGTGAGTTCAATATTCTTAAAGGACAAGCTTGGGCTTGCACTGCTTTCTTTGCCTCAGCTACAAAGAATATTCAGATTCCTGCTTTTCCATGGATGGTCTAAATGCATTTACTTTCACCATACTTAGCACTATCTCACCTGTCACCATTGATAATTACATGTTGTAGAGAAAATGTAATCTACTGTTTGCATGTTTATGTTTTAAAAGCAATAATAACTTCTATCAGCCTAATGCATCCCAGTAATTGACAGCCCTGGTACAGCTTTGTTTAGTTAAGACAGGTGAAATGATCATATACAAGAATTATTATCATCCTCTCTTTTGTCATGAGTCTCTTCTAAAATTAGCCACTTTATTTAGATATCTAAATATCAGTCCTGAAACAAGCTGTTCAAACATCATGCTTGGTAATTCCTGTGTCAAAAAATGGAGCCCCAGGAGAACGAGCAGTTGACAGCAGGCACTTGTGCCTCTAGAAAAAGATAAAACAGGGAGCCTTTTTGTGTGCTCATCTGGTCTCATCTCTGTTCTTGTCCAAACCATTGCATAATCTGAAATCTCAGCACAGCATGTCTGCCAAAAAGGTAGAACTTGCTTATTTGTTAAGAAATCTGGGCAATAATGTGAGACAGACACTGAGTAGCTCTTTCTGCAGCAGATTAAAATGCACTTATCAGGTCTGAATTCCTGGGCCTCACTTCTCATCAGTCTGACAAATATGAACTAAATGACATGAAGTTATACTTCATGCAACCTTTTGAAAGGAAAACTCTGGTGCACACTAGAGCTTCTTGCACTGAGACATTGCTTAAGCAATGAAGTCTTTTAAAAGCTCATATAATCAGATACTTGTTCATGTTAAGTATCTTGAAGTGAGGCCAAAGGCACTCGATGTCTAAACAAGGTCAATTTTGGATAATATTCTCCATTAACAATCCAAGAGAGCTGCATAATGGCCCTGCCTATATTGGCTGCCAGCACAATAAACACTCACCTGCCCCTGTGCCTGCAGCCCAAGGGGACAGCAGACTGGCAAGGATGGGAAATGCTGAGCTGGTTGTATTGCTACTTATATGAAACAGCCTTCTTGTAGAACTCTTATAATAAATACACATTTGCACTTACAGAATATTGTTTTTCCTGGCTGAACAAAGGGATATAGCTTGCAACAGGATGAACTGAAAGAAAATTACTCTCTTTTATCTACAGGAAATTTAGATACTGAGGAATGCTTTTGTGCAGAGTATCAATGTTAGTAGGGAGAATTAACAGTAGGACAGGTTGTCTCCTATTAGGCATATTATTTACATTTAGAGCAAAAAAAAAAGATGAAGGGGTTTTTCTGTCTTACAAGCTCACCAGGACTTCAATAGTTACCCCTGTGTAGTGGCTTCCAACACTACAGCTGTACCTACACTTTCCCTGTCCACTTTGGGATTTTTTGCATTGGCATGTATAGGGATATATGGCCATATAAATGGACACATAAAAGTGCACATGTAAATATATACACATACATGAAAGAGAGTTTCTAATTTTGTCCCCTGCTGCTACAATCAGTCAAAACAAGGAGGTGTTTCAGTACCATTGTACAACAGAAACAATGAAACTGAGCAAATATTAAGTGCTCCTAGGCAGAGTAAATGGTGCAGGATCCCACTCCACAGCAATGTCTTCTTCAGTTCTTGAAAAATATGCTCTCCTTTTTTTTTTTGGAGAGGAAAGGAGGCAGTGGATACAAGAAGTTTTTTATTGTTTCAGCTTGGACATCATGGTAAACTTCTGAACACATCCACAATTTTTCCATGGGATAAATTATTCTCAAGAATGAGCCATCCTAGAATTGATTGTGTAACAAACACCTGTTCCTTTCCTTCAAAGCAAAGCTAAAATATGGTGATGCTGATACGAAGTGCTACGTGTGTGAATACTGAATTATTAGTTGCAACAATAAGTAAGTGTTGATTGCATTTCTTATGAAAGGAGTTGGTGATTTCAAATATTGAGGATTTCAGCTATAAGTTATTAAAAACAGCTGCAGCCTATTAGCCTGGGATGACAGCCACAGCCAACAAGTGCAGGATACTTGTGACATATGTACCACAGAGGAAAGATTTAATGTCTTAAGTAATAAAAACAACTCACTGAGCCAAAAAAAGAAAAACAAATGCAACCCAAAAAACCCCAAAACATGCTTCTCTGAGAATTTTTTATGCCATGGGATTTAGGAATTACAAGAAATCATGAACTAGATCTGTAAGAGGTCACATTTAATTTGCTTTCATGGTTATGCAAAGGTATGACCTTGTTGTGTTTTCAGAGCAGTTCATCATTCTCTAGAGAGAGATTAAATAAAGAGGAAACTTACCTCTGGCAGCTAAATCAAGCAGTTTAGATTTTAGACCATCAGCTCCAGAACACTTAACAAGATTAATATGCAGGAGCTCCTCCTATGTCTATTCAGAGAGAAAGCAGAAAAGGGCAAATGAGGGAATGAATTAAAATCATTAGGGCCTGCAAGAATGGAAGGCAAGCATTCCAAGTAAGCAAGTATTTATTAGCACATGTGGCCAGTTTTAGAACTAGTGAAATGATGCATTCATCAGCAATGGCAGAAATATTTTTGGAAAGACCCCTTTCTGTGTGCTTGTGTGCCACCCATCAGACCAGTCTGCAGCTCCTGGCCTCCACATTCCCCTGTCAAGCATTTAGGGACCCTCCCTCTGCCAGCAGCTGGAAATTATCTTGTATCTTAGTACATCTTACAACATATTTACTTTGATCTGAGGACAATCAATAATAAGAGACTATGCTTGACAAAAGCCCTGTCTTCCCATGCCTGGTCCCAGATGATGTTTTACAAACAACTTGGCAAGTTTCTGCAGCAACCACTATATATTGATTTCCTAAGTACTCTCTGAGTATATCAGTGGATTTGAAAAGCATGGACATCAGGCAGGACAAAGAATAGGAATTTATAGAAAAGAGAGGAAAAAGAAATCTTTATAAAACTGACTGCAAATGAGAACAGGACACACAGTACAAAGGCTAAGTGGATGGGAAAAACACTCCCTTTCAGACAGCAATAGAGCAGTAGCCTGGATATTGTACACATGGGATAAAAAGCAAAACATCCAGCTTACAGGGAAATGCTTGGGCTGAAGTTTAGCAAAGAAGGTGAGGCAAAGTCTTGCTACATTTAAAGCTAATACAGGCTTTCATTCTGAAAATTTTTGGGGCAAAGGGTTGTAAGTCCAAAGGTCATGGTGTGTGTGTTCATCTAGAGAATGGGACTGGTGAAAGCTAACACAACCTATACAAACAGCAAAAATGCCCTGCAGAGTCAGACCAACAGTCCACTTAACCCAGGAATTCATCTCCAACAATTAGCTGGAGAAGGCTTTTTGTTCCATCATTCTCTTCTAGCATCCATACTGGTTATATTAGGGATATTTGAGAATGCAATGCTGTCTTTTTCATGTCTTTTTTTAATGTCTTTTTGCAGATCTGATGTCCATGAATTTGCCTAATCCTTTCCTGAATTTTTGATAAAAATATCTCTATCTGCAGCCCCCTGTGGCAGTATATTCCAGGAAATGCCTATTTTCTCTGCAAAAAGAAAGTACTTATTTTAATGGTTTAAATCAATCTTATGCTACTTTCAAGTTACCTCAAAAATACCTTCGTTGTGGTGCTGAAGGGTTCTGTGAGCAAGAGTTCCATGTTCACTTCTAAACCTAAAGCTGGGAATTCACTCTTTATGGCAAAAAGAACAAAACCCCCTCTTTGAATTCATCACAGACAGCTGAGAAAATGACTGTGGGCACTCACAAGGAGTAACTAAGAGAAGTACTTTAAGGATTTATAACTAAAAAGTACCTAATGCAGCTGAAGAAGTGATTGCCAAGATAATAGGAAAGTAAAACTTGTCACTTCTTGTCAGTTTGGGAGGTGAGCTTGACTGAACATGGATCATGTGCCTTTGGTAAACAGAAGCCACAGCAAAAGGGGTGTAAGAGATCCAGGTTTGGGTTTTCAGTTTGAAAAAAACAGCACATACTGAAACCAAACAGATGTCGGAGGCCCCTCAGACAATACTGCAATGCAAAGAAATCCTCTTGGAATGCCTGAAGACACAGTAGCTGTATAGGGCACAGACAGGCAACATTGCTCTGTGGGAATGTTGCAGTGTTCTGAGATTCCCACGTGTATTTCCTTCAGGACAGACCTATCCTGAAGGAAAAAGCTGGGCACTTTGTCACATGCTGTGCCAAAGTACATATGATGTAATCATTTTGGTTGTGCTTAATGCAGGATTGCTTCTACCCTCTCTTTGATCTCATTTTGAACAGATAGCAAAGCTTTTGAGCTGATGACTGGTGAGTTTCAGAAGGCTGTACTAGATTGGACTTCTGCTGAGAGCACCAACTGATGTGATGAACATCCTCCCATGTGTGGAGATAAGACAGCAAACCCTCTCTGATACAAAAGGATTTGAACTAAATCCTGCCCCAGCTTCTACTTGTGAGAGCAGAGAGTGGCACAGATCAAATTCTGCTGGTGATCAGCACCTGTTGCTGAGGGAGAGCCAGAAGGATGGAGCAGATGAGATGAAGCAGGATATCAGTTTTCAATTCAGCCATACAAAGTAGATCCCATCCCAGAGACACAACTAGCTCAACTCAGCACTGAGCCTCCCCCTGATGCATTTTGTATCCTCACTTATTGAGGAAAATGTTGATTCTCTTTCTTAAATTTGCTGCAAGAGCAAAGCATGGCCTTCCAGTGTGAGAGAATAATAGATGCTTTGTCAGTACAAACCAGACAGAGTAGTACTTCTTCATATCTTTTGGGTTTGTTCAACTTTATAATGAAACTAGTTCTTTTTCAAAACATGTCAGTGTGTGATTAAGCAATGGGCAATATATTTATGGTTCTGTTGTCAGAAAAGTTTAAATATAATCATACCTGGGTTGTTTTGTTTATTTTTTTAAAGTGATTAATTTCTTCAAAATATTCCCAATCCAGTTATGTAATTTCCTACAAACACTGTTTTGTAACCATGGGTCTGATTCACCACTGCATCACTCCACTTTTAGACCAGTGCCAGTCTGGCTGATTGATTTCAGAAGGGTTATATCAGCATATAACTGTAGCAATGGTGTTGTGAATCAGACTGAAACAGAGACAGCTACTCCAGGCAGAAAAATTCTTTGAAGAAACCTGACAGTTAGAAACCTTGATGGCTTTCTGTCACCTCTGGCTGAGTGAAAGTACTCCCTGGGTCCTGCAGCTTCATGGGTCCACTGAAGCTACAGCTGCAACTCCCAGCACATGAGTCCCTCCCACCCACATCTCCTCCAACTTGGCTCATTTTTAGCCTTTTGCCAGGAGGGGCTGAAAGAATGAATCTTAATGAGTATTTTTTTTAAAAGGTTGTATAAATTTAGAACAACCATGCTTAATGGTGAGGGTCTGGCCTTTCCTAAAGGTTTTTAGAACTTCAGTGTCCAAGGCAGAATCATTCTGCTGACTGCTACATGGGACTGGCATCTTTTCCATCTGTATCTCATATATAGAGCTAGTCTGGGGTATTGGAGGTCAGTTATTTCTGTGTGTGCTGTGGTGGTTGGGGGTCAGGACTCTCCTTCCTGCTGTGCCTGTGGGGCTGAGGGGGACCCCTAATCTGTGGAATGCTGAGTTCTCCCCCTTTTCCCCCAGCTAGCTGCTTTGTGGGATGAGCTCAGAGAACACGAGATCATGTGTCAGATTAAAATCCCTCTCCTTCTGCTGCAAATCTCTGTTGTGGAGAGATGGATTTTAAATGTGTCAGTGTGATCAATCAGATGCTTTTTAATGAGTCTAAGACTTGAAGAAGAGACTAAGGCAAGGAATCACTTATCTCTCAGGAATCAGACAGTGATGATAATTACATGTGGATTTTTTCCTGTGTACTGGATTTATTGATAAATTTGCTTCACCGTTTTCTGGATTAGTGGAGTCATAAAAAAAAGCAAAAAAAGCAAAAGAAAAGGCCCCAAAAACCCACCACCACCAAAAAAATCCTTCTTTCTGGATTCAAAAACTAACAGTACAAACAAAAATATTGGTCTCTCAGCCTTTTTTTGCAATTATCTTATCCATTTCTTCACAAGAAATAATCCTATGTTTTTCAATTTTCTGAGATATTTCAGCTGCTGGACATGTCATGAGGAAACATTCTTTCTACTTTCCTTCCAGTTTTGCCAACCAAGAGTTGACCCAGCAAATTACATGTTACCAGAGCACAGCAATCTGTATTAGTCACTTGAAGGGCAAGATACCTACAAAGTAGTTTTCACTGTGACAATATTTTTCTGCTTTTAATTTGCTCACAGTACACAGCTCATGGTTCCTACTTAGTCATGGTTCATTTATTTGTAAATTCTTTTGTTGTTTAAAAGGTTCAGTGACAGGTTTCCTTTCCTATTTAGGCCCCTCCAGATACTCTGCTTGTCTTTATTGTCCACACAAGAAATGTATTCTTCAGCAGAGCTCTGATTTTCCAGGCTGGATTGTACTCTAGTTGATGACCTTTAGGAAAAGATTTCATTTCATCATCACCATTTCTCAATCAGTCTGTTAGAGTCCCCTCAGTAAGAACTGCTGGTGTGCAGAGACCACAATCTATCTTCCAGTGCTTTGTTTGTCCATCTCCATCTGCTAGAGCTTGTTCTGTACATGGTTTGCAAGGTCTTTGCAGGGCTCCCAAATTTCTTCTTTATGTTTATGACTAAGACATGGCCTGGTGTGGTGCAGTGCATGTGAAATGAGGCTGCTGCTCCAGGCCCCTTGAGCCAGTGCTGCATGGTTAATCTGGACTTGCTGAATGAGAAAAAGATCAACTTTAAATCCTCTGGGATTTATTTTTGTGGGTTCTGTTGTTCTATGGCTGGGGATTCCAGCACCTAATAATCCAGTAAGTGAGTAAGATTCTCTTGCAGCACTCAAAGTTGGGGTAAGAGGGCTTTCTGGAATGAGTTCTGATGTCATCCAGGGAGGCTAAATCTAATCCCAGGAAAGAGATAGGGAAAAAATAAAAATAAAAACTGAACTAAATTAAAATACATTCTTGACCATTTGTTTAAACATGGGCTCAGAGAAAGAAACACCTTCTTAAACACCTTCTGTGTTTCCTCAGTGACGTCTGAAATAGAAGCTGACAAAATTTAAAACTAACAAGTTGACTTTGTTTACATTTTTTGAGTAACAGACACTGCAGAATTGTGGTATATTTCTGAAGAAAAACTCCCCTGACATCACGTTTGAGAAATTTTTTAGTTGGGAAGGCCCATATATTTATTTTATGCAATAAAGAGGGAAAAAACAGTATGAAAAAAATTTGAGACACTCTGGCCTCAGTGATGATACATAACATTTTTAGAGATATGTCACTGTTCAAAACTCATTTTTTATGTTTTTTTATGCATCTAAAATTTTTCAGTGTTATTATTTCAAGTACCTTGAAGCTTCACACCATTGCTCTTTGAACCTTTGCAGTGGGATGAGGAGGAAAGATGGAGGTGCACAGAGGAATTCACAGACTCAGAAGATGAGCATCCCTTACACAGGGAGCAAGCCCACCTAAGAAAAATGGCTGACAGTCGAAAAGGGACTTGAAAAGTCTTGTGCAGTTTACATGGCACTTTTGGACAAAGGGGTTTAATTGCCTGTAAAAAGAAACTGTGAAACCTTCCCAGCTGCCCCTCAATAAAGTCCTTCTTGGGTGTTAACTGAAGAGAATCCAATTTGGTTTTCCCTGAGGGCTCTCCATGGGTTGAACTAAAGCTCACTAAGTGGAGAGAATATGGAGATTCAGTTCAATAAACTCTGTAGAGCCGCCCTTAGTCCAGATGGGATCAGAAGAATGGTAAAATCCTGGAGAGAACTCAAATTTAATTCTCAAGGCTTGCCAGAAAGATTCCAACAAGGTCTGGCTTGCAAAGACTGCAGGCACAGCTGTTAATTCTTTAAGAGGGGCAGTGCTGTGACATTTCCCCTCTCTCACTTCATAACCCTGCAGTTCAGCCCGTGGCTCTCACTCACCCCCAGTGCTCAGCTCCCATTTTCTGAAGGGACTGAATCCTAAAACCCTGCCTCTCCCCACAGCTGCCTGTCTCAAGCGCAAGGCTCACCTCATTTTTTGCCTTATTCCCTTGGGGATGTTGCTATGGTGCTCCCAGGCCTGAAATGGGAATGGACTCAGTTGTCACCATGGTGCTCAAGACAGCCACCCTGGCCATTCGCTGGCCAGCAAAGGAAAGCATCCATGTCCCATGGTCCACCAGGCCATGGAAACACACTTGACACCTGTGGTGTGGTAAGGACAACGGGTTTGTTGTCCTGCTGCATTTGCAGTGAGGAAGTGCAGGGGTGCCTGGCAGGTACCCTGGGACAACAACCATGTCACCTTGTTACCTTATTTTCCATTTCTTGTTGTATTCTTTCGTTGTCATTACCCCTCTTCTCCCCAATCCTTTCCAGATAAAAAACATTTCCTTTTTTGCCATTAGTTCCATTTTTGCTACATCCATAGCCCAGTCAGTATTCCTGACCCCTTTAGTGGCACAGTTAGTCTCAGCTTTAAACCCTGTGGCTGATGTGGGTATCAAGCTGCTGTTGGTTTTGCCCAAGGTCCCGAAGCTCCTTTTCAGGGAGGTTTGTCCATCTCTCACATCAATCTCTCTGAACCACCTGTGAAACTCAGCCATTCTTCATGGTGCTGTTGGTGGCTCCTGTCAGTTTCTGTCATTGTTATCTGTCACATCCAGCAACGTCTCACATTAATTCAGTCAGCTGGACCTGAGGCCAGGGCTGGTCACTGTCCCCCAGCCCCAACAGTGCTGGCTGCTTTCACTCTTTGGGGTGATTTACCAGCTCTCATCTCAGACTGCAAGGCTTTAACCTTTGGTTAAAGCTGCACATAATGCTCACCAGTCTGAAACAGGAGCCTAAAGCCATCACCACTGTACATCTAATGAAAAAATCAGAATTCATAGAACTCTGGACTGAATGAGCTTAGATGAACAGGGAGAAATAGAACAAACCTTGCTTTTCCCATGTCCATATATAATGGAGGAGTCATCTGGTATTGTCATTACAAGCATCTTTAGCATAACCCAAATACCCCATCAAATCCAACAACACAGCTGAGGTGAGGACTGGCACTTCTGCCTTGAGACTCTTTCACTTCTGCTGCAAGTGAAGACATCTCCAGCTGGAGCTCACTGGTCACTGGGCTCAGACTGAAGTGCAAAGTGGAATCGTGCCTCAGAGAAGGAGGTGGAAAAGGTCTGGCTGTTTTCATGGCTCCTTATCAGTCAGCTGGGACTCATTGCAAAATCATGACACAACTCAGCCTCAGCTGGTCTGACCTCATTCCTCCTAGGCCTTGTCATCTGACAAGCAGCCAAAACATTGAGATTGAAACATGAGTTTCTTCTGGGGCCAGTTTGAAATGCTCTGCATACAGGGGTCACTGCCTGGCTGTGACTCATTCAGCAAGGAGAGCGTGAGCTGCCTTGCTGCCAGAGATGAAGGTATGAGAGAGCAGAAGCACTGAACCAGATGCCATCACACACTCTTCATCTTCCACTGGGGCTGGCTGCCTTGCAGGATTGGTGATGTCAGAGAGGATCATTCAGCTCTTCCAAGCTCAACTTCTCACCTGCCACGAGGGCTCTATCAGCCAGGGATTTGCTTGGCACAGGTAGTGTAATCATGGGGATAACATGGCTTATCACAGGACTCATTCATCCAACAAGAACTGAGTCCAAAACACTTCCTCAAACAATTTTCCACATCTTTTACTGAAATGACAACTTGAAATGTTATACACTGGAAGGATAAAATTCATTACATGACTGAATTAATAGCCAAAAATGTTGCCAAAGTTCTGCACCTTTTAGCTACCATCTGTATGTTTGGAAACTGAAGAGGAGGCTTTCACAAGGTGAAGACATCACACAGAGGAGGAAGCGTATCCAGATCCATGGAGAACAGATCACTCATGCAATAAAACTATTTTAAGTGCCATATCCTGACAAGTACTAAAAAGATAGAGGCAAAAACACAGCTAGAGCCAAAAATTTCCACAAGTCTAATTTCAGCTTGGATTGAGGGGTGATTAATGTAATCTTTGTTATTTTCTGTAATCACACAGCTCCATGAGCAGACATCCACAGTTAAACCACTTGGTAGCTGGGCTAGGGGAGAAGGGACCATGAAATTCCATTTTAAAAATTTTTATGTCTTTTCAGAGTTTTCACATTCCAGCAGCTAGAGGTTTTGGTTGCTGTCACTTTCCTCAAATACTTCTGGGTCATGAGCCAGTATTAAAAATTATTTGAGCAGTCATTCTTTTTAAGCAAGAAGACACTCACTGCAGCTGCAATGCAAGAAAATCTCTCAGAGCAGCTTACTGTGCAAATGCAGTTCTATCACAATGATTGCAATAAGGACATACTGTATTGTCCATAATTACATCCATATTAGGAGGAAAAAATAGCTAAGCTGTTCAGTTACATGCCAAAACCATTTCCTGAGGGATATTTATTTTGACTAATGTAAGGGGGGAAAAAAATGAAACCAATCTGGCTTGGTATAAAGTACTTGATTTTTCTTTCATGTGTAATGGAGGGAAATGAAGAAAGTGAACAATTTATGTAAAGCCACTTCTAGGTTTAAGGGTGGAGGAAAGAGTTTTTAGGGTGACAAGAGTTCCTCCCTCTTGGCAAAAAGAAGGAATTCATAAATGCAGAATGAGAGAAGGTTACTGTTCTTAGGGAGAGGTATTTTTTCCCTATCTACCACAGCACTTTTCTGTGGTTTGACACAATGCCAGCATTCACTGGGACAAAATCCTATCTCCTGAAGTACCAACTGCTATTTGGCTTTGGGTATTTGGAAATATGCTCTTGTTGCTACGGTGATCTCAATACAAATCTGGTTTCTTGCCTACTTTCTATTTCTTTAGTTGCTGTTGTTCTTAACTGCAGACTAAAATAACAGATCATATCACTCCTAAATGAGATAAGTCATAACTAGCTAGATATTCTTTGGGTAAAGGCACAGGGCTGCTAAAACTGTTGGCTGACTCTAATCCTGGCTTGTCTTTAAACCTGTGTCACCAGATTTCACTGTGAAATAGAGGGAGAGGTTAATATAAACTTAAGAGTGCCAGTAAGAATCATTGGCTGGCAGACCACAGTTCAGATTCAGTTTCCCTGCAACTTTTACTTGCTCTCAGACTTTCTTCCCTGAAACACTGCTTTCTAAAACCAAAACAAACTGAAAAAAAATCAGTCTGACCATTGTAAACTCTGAAATTTGGTCCTGTAAGTTATCCCTGCACAATTGTTATGTATTTGTAAATTCTCCATCAGGTAGTTTAAAACTGTAAAGCACTAGGATGTTTGTGATAAGATGGAGGATTTGGTAGCATGAAGAGTAGGAATTGATCAAGATTTAGGAAGCATATTTCATTTAAAACAAGGCATTTATATCCCCTTTCCAGAACCAGATACTGACAAGTCTACATTCAAATTATTTGTCTCCTATATTCTGGTAATGAAGTCCAACCTCACTACAACATATCTCACTCTATGTACTGCTTCCTTAATCAAAATGCAGCAGCACCACTCCTTCTTTCATTAACCCCCTCTGGCAAACAATTGGAACAAGTGTCAGTCTAAGGGAGCCTCTTCCTCTGCAGATTGAACCTGCTTTTTTGTTCAAAAGGGTTCATTCAGAGTAAGATGAATCACTTTATTTGTAGCAGCTATATGGCAGGTGTAGACAATAATTCAGGATTTCCAAAACACCTGGTTTGATGCCTGAAGGTCTGGCCCTTCATTCAGACTGAAGGCTTTTCCCAAGCAAAGGGCTATGTGGAGTGTTCAGTGAGGGATCACTCATAGAGGATGGTTCATGACCTGACCAAGGCATCCTGTGCCTACAGGCCTGTCCATGGACTAAACCCAGTTACATGGAAAAGCAGGAATCTGCCTATGTTATCCCCACGAGAACAGCACAGCAGAGGAATGGGTATTGCTGTTTGAAGCAGAGAAATCATTTGGGGAGAATAAAAGCTTGTTGATGGTGAGAGAGAAATCTCCAGCTTTGAAGAATTTGGAAAAGCCTTGGTGGTTTTCCAAACCTTTGATGTTTGATTTGAGCCAGATCCTGAAGAGGGTCCCAGAGAAACCACTGCCTCAGCAATTGCTTTGATTCAGCCTTGTGGGAGAGAAGAGTTCAGAGTCAAGGATGTGAGCCCATTTACACAAGAAGAAGGGAAGCCTACTAGAAGGGTAATTATGGGACTACCAGAAGGCAGGCTCAGCCCTGGGCACAGCCTGTGACAAGTGCTCATTGCTGTCCCTCTCACACTGCAGGAGCTCAGCCAGAATGTCACTGCACCTGGGCCAGTGCTTCGTGTTGGGCAGAGTTGTTGCACTGTCTGCCAAATCCACATCTCCCCCACTGGCTTCAGCACCTGTGAAGGAACAGGGTAAGTTTGGAAAATTTTAACTCTAGGTGTTTCAGAAAAAGATGGTTTGATTTAAGGATGTGCAGACATTACCAAAGCAATCTTCTAGAAATGTGTGTCTTTCCAGTGCACTGGAATGTGTAATGCTGTGGCTGTTGTCCCCAGGCTGAGATGCTTCCCCCACAATTGATCTTTTTAAGAGCATTACACTGAAACCCAGGAGACTGGGCCAGTTTCCAGCTTTGTCACAGATGTCCTGTATGACCTATTACAAGCTGCTTAGTCTCACTGTGTGTACTTTGGAGAGTGGAGGGTGATGCCTCCCTATCCCAAGGGACGTTTGTCAATACACATTAATCAGTCTTGTGCAAAGTTGCTAATGGATACTGGGACAGGGGGTGAAAGGGAACACCTCTTTTTCATCTCTCATGGCGCAATTCCATGGGAAATTTTGGTTGTCCTTTCAGGCCAGCCTGAGTGTATCAAGGCAGGTGATGTCATAAGACAGTTTCTCTTCTTTGCTCACTTTTCTTCTCTCTTTTTACATCTTGATTTCTTTTTTTGTTTGTTTGCTTACCTTGTCATTCCTCTGTTTCTTTTCTTATCTATCTACTTTAGGCATTGCTTTTCATTACTCAGCTATTTTCTCCCTCTGCCATTTATTCCTTTCCAATCTTTCTTTCTGCCTAATATATATGTGCATTGGAGCAGGAAATAAGGAGTTTTGCACACCCCTTGGGCTCTCTTGTGTGCTTGCAGAATAAATAGAATTACATGTTGAAGTACTTTTCCAATCTCCTGTTTAATGCACACTCACATTACAATAATTAGTTTGAAACCAATTTTGCTGTGTTTCAGGGAGCTGTTACCTGAATGGTTACACAACAGTAGACTTTGTTTGTTTGGGTAACCTTGTAGTGACGTGACTCAGAGTTATGGTCTGCATATATGCTGAAATGCTGGGTTTGGGTACATGGTCAGTTCCCTTGTTGGAGGACAACTGTGTGAGAGAGAATATGTGTTTATGTAAGAAATTTGGCATGCTGAAATTCATGTCCTGGCAAAAAGCCTAACAGAAATACCAGAGACAAGCCTTCTGCTCATGTGCATCTTCATCAGTACCTTCAGCACTCCTAGCAAGGAAGGGGATTTTACTTCTCTGTCACATGGGGTATAAGGGGCAGAGAAGACAAATTACGGGATTTTAATGTCTGTGTTGTCTTAAGTGAAAATGAAACATGTCTTTAGCTACTTCAGCTGTTCTTTTCTTGGTTAGTGCATCTTTTAGGAGGTGTCAGTGGGAAACAGCCTGCCCAGATGGAATTCCACCTTCTCAATGCTTGACTGTTTAGAGCCACTGCTGAGTCTGCAGTGCTGTGCAGGGATGGTGGTGTGTCTGCAAAGCAGAGAGTGAGAGGGAAAACAGGGAAAAGATAAGTACATAACTGGTTTGTACCCTTGCCTAGTGATATCTTGAATAGAAATAGGGGAAAATTATTAAATATAATTAGTGACTTAAAATTGAATAGACAGGGCTATTTAGTTGACTATTATTTCTTGCTCTATAAAAATAAATGGGGAGACTTTCTAATGCATGGTCCTTCCCAAAAGGGACTTGCTTTCCCTACCTAATCTGAAGCAAGCCTTATTGGGACCAAAAAAAAAAAATAAAGTTATTTATTCACTAGCTGCAAGGGTTCTGCTACTACAGCTACTGTTACAGGTTACACTGGAAACTTTATTCCTGACCTTCATACCCTATTGGCAGCAGTCTCAATTCAGTGTAGTTTGTTTGTTCATTCTGCTGTGCCTCTGATTTCTGCTTCAGGTAACTTCTCTGAAGGCAAGGGCCATGATCACGAGGATGCTATTCCTGAAAATAACCTCAAACATTCACTTCTCAGATACTGTATTTGACTCTCTTCTGCCTGTAAATTTGCCTGGAATAGCAAAATTTGCAAGTTTATGCTACCCACAATGCGTCAGAATCAGTTAAGTAACACAGTGCCCCAATTCCTATTGAAAAACAGGAGGAGAAAAGCAAGAAAACCAAAAGGAACAGTATGAATTTTTTCATCATAGCTTCTTTTCTTTTGCAAAATTCCAGTGCAAATTTCCTGTCCTCTGGCACCCTAAGCAGATGAGACTTGTAGCTGCTCTGAACACGATAGTGTCCAATACTTTCTGTAATGGCTGAAAAGCCTGCAGTTGGTAAGTGTTCTAAATCAAAATAACATTCCTGCAAAATCTGTTTATAAAAGATTAAAGTGCCACGTTTGATTCTGATTTTTTTTATACAATAGGCTCCAAGCAAAAACTTTAAATCCAAACACACTAACATTTTGTGCATATTAGTAATATGTACTAGAATTTTTCAAATAAGCTGTATTAGTGTGTGTTATCAAGAATAGGACTTGTGGGCCCAGTGTCTTGAGAGTTTCAGGGCGTTCAAAATTTGCATCCTGGCTTTGTGGCTGAGCTAATGTCTTGCTCAAAATGCTGCCAAGATCTGTGTAAGCTGTTTGACTTGCAGGATAAATGTGGCCAAATCAAAGCCATATCTTTATGCCAGCAGTGATTTTCTTCAAATGTCTGTTCTGTAGCATCCACAGAGGCATTATACAAGCTTAATATTGGGGAGGAGATTGAGACCGGAGGCAGGGGGTGATTTGCTCTTTCTCTATAAATTTTATCCAGCTTCAGCTTACAAATCACATTCATGTTGGACAGTTGCTGACACTGAGATGCCACAGAAGGCAAATCTTATGGAAAAGGTCTTACCTACTGACCATGTCTGAATCATCTGTCAAAGACAAGACAAAGAAAAGGCAACAGCAAAGAGCAATCCAATTCCTCTTGATTTTTGAAGGGAACAAATACCTGAGTTTCCTAAGCCATTTATGTTTCTTATAAAAGGAAATTAGGAGAGTGGAGGGGGAAAAAAAAGATGCATTAGTTGGTAGGCTGGTGGTGGCCTTGAATATTTTTGTCATCCCAGGAGCTGGCCTTAGAGAGCCTCAGCAAAGCCGTAACCGGGTCTGTGGGTTTCCAAGGAAACAAGACTAATTAGAGTGTGACTGGCTGGGAAATGTGGTCTAGCAGGTAGGGCTCTGACCAAGGAGCTGGGAGAGAGGGGTGTTATTGCTGGCTCTCACCTGTCAGGGGTGGCAGGTGAGTTACACCTCTGAAGCTGCAGTGTTTGCAGTGCTCCTCTCTGCCCTTGAAGTGCAGCACAGAAGCTCCCCAGAGCAAGCAGCACTTGCACCACCAGCACACTGCCCTGTTCTGGCTGGTGCCTTGGGTGCTGCTGTAACCCATGGCACCACAGGACTCTCTTCAGCACACAGATGCTGTTTGGATCATTCCTCTGACATGTCTTTTATGTCCTTTTGCCAGGGATTTACAACCTAAGTCACCCAACAACCTTTAAAACCTGTGACTCTTTGGCTGGAGATCCCACTAGGATTTTGCTGCTTCTTTCTTACAGCATGTCTTCCCAGTCTCAGTCTTTGGAAGACTTCTCAAGCTTCAAATTCCCTCTTCCAGGAGACAATGGTTGTCTGATACCCACCTGATTCTCCTCTCACAAACCAGCAGGCTCTCAGCCTTACACTCTCTGACCCACCATTCAGACCTGCAGCTCAGCCTGCAGCCAGGCACTGGGAGCCAGACTCCTCTGCCTTTCCTTCTGCATTCTTGCAGCCTCAAGACATTTTTTTTCTTTTCTCATAATTTGAGAAAATTCTCATAATTCTCATAACTGGAGAAAAGTAGAGTGAGGCAGCAATGCAGGCAGCTCTCCCAAAAAGACCACAGCCTGTGGTAAATGGTGTCTATCTCCACCCCACTGGTGTCTGCCTGCACTGATAACCAGGCTGGCTAATGGGAGTTTCACAGCTGTAAAATTCTGCCTTCTTCCTCCCAGTATGACCTCTGCTGACTTGTGCTGGCACGGTGGCTGGAGCTGTCACTTGCATCACTGAAATCTGTCCCTGCAGGATCACAGCAGCCATGGCAGCTGCCTGTCTGAGTCCCAGCTAGAGGAATCCCCCTGCTCAGTAACTTCAGCTCCCCCGCCATCAGTGAAGAAGAAAATGAGAAATATCACAGCCCTGATCTTTCTCAGGCTTGCCAAGGTGGCGTATTCTCAAAAACAGGAAAGGCTTGTGTCAAGACAGTGATGAAGGGGATAATTGGGCAAAGAAAACTGAGCTACTAGAGAAGAGGTGGAGAAAAAAAAGGAATTAATAGCCAGGATAGAAACGAGATACTTCTTGGCAACAGGAGAAAGTGGAGGAGAATAAATGGAGAAATGGTTAAGCATAAAGAAATAGAGAGGTCAGAGGGTAGCAAGGTCAATGGTGAGGAATGGAAAGTTAATGTCCCTTGGCAGAAGATCGAGGAACACCTGACAGGAGACAGCAACAGGCATGATGCTAAAGTGGAACACTCTCCTTTGTACATCAGGCAGATTCCTGCCCTATTTTATATACACTTAATAATTTATTTTCCACTGACTAATCTTCTAATACATATCAGTAAGTAGTGTTTTGAATTGTTTGGCTCAGAATTTCTCATCCTTTAACCAGTGGCTCACTAATTACAATTACTCACTACCAACAGTTGACAGTGTTTTACCTGGGAATTAATTGGATTTTGTTTGCAAGTTCTTGTCATCTGCAGTGAGACTACAGCTGTCCAGGCCTGAGTAGAAGAAGATGGGTGACAACAGGCTCTACTTTCATAGGTATAAGTACAAAATTAAACTGCAAAGTCACTGTAGTGTTGACATCAAAGAGAAGGAAACCTTACTCATGGCAAAAACATAAAAAGGAGATAGGTTATTAACCCAACATATATAGGCTTGGAGTTCATGGCTAAGGGAGGGATTTTTTTAGCCTCTGAGCTGATAAGACTTTATTGAGCTACGGCTCTCAGGACTACAATTATTTGCTACAATATGAACCTTAACATTTCTGAATGGTTTGACATGAGATTCAAGCTTTTTCTGAATAACAGGTTAAAAATTTCTCCAAGCAATCTATTTCTCCTTTAGCAAAAATAAAACAAATGCAAAACTTTTCTTTTTCAGATTTAATCTCAGTGTAAAAGAGACTCTATTTTAATAAATTAACTATAGGTGCTGCTTTACAGCTAGTGTTCTCTGAAAATAAGCACTTCTCTGCTTTTTCAGAGAATAAATACTGTATGAAAATGAAATATCCTACACATTTACAAGGCCAGCTCACCCTCCTACTACTGATAATTTATTATAATGTTATGGTATAACAAAGTTTTAATGGAATTTTTGTATCAATACATATGAAAGTGACACTAATATCACATTAATCCATTATGATCTGTATTATTATGATGAATATGAAAATATTTCACTAGGCTAAGGTACTCTTTCTAATGATTAGTTAAATTACTGCTTAGCTGGAATAGAAGTCTGGTGAGATTGTACATGACATCCACAAGGATACAACACAAATTAGAAGTGGTTAGTTCAGTGCCTGATTTCAGATGAATCAAAGAGATAAGGCACCTAAACTGTTACTGCAGTGCATTGCAAGTCATTACTACTTTGTTGCAGAAGCTATTTATCATAGTCAATTTTTCATTGTGAACTAATGCTTTGGTCTCCAGGAATTCTTTCAGATGATACAAAGCCTTTTGAGGAACCTGTGAAATAATGATTTGATAAATTTCTGCCAGGAAAATGGGACAAACATAGATGCTTCTAGAAGTGATCAGAAACACCTGTCCCTGAGATAAATGTGTTGCTATACTCCATGACAGTGTCTGCTGAGATCCCATTCATAGCCACCTGCTTCTGCTGGTCCCTGGCATCACTTGGGAATGGTTCAGTCCTTAGATTGCTGTCAGGATGCTTGACCAGGCTGTATAAATGATGCTGCAAGGTCTTTTTGCTTTTGTTCCTTCTGCTACTCCACAATGTTTGTCTCCTCATGTGTCATGGCAATACATCTTTCAGCAGATCTGCATGAATTCAAAATAAGTAAGTTACAAATAAAAACAGCCTCTTATTCAGGTTTCTTTAGAAAAGCTCTGAGCTGACATAATTTTCTCCCCTTTAATATTAGGATTTATCTGCATAAATAAATGCAGTGATGGAAATACGGCATGAGAGTCTGTACCAGCTTCCCTGAAAAATAGGAACTAGTACCTACAGTGATCAGAAAGGCAGGATAGATGTTGCTGGTGTTGCTTAAGATACAAGAGATGTACTTTTCGCTATTTCCCATAATTTAGATTCAAATTCCCAAGAATGTGTGCTCCTTCCAAGGCTTCTGTATGGCAAAATTTGTGCATGGTTTGAGAAATAAATCCACATTTCCTTTATATGATTTATTTCCAAGTTTCTTTTCCTTTGTTTGCCATCACACTGTCACTAAAACTAGTGACACTAAAAAAGTAGTGTATTCACCATTTCTCTGCTGAATATACAGGACTTTAGAGCAATCCCTTTAAAACCCTCTTTTTAATGTTGCTTGAAAGCATTCAGGGGCTGTAGCAAAAATATTCCTTATGATCTTAAATAGGCAGTGGGAAAACATTGTGTGGAAACAACTGATTGTATTGGCTCACCAGTTTTACAATAATGATCAGAAAAAACCTGCACTTCAGTGACACAAGCATTAACTGTAAATACAAGTTGACACCAGCACTTCCTAAAGGATTTGTAAGATTCAGAGCAGAGAGTGTTTATGAAAATTGCTATGAATATCCCAGCTTTATTCAGGGGCATAGTGCAGTTTGCAGGAATATTAGCCTGGAGAAGATGAATAGACCAATTCCCATTTTGGCTAAACAGGTATAAAACTGGAATAACATGATTGCACTGAGAGGAACTTGATTATCTCAATGGGAGCAATATTTGTTTATTGCTATAGAATTTCCTAGGTCCTCGTCTGTAATGTGGAAATTTGGATGCTTCTCTTTAAGGTGTTTCTTCTGTAATGTGGAAACACTTTTGAAAGAGCAGTGTATATTTGACAGCAGTGTGCTTAGGGAAGGCTGATCTTACTGAGATTGTTAGTTCTACAAGACATGCTACAGCATATTTCCTTTATAGTATTACATTGTGCAAATTGCTTTATGGTATTACATTGTGTAAATTGCTTAAACTCAACTCACCTGCCAAGATAACTGGAGAAAATGTAATCTGAGTGGGTTCATTAAAAGGTTCTATTGGTGCTTTTTAGGTATAAGCTTTAAATAGTTTATTAATAGACTTCAGTCATTGGTACAAAGCAAGACCCTATTGCAATAAACTTTTCTGCAGTACAATGAATGAAACTCACATGAGGCCTATATTTCTTCATTTAAACTGTGATAGTTTTTCCTCTAAATGGATTGGGAATTGAAAACATCTCAAAAATATCCATAATTATTTATGCCAGACTAACAAATGATGGGAGACACTTCTACATATTCTTTCAGAGCACAAATCTGGCTTACTTGCTATAAGGCTGTATTAATATTTATCAGTATGCATAGATTTAAATTTACATCTGGATTTGCTTAGTAGCTTGCTCATCCCCTAAATGAAGAAGGATCTGGTAAATGACAAGCACCTGCTTTCTGACCAAGGGCTCCTTCCCCACAAGGCTGTGCAACCACAGGAAGCTGCAAGAACAGTCTGTACCCATTGTCTTCAGTGTCAACACTTATTAAGGACAGCACTCTGTGCCTGATCTTTGAAAACCCTTAAGTGACATAAATGATACCTTAAGAACTGTGTGTGAAAGAGAAACTTTTTCAAGTGAGTCGGGCCAGGTGGTTTAGGGGAAGGATTTCTGACTTAGATGAGTTTTTGTTTAAAGGTCTTTGCAGAACATTTTGCTCTTCACTTTTTTGATATTACTGCTTGAAACAATTCTTGCTAAAAGACATTAGTTTATAGTCAGGGAACATCTGGTTTCACACTTACAGGTCCTGGCAAAAAGAGAATCTATTGAGCCAAGAATAGTATCAGGAAACAGGGATCTCAGATCTCATCTACCTCCCATCAAGTACAGTGGGAACTCAGGCAGAAGAGATAAGCCTCGAATGGTATTAAAGATACTGGTTGGTTTTCTAAAGCAGAACAGCAAAATCTGCATTTAAAGTGCATTTGACTGATGGTGACCAGATTGTTTCTGAGATCCTGTAGAATTACAAAGACAACAGAGCCAGCAGCAGCTTGGGTGACAGATANATAGAATTACAAAGACAACAGAGGAGTGTTCAGCAAGCAGCAGCAGCAGCTTGGGTGACAGATATGCAGTTGTGGGATGGACTTTTGGGCTTAGTTTGAATTCACAAATAGGTTGAGTTCAGAACTTCACTGTTTCATACATCTCGAAAAAATATAACAAAGTGTAGAGTTCAAAATCAGGCTCCAGAATATCAGGCAGATTTAGGATGGGTGTAGGGAAGGAAATGGGGAAAGAGGAGCATGGAAGGAAGCATGAGGAAGCCTGGCATGAACAGAGAAGAGTGTAAGCCACAGAGCTGCTGCTATGCTGTAGGAGCAGGCCTGAATCCCTCTTCAGTGAATATGCCTTGAAGAAGATGAATGTGTCTGTGAGTCTGCCAAGGGGCAGAAAATAGCACAAACCCCCTCCTGAGAGGTAAAGCAGGTGTGTAAAAGAGGCAGCAGCAGCAAATCCATACCTCTGAGAGAGCAGGAGAGTGGCCACAAACTTCCAGGGAGAAGGTCTGACCTGAGGGTGTCTAGTGGGATGCAGGAGAGGAATGCACATCATCTGTGACTTGAGTTAAGCCTACACAGAGAAAGGTCCATGTCTATTCCAGCCTTTTAGAGCTATCTCAGCATTGGAAAGGAGAAACAAGGTCTCTGATGGCACAGGAACTTTTTTTGGTGAGGAATACCTTATAGTAAACTCTTGTCATGAGTCCCAGTATCTTCCTGTATAGAACTTTAAAGCCCAAGGGCAGCTTTGTACTCTTCACTAATTAAAAGAGAAGGAAGAGGAAGAACTATGACAGTTTTCTCCTTTAGAATTTATTTATATGGCTGGGAAAAAAGTGGAAGATTATTTCTGATCCAAGAGTATTTTCTCTTGGTTTCCATTTCAGTTTGTGATGGCAATTTTTCACTGGCTACGTTTGAGCCTCTGTTTGGCCTTTACTTATTTTAAAAGACAAAAATTGAGTCTTGTAATTTTTATTACCTCTAGAGGAACTACATTAAGGCTGTGGAGCTGTACTGTCTTGTGAAAAACTTAATAAAGTTCTTGTGGCACAATTTTTCATAATCAAAGCTGGAAACAGTCATCTTGAATTTCAAATTTCAGAATTAACTTGCAGAATTCATAATTAGGAAGATAGAAGGCAAGTGTTCTTTTGCTTTCAGCCTATGAAACTTTGATCCATTATGGAAATATATGGAGCCCTACAATACCTGCTGCATCTGCTCTTAGAGTGATACCCTCTTGCTCTCTCTTCTGAGTAAGTGAATACCATTACCACTGTGTTAGCCAAGTGCTCAGGAAATATTGCTGCTAAGTATAAGGAACACTATACTCATGTACAAAGACATGTGAGCTGTGTGTTGAGATTATTTAGTTACACTGAATTTCCATGGTGACCAACAACTGTACTTTGAGACAGCCACACGAGTCTGGTGAGCATTATCAGTATTGTCTGTGCAACAAATGGAAACCCAGAACGTGAATACTGTTTCCTGAGGTATGTAAATTGCAGCAGGCATGATATGAATAATACATCCCGTGCACATTAGCACAGGTTTTCAAATGCAAAAGAGATTCTATATACACAGTTAAAATGGGCTTCTCTGAATGTTATATCAGCAGAAAATCTCATTTAGGCTGTGGAAAGAAAATGTGGAACCATCAATATGACTTAACTCAAATGTAGCAATCTGAAAGTCCCAAAAGAAGAAAAACCCCATTTCAGATATCTGAAAAAAGTTCTTTATTTGGGACATCATCCTGAGAATCGTGTTCTCTGAGGTTTTTCATGCTTTTACATCTACCAGAGTAAGGCCCCCATGCAGGCAGAGAGACCCCTATTATAGCAATTGCTAATAGTGTGGCTGCAGAAAGCATACGTCAGTGTAATAGAGCAATCGTTCCTCCTTCTTCTTCTGTTTTCTCATTTATTTGTTCTTTTGGTTCACATTTGTCCTAATAAAGATGCATATGTTTATGTAAAATGAGAAAAAAAATATTCCTTCCTACTATACATTTTCGAACCTAGGAAAAAATAAGAATGTTATAAGTAATTTATTTTAGATGGAAAAGGGATAAATTGCAAGAGATCTTCCCATCCTGGAAAAGAAGAGAAAAGAAACAATATATGGCAGGTGCTGGTGGAACTTATTGTTCATTGGAGGGCTTTCAAATGACAAGTGAGGGTGTGCAGTGGGTTTGGGGATAGATGAGGAACAGAGGGAAGGATCAGAATGGCAGGAGAATGCAGCAGAAGGAATCAGTGAGAGACTGTGAAAACTGTGTTTAAATTTATGTTTTTTGTCTCTCTATGTTTAAACCTATAGGTCTTCAGCCAGTATATTGGGAAACTATTTTGACTGTTTCTGGCAATTCCCACCTGCCCCCACCCCCTTTTAATTTTTCACATTTTATCTAATTTCTGCTACTTGTAGAGTTGTGTTACAGCTCTTTCTTCTTGGGCTCAGCCCACCCCCTCCCATGCTCAGATTGAGCCTTGTAATTCATGCAATAACCTGCAGGATTAGCAGACAACTCTGTTGGACATGGAGATCATTTGACCACTGCTGCCTGTTTCCCAGAGGTTTGTCTCTCACCATCTCTGTCATCAGAGCCAAAGAGTTTCATCAGGGCTCATATTCAGGATCCAGTTCTTGAGCAGGTGGAGGGGACAGAGAGAACAGCTCTCACAATTCCTCACCATCCTTTTGTTAACTGTTCACAGAATCGTGGGCTCCCTTAAATTAGAAGGGACCCAGAAGGATCATCCAGACCAACTCCTTGCCCTACACAAGGATTTAAACTCAGTTTTAACTGAGTTTTGTAACCCCTGATCCCTATGTCAAAAATGTCATTCTGACAACATTTAAAACTTCCTCCAGTTCTAAAATTCCTGTGTACACACTCCTGCTGCTTTGAAATGCAATCCATCATCACTGGTTCTGCTATGTGAAGCCATTTTTTTAAAAATCATGTTAAGGGAACCATCATCTCTTGTTGCTAGTTCATCAATAATACTGTCTAAGACAGGCTTACATCTGACTGCTTCTTAGGTCAGAGGCAGGATCTGACTTTGCAGTAGGATGAGAAATCTTGTACTAAGGGCTAGGGACAGAGTCCCTAAGAAAACTGAGTGTCCATGGCTTCATTCTGGAAGGAAATATTCAAAGAAGAACAAGGCAGAACTGGAGTGACAGGAATGTGAGAAGAGAGCTGAGATTAGCAGCTCCCAGAGAAGAATGGGAAGGTGGAGCCCAGCAGTGACACAAGAGAGGCTGTCAGGAAACACTGAGTTAATTTATGTTCAAATGCTACATGGAGCTGGCATGTGAAATGTACAGGAGGCTGTGAACACCAGATAGAAGAGTTGAAAGAGCAGATGAATGGAACCTGTTTCTTGGTGCACAACTGCAGTCAGCTGCATTCATTTGCCAAAGCAATATTTTAAAGACTAAAAATGCTTTATGGAATTATTAATGAAATAGTTGTTTCAGTTCTGACATACTGCTCCTGCAGAGATCATAGAACTCTTCTGCCTTTGCTTTAGTTCTTGATATCTTCTCCCCAAATACACCTCTGCGTGTTATATTGCAATTTAAATGATTTTAATTATATAAATCAAGAGTAAATTATCATTATAAGCAAAGAAATTTTAATATATTTATAGGAAGGTCCAGGGTTATGTTCTCTTTAAAGTAAAAATATTATCTCTTACCTTTTAGGGAAAAAGTTATTAGCAATCACAAATTTGTAAGCCAGCTCTGCTATTCTAAAGGTAACTATTTTTTCTGGTTGGTATATAGCTGCAAGGGTAGAATCTTAAGGCATGATGATAGTCTCTCAGATTTAAGTTTTGTAGATTTGCTCAGTCTAGGCATAAGGCACCTGGTTGTTCTTCAGCAATTTTAAAGCATGTCAATACAGGAATAAATTTCCAAAGGCAACAAACCATCAGGAAAGACACTGTGACTCTGTGCAATCATGCAAATCCAACACAAGCAAAAGAAGAAAAGGCAGAGGTTTGAATCTGATTGAATCCTCCCAATTACTGATATTTTAAATCTGACACTTTCATGTGGCAAATAATTCTTTGGGGGAAGGGGAGGGGGGACAACAGCAGAAAATAATTCTCCTCCTAAAGATAATTTCTGCAATAGTTTAGAAATTTATATTACTGGTTACATGTATGAAGGTTAAATGAGTACTGGATTTGAGGACTCTGCCTTCTACAATTAGAATGAGGATGTACTAATTTCAAAAGTACAAGGTTTATATAAATTTTCCCATAATTTTAATATCTTGAACAAGTTAAAAACACAGAAACCAACATTGAAATTGTAAAGAAGCCACATGAGAAATCTTCTAGCCAAGAAACATATAAGTAGAGTCAATCCACATATAGAAATTCCTGAAAATTTAATAATAATCCTAAATAAACCACTTGCATGCATAATTTTATTATTCTAAAAGGTATTATTCATACTTTATTTCATGTAAAAATGCCACTCCACATTCTGATTTTAAAGCTGTCCCAAAATTTAAGGTCATCACAATGTTCAGATCATGTCTGCCAAAAATAGGGCATTTTTATCTCTGCAGCATGAGGTGTGAAAATGATTGTGAAGGGTGTATATGGGTCGAGAGCAGCCTCCTATTGTCGTAGCAAAGCCAGAATCTTTCCATACAGGGGTTTGGTTAATGAGATTTTAGAAGCAATTTAAAACTGCAGACTAAAGGAATGATCTAAATGTAGTTTGTGGAATTGATTTCACTGCAACAAGATTAGATTTAGATGTGGTGCATGCTCCTTTCTTCTTTTGGTACAGCAGTAATATATGTATTCTTCTTTACATTTTTACTTGAAAAATAAAATTAAAGGATGTTTCTACATTTATTTTTATGGTTTCACTGATTTTTTACTGAAAAAACCCAGACAAGGATCTGTAATTATTAGAGCTTATGTATATTTACAAAGTGTGTTTTTTCCAACAGCTTACTTCATCATAAAATATAGAAAGTAAAATATAAAAATTAATAAGGTCTGTTCACAGTTTCTTGTAAAACCAATAACTCCAGGCAATGATGTCAACTCTTCAGATACATTCAGTCTCTATGAAAAAACAAAGATTATCTCATTGCCCTTCCCTTCCTAAGTAACTCTTAGGAGAAGTATGTGCTACAATATAGATTCCAGCACAGAATTTGGCTTGTGACTATGGTGCTAGGCCAGACATTTCCTTGTTGTAACCAACATCCAGGAAGAGGTGAACTCCTGAGCCCAGATGCTGAGAGGCCAGCCAGGGATGGATATTGCTGCCAATGAGGCTTGGGATGGGTGAGCTGCTGTCCCAACCTTTGCACACCTTGTGTAGAGCATTTCACCTGTGGTGAGCTCACCATAACTCTGAAAAATTATTTTCATCATCTTCTTTTACCTTCCAAATCCTCTCTCTTCCCACCATACCTCAAGGGAAAATAAATTAGACTTCTAGTTTTATTTTCACACTAACTAGTTTTGTTTCCCCATAAAGTGGGTACTCACTCTACAAGCTTTAGTCTGTTTTTATGCTTTTAATTACAAGTGCCAAATTGAGTTTGGGGTGTCAGTTAAGTGGTCAATGCCTGCATAAACAATGAAGAGATCTAAGCTGAGCAAAGAAGTTTTTTCTCACCTGTACAATTTGTAACCATACCTGTGGCCTTGCTACCAAAGAAACCCCAAACATTTAAATGAAGCCAAGGAGTCTAGACAACTCCTCCAGCCTTACTGAGCCCCTGGAAGCCACATCTGAATTAAAAAAAAAAAAAAAAAAGAGTACAAACCACCTTTGAGTTGAAAACTGCTTGAAACTGCGAGACTGCAAAGGGGAAGTAGCAAATTGTGCTTCTATTCTCTCCCAGAAATCTGCATGTATATTGTTGGAAACAGAGCCAGCTGTGACCTCAGGTCTGATCCAGGGCAGATCTTCTGCATGACCCAGTACTATCAGCATTCTCTCACTGGAGATTTGCTGAAGCTGCAGAGAGAAAAAAATATATAAATAAATAAACCATATGAATTCTGCTTATCCTTGGATTTTCACTGTTTCAATGTGGCTAAAGTGTCATGAAATCCTACAGTTCTCCATGGGTCTAGAGATTTCTCCAGTCACCATCTGGAGTAGTTCCCTCAGAAGTGCTGTAATTGACTTCAGCTCCCCAGACAAGTACATGTTAATCCTGTTCTGCCCAAAACCTCAATTATAATCCAGAATGTTTGATTACATCTTTCAGCTTTACTTGTTAGTGCTGTGGAAGGCTTGTGTTCTGCCTTGTTAGAGGAACAGTGATCTCATGAAATGGTTTAAGATCTTATTATTTGTAGCATTTGTTTACCATCAGTATAAACCTAAAACTATTTGTGTAACTGTACCTGAAAATAAGGGATATTAGAATCTTTTTTATATGCAATTTAATGTGATGAAAAGACTTAAGGACTCAGGGAAATGAAATTTTCATCAACCAGTCAAAATAATTGTTTGACTTTTCCTTATTTTACATTCAAAGCACAAAGTATCAGTGGCTTAGGGATAGGGGAGAATTGATACTTTCAGTAACAAAAACAACACATGAAAAAGAGGAAGCTCTTAAGTACCTTGAAGCTGGAAAATACATGGGTTGGGCTCTGTTCTGCTTTACCTTCAAAGAATTAAAAGCAAGTCCTTTCCTGCAATTATGAGACTGGAATTGAAAATGCACGTGTGTCACAAGCCCTGCTGTTATGTTCTACAGCCCAGCAGAGTGCTTTGAAGGAAGCTTAGTCTGCTCCTGCCTCTGAAGTACAGAGTTCCTTGAATAGATACTTCTCTTGAACAAAACATCCCCATGAATTAATACCAGTTACACTCTGTAAGCCAGCTTAGAAAGAGCTTTCAGGGCATTTCCTCAAAAGGACCTCAGTGTGAGCTGTCATGATAAGCTCCAGTCCTCTGGGATCTTGCTCTTCCTTTAAGAATACTAAAAACTGAGCCACCTTATTGTCATTTCAGGTTTTATAGGCAAGCAAGCTGGCAGACATGATTAACTTTGGGATGCATTTCCTCTCCCCCAGATATCCAGCTTGCCAATGGAAATGGGTGTTTGAGGACCAATAACCTGGCAAGTCCTCACTGCCTGATCTGTTGGGAGTAAGAAAATGGCAAATACTGTGTGAGGCAGGTTCTCAGCCCACACCTGAGAAAAAGGAAGAAAAAGGGCTGATTTTTTGTTTTGTTTTTTGTTTATTCCTTAAATCCTTGTAACTGCTGCGATGGCTTAATTCTTCCAGTACTGGATGCTGTGTTTTATTAATGCATTATTAGAACATTAAGAGGCACATTCAGAGAGACTCTCTGCAGCCTACAACTGCCTACAGGCAGCAGAGAGGGAGATTACTGCAGGGGGCTGGATTCAACATTCCTAAAGTTAGTCTCTTGCTCCACATCATCCTGTGGAGAAGCCTTCATTACTTTAGGCCTTAAAGGGAATACAGCAGACTTTCTTCCCAAGGCTAATGTTAACCTTTATGAATATCTTTCTTTGCTTCCCCAGAGAGACATCATTTTAGATCACTGTTTTCAAGGGAAGCTGATTTCCTTTGTGAATGCAATGAATGAAACAACAGAGCACCTTTCTGCAGGGTTGTGGTTTTTTGGGTTTTTTTCCATACAGGGTAAATATTTCCTTCCAAGCTGTAGATTTGTCAGTCAGATTTTAGTCTGAAGAAAATATTACAACCAAGATAGCAACCCTGAACATAAATAAGATTTATAATGGAAATAACAGTCCTCACTCTAAGGTTATGATCACATACCTAGATAAAAAGGTTCAGCCCTCTTGTTGTATAATCTACTACTGGTCCTGTTATATGACCTAATTAAAACCCTACCTCAAGGATGTCCTTGTCATGCCTGCCAAAATATTAGGGTAATTTAGGAGTTCCCCAAGGAGGGACCTGTGAAACTGCAGACTGCAATTAAATGCCAGCTTTCAGCCAACAAGAGGGCTCACTTAGAAGTTGTGAGAAGTTGTTTTTCACAGTGCAGTGTAGGAATTACTCCTTTTTCCATCATGGAAATCAGCTCATATACTCTGTCAAGGTTTAACCCCATCCAGCAGCTAAGTCCCACAGAGCCACTCATTCACTGTCCCCTGATAGGATGGGTGAGAGAATTGGAAGGGTGAATGAGATAAATTTAACAAGTAAAATGAAGGTCCTGTGTGCCAGCAAAGAAAAACAGGCAGTTCATTCCCCACTTCCCATGGGCAGGCAGGTGTTCAGCCACCCCAAGGAGAGCAGGGCTCTGCCCCCTGTGAAGGTGACTTGGGAAGGCAAATACCAGTGCTCCAAACATCTCCTCTTCCATCTTCTTCCCCCAGCTCTCTATGCTAAGGCATATGGTGTGGACTGTCCCTTTGGTCAGCCAGGTTCTGTTGTCCCAGCTGTGTCCCCTCCCAGCTCCTTGACCATCCTTCCAGGGCTGCTCAGCAGTAACAGAAACATCCCTGTGTTATCAGTGCTGCTTCCAGCCCCATACAGACTGCCATGAAGAAAATCAGCCCAAGCCAGCCCATGCTCCTTCAAAAATGTTTGTTAGCAACTGGTTTATATAATGAATTTTGCCGCAGAGTCTGTAATGACTGGAATCCCCTGGGCTCACACTTTGCAGAATGAAACAGGAGCTGGTTTCTGCTCATGGTATCTCTGTGCCAGTGAACTGAGACAGGGCCTAGTGGGCAAAGATGACTGGAGTCCTGGGGATGCATCAGAAGTGCAAATGAAGGAGTCAGGGATGGAGTGAGGCAGCAAAGGAGGAGAGGAGGACAGAGAGAACCAGAGGAGGGTGGGGACTGAAGCAGGAAAAGAGTGACAGTATCCTCAACTCATGCAAGTTAAATGCCATATAAATTCCATAATGACACAAACCACCCACTGCTTCACTGAAGCACCCAAAGTGCTCTGTTTTCCTCAGGTAATCCTCTGAGAAAGCAGCAGAAGCAATGCGTAAATACAAACTTCAGTATGTAATTACTGGTTTAAAATTTGTCAGACACACATTTCTGTGCTGCCAATAACTTCATTTTGTGCTCAAAACTAATGTTATTGGTTAGCCAGTAAAGGCTGTTACCTCACAAATCAAATAAATAATAAATCAGAGGGTACCAGGAGATATGGAGGTCCATGGCCCCGTGCTAATCAGCTGTGTGCACGCAGTGGCTCAGATGAATACCTGGAAACTGGCCAGCTGTCAACTCTATAATCACTGAAACATCAGGGATGGTGATTTGTGAGTGGGCCCCTAACCCTTTAGTGAGAAAGTCAAATTATAATTGCATGCATTCTACAAGAAATGACTGTACTGAGCAGCTGAAGAGCCTCCCACTTTCTGAAATACATTTGCAGGAGGTATTTATTGACTCACCTTCAATCCCAATTGAGTGCAGAAATCTGAAGTTTGAAGCAAAGCAGTTAATACAAATGATCAGTGGTGAATATTCTGGCTTGTTTTAAAATGCACTCATTTTTCTCCCTTCAGAAAATCTGGAGAGGAGGTAAAAACAAGTTTGTTGTGGGTAACCAGTGGATTGCATGGCGTCCTCCGTGCTGAATACAGAAAAGGTCAGACTACAGCAAGGAGTTCTAGGGGAAAGAATTTCAGATTTCCCAGAGCTCAGTTGCTGCTTCTTTTTGCCAAATCAGTTTCACACTCCCCCAGCATTCTTTCAGGGAAGAGTAATGTAAAAATTAGGGTGGCAAAAGCAGCTATACCCTCACTTCAGGACAAAAGGATCTAACGGTTTGGCTTCCAATTCTTCAAGAGATACCATGGGAGTTTTAAATTGTTCAGCTGCTGCATCCTCAAAAGGTGACTGAGTCAATAATTCTGGAAACTTTTTTGCATATTTACTCTAGTAACAATATTGAAGTGCAAAATAGTGGTCAAGAAACCTTATCTGTGCAAATTGTGGCATCAAATCCCCATCTAGGCTGCTGCCAGCTAACCCCTGGGACTGCAGCCTGCTTGGTTTCAGTGTGGGTTTTGTTCTTTATTATTTTGATGTGGCATTGCTAATGAGTTGTGAAATTTCTTGTGCTGAGCATTCAGTGCCTTGAGCACATTCCTGTGTTTGGCAGTTGTGGGAGAGGGTTACGGCAGAGCTGCATTTTGCCATCTGGATGGTTTCCTTTCCAGAGGCCCTGCAGGGACAGGGAGATTGTAAATCTTTACTTGGCATTTTCAAAGGGTTAACAAAGGAATTAAAAAGCTCCATTAGCATGGGAGAAGGATGACAGCCAGACACTGTGCTTGCACACGCTGGAGTTTGAGACAATTTTGGCGCTTGGAGTTGAGAGGCTGAGGACAAGTAAAATGTAGCATGTAAAGACAGTTACCTTAATGAGTACATGGACAATGCTGAAGGATTGGAGCACAGTACAAGATTCTTGATGAAGCCATCTGGACACAGGGGCAGAGAGGACAGATCAGGAGGAAGGAACCAGTTTATAACCCAGTGCAGCAGTATTATATAGTTGCTAAAAATGAATTTTGCAGATCTGTTCAGTTTTTGAGTTTGAATCCCATTATATAGTTTTTGAGGTGATAGATATTCATTGAAATCCCAATCTTATTTTGGATACTTATAATTCCATGCTCAAGAGCCAGAGAAATTCAAACCATTACTGTGCACACAAACAACATTAAAAGAATGTTATTAAGCTTGTGGAGATGAATAATGTTCTTTAATGTATTTCTGTGCATGTGTGCAATTTACTTGGTGTTTTGTTTCTCGAAACTATTTTCATCTCAGGGATTCATATTGATATTTGCATAGGTCAGCAGCAGACTGGGAATCATTAAAGCAGCAGAATGTGTCACTTTAAGCTAATGAAGTAGTTACCACTGCCAGCAGCAGTATTGGTGTGAGCCCACAATAGCTTTGCCAGTGCTTTTCATAAGCATTTATTTGACAGCAAAGAAAAGGTGATGAGGCTTGGGACTCTGAACTTCTGTTTCTGTCTCAACAAGGGGTAATATATTCCAAGGGACAGCAATTTCTCTCATTGCTCCTTTCCCAACCCACACTTTCTAAGCTGTTGTGGTTGATTTTTCCCAGGTCTTAGTCCTGAACTATCTCCTTGGTAGTCCATACATGTGGGATTCATCTCACTCAGTGACATTATATTGGGCTTTTGTGGCCAGGTTTTGGTTGTTTGTTTGTTTGTTTTCAGTGGGGTGGTTATGAGATGCAGGGCAAATGTCTGTGACTTACTTGCTTTTCTAAGAACCTTTTATAATCAAGTATAAGACAATACATGTTTAACCTCTTTAAAACATCTATTTTAGACTGAGAAGTGTTGTGCTTTTTTATTGTCTTAAAGGACCTACATGATTTAATTGAAATAACTACCAGCTACCCCAATTCCAGAACAAGTGTCCTTCTTCTTCTGTCTTTTCCTACTGCATCCTGTCCAAGCAGCTGTTCCTCAAAGTTCTCCTTGATTCAATTTCTGATTGGTGATAGCCTCAGGTTCAACAAAATCATTTGATTGGTACCTGAACTTCTTCCTCTTCTTGCCTTTCTCTCTCTGCCCTCATGTGGTTTTCTTTGCACAAGGATGGTAAAGACCCTTGAGGAGGAGTAGCCCTATGAGGAGGGGCTGGGGGCACTTGGTCTGTCCAGCCTGGAGGAGTGTNCTGATGGGAGGCCTCACTGCAGTTACAGCTTCCTCCTGAGGGGCAGAGCAGGGGCAGGCACTGAGCTCTGCTCTGTGGTGACAGTGACAGGACCTGAGGGAGTGGCCTGAGCCTGTGTCAGGGGAGGTTTAGGCTGGATATTAGAAAAAGGTTCATCCCCCAGAGGGTGTTTGGGCACTGAACGGGCTCCCCAGGGCAGGGCTCACAGCACTGCATAACACACCTTGACTTTGCCTACACTGCTAAATAAAAGAGGAACAGGGACTGATTTCTGGCTCCCAAGGTCCAAGTAGCTTGAGCTGGTTTGTGGCTACAAGACCAGATCCCACCAGAGCAAATAGTTTGAGTCTTTGACCTGTCCTGAGGCCCCACATCTAGTGATATTCATGTGGTGCTAAAATAAAGGAATTATTTTGTGTGGCTCTTTGCACACCAAAGGCTTGCAAGGAATTGGGCTCCAGTGCAGCTCTTTGGAGAGCTCTCTTTATGACATGTAAAGGAGGGTATGAATTGCATGCTGTAGGGCATGACAAAAGGATATATAGGGGTATTTAAGGACACAAAACCTGGAGACATGATAAAAGACTTTCTTAGGTGAACAAGACCAAACAGTGTAATCATCTGCTCAACAGTCAGTACCTTTTTGTACCAGTTCTGGGAATGGATAGTCTATCAGATTTTATATCGTGTTTTGGGTGGTCAGTTTGGAGGATTGGAATGCAGTACTCAGCCTTCCTCCTCATTCTGTAATTTAGAAACATAGACATAGCCACAGAAATCTCAAATTCTTTCTAAATGTGCTAGCTCAAGCATAAGAAACTGTGTAGTTATTTAAACATAGAACTGGGACCTCACTAATTTGTTCTACTACTTGAATCAACATTTGCTTTCCAATCATGGAGTAGCAAAGCTATAGAGGTCTCCATTGGTCATGTATGGGGAGCTATTTTTATATAGTTACATCTATATTAATATTTGTATTAAAATTTTCAATCTAGGCATATACAAGATGCACAAAACAGCACAAGCCATCCTCTGCCAAGTGTGAAAACTAAAAGCATAGGAACACTAGATCTTCTTAAAAGTCAGAATTTTTGGAAAAAAATTTAAATCCAGAAGAAAAAAAGAAAATAGAAAATAGAAAAAGGAAAAAAGAAAAAAGAAAAAAAAGAAAAAATAAAAAAAGAAAAAAGAAGCAACATTTTTCTGCAGCTTCAATTAAAAGAAGAATTAAAATAAGACAGCTTGGAAAGTGGCTCTGCTGGGCTAATCCCTGCCCACTGCTCTCCAGCACTGCCCAGGATTCCTAGAGCAGCAAGTGCCTTTGGCAGAAGACAGTAACTCAGTGTTCAGTAGGTGAGCACAGTACTCATAAACTTTAATCTGTACCAGGTGTCTGGGGAAAAAATACAGAACTCTTCCTAAGTCAAAAAAAACTTTGGTTATTTTCCCAAAGAAGGAAAACTCCGGAGTGCTGGTACATTGGAACCAAACTGTGATCCAGTTCCCTAAATTGAGCCCAGTAGCCTCTAATTGTCTCAGTTCAGTCAGACCCAGTTCTGAAATGTCATTGCTTGGAACACTGGAATTATGTATCTGCCCTCTAGTAGTTGCCAGTGCTTTGAAATGCAGAAGCTTTTTAAGCAAAAAAGAATGAAAGAGGAAAATTTTGCTTGAAAACTCTCTCAATATTTTTCCTGAGTTTCAAGCAAAAGTGCAAAAAAAAAAGTCTTCTCTATGGTCCCAAGGATTATTGTTTAGTCAGAATTGTTTTGTTTTTTTAAATTTTTTTTAGAGCTTTTGAAATTTATGTTTTAAAGTTTAGCACATTGCATTAATAAATCAGAACCCTGTGAAAGCAAATTATGAAGCATAGTTATACATCAAAAAGATAAATCAGAATTTAATGGCCAGGATAGAAGATATTTTCTAATCAGTCAACTAGAGAACTAATTAATGCTATAATTTGTAAACCAACCAAAGAAATATATCCATGTTCTTAGTGGGAATGCATAAATCTGACGACAAAGTTAACACTTATAATTTGGATCATTTTGTCTAATGTTTATAAATCAGTCTGTTAAATAAGATTGGAGTAAGATCTATAAATTAACACACTAAATTAAAAGTGTGTGGTTTCTGGTGATAAATAAGGATTTACAAGGGTTGGGGGTAACCAAACAAACAACAAATTTACATCCCTCGATTAGATGATAGTTAACCATTATAAATCAAAGCTGTAAATAATGTTTATCTCCTCAGATGTTCATGTTTCAGAAAGCCCATCCTAAAGCAACAGAGAAAAGCATTGAATTTAAATTCAGTCTCCTCTTTAGCATACAAATAGACTACATATTAAAGACTGAGAGAAGCATGAGTGGATTCTGCTATTTAAATGGCCACAATACCAGCTTTTGTTCTGCTTTCCCTGCAAGCTTTGCAGCAAGAGATGTACTTGTACTGCTATATGACTTGCTCCAAGACTGTGGTATGTACTATTAAGCATATCTGCAAGTAGGAGAATGTTTTTCTACAAAAAATGAACATGACCTGACAAGACAGAAGAGTATCAGACTTTCCTCTGTGGATTTTCATCCCCCCCTCCCCTGCTCTGAGTGTCTGGGCAAACAATGGAAAGCTGAATACTTCTCATGCCAGAAGGCAGCAGGTTACTAAAATATCCATGACATATTTATGCAAGAAACATGCTGTAGAACATATGGGCCTTGGGAGCCTTTCCCACCTTCTGTCTCTGTGTATTTTTTTCAGCTGTGAGAAGGCCTGATGAAGAGATTCATTTAATTGGGAAAATGAATTTTCGGCCAGAATGAGAAAGCCAAGCAATCAAAACAGGTGACTGTGGACATGAGCCTGAATTTCAAAGCACTTTAGTAGTTCTAGTAAAACAAATTTTGCAAACTCCAGGTCAAATGCTGAAACATAATCCTGGTTTAACAGGTGGAGAAACCTCAGCCTTAAGAAGGCTGAAAACAAATCATTCAGCAGGAGCCACCAATTTTGAGTGCTTGACTGGACAAATACATGCAGAGCTCCAAGCTGAAAACAGGAACATAACAGCAACATAAATCAGTGGTTTCTTTTGAAAATGAGGTCATGGATTGAGGAAGGCTGGAAAAGCAGCTGTGTCAGCACTAGAGCTCACTCACTTCTGTCTTGCTGCTGAAACCATACTCTTTTGTGAAGACCTTGGCTCAAAACCTCTCCTTAGCATGAGAGCTTTAAGACTGTAAAGAATCACAGAATGGGTCAGGTTGGAAGGGACCATGGGGGTCATCTGGTCCCACCTCCCTGCTAAGGTGGGATTACTCTAGAACAAATTGCACAGGATTGTGTCCAGACAGTTCTGGAATTTCTCCAGTGAGGGAGGCTCCACACCCTCTCTGGACAATCAGTCTCAGTGCTCAGTCACTGCACAGTGAAGAAATTCTTCCTCATGTTCAGGTGGAACTCCCTGGCCATCAGTTCCTGCCCGTTCCTGCTGTCCCATTGCTGGGCCCAGGGAGCAGAGCCTGGTCCATCCCTGAGCCCTCCCTGCAGACACTGACACACAGGGATGGGGGCCCCTCTCAGGGTCTCTTCTCGAGGCTGAACACGCCCAGCTCCCTCAGCCTTTCCTCACTGAGATGCTTCAGTCCCTCCATCACCTTTGTCACCCTCCACTGGCCCCTCTCCAGGAGCTCTGTGTCTCTCCTGTCCTGAGGAGTCCAGAACTGGACACAGCACTCCAGATTTGGCCTTACCAGGGCTGAGTGGAGGCACAGGATCCCCTCCTTCTGCCTGCTGGCAGTGCTCATCTTCATGAACCTCAGGGCTCCACTGACCCTCCTGGCCACAAATGGCACTGCTGGGCATCTTGTTACCCCCCAGACCATCACGTCCTTCTCCCCAGAGCTACTTTCCAGCAGCCTATTCTGGTGCATGAGGTTACTCTTCCCCAGCTGCAGAACCCTGCAGCATTTGCCTTCAATGTCTTTCAGACAGTTCTTCTCTGCCCAAGTTTCCAACCCACCAATGTCTTCCTGAAGAGCTGCACAACTCTTTGGTGTATCAGCCACTCCCCTCCCAGCTCTGCGTTCTTTTGTCATGCTTGAGCATTTCCTCAACACCTTGCCCTCCAATTTATGGATTTAATTTAGTAATAAAGGAAAAAAGAATCTTAGACTATGATAAGCTATTTACCAATAGAATATGAATGCTTTTATTGTGTGGTTATGTAATTTATTATGGAAGTGATTAATACATCCAATATGCATTTCCTCCTAATGAGTGCTTCGTAATTGATTCATAACACTATATCACAGTGTTTTCCTGCAAAATGCACGAGAAACAGTGGGGAAATCGACGATTGCAACTGAGCTCTGTAACATGTAATCACTTAGAACTGCTTTGCCTTCCACTTAGGCAATAAGCAAACTCTATATTGTGTCATAAGTCATGCCTGCTGTGTTGCTAGGCACTGTACTAATGACTATGCTTAACATACGTGTAAATTATTACAGCCTTACTCAGATCCTGTGGTGCCTCATTGCAATTTCTCATTTTTAAGTACAAGTGGAGAAAATACAAATTAAAGGAATTTTTTTACAGAAAAACATGGCCTTTGGTTAAAAACACCCCATGAAACAGCAAAAAAACCCGCCCAAACGTAAAGTGCTGCCACTTTCTATAATTTATGTAAAACACACATAATTCAATAGAATAATAATTCAAGTACCTACTAGCAGGATTTGGTAACAGCTGTCAGGTTGGGACTCCACTGTACTAGACACAACTAATGCATATAAGCTCTTATAGTCCCTACCCTAATATATTAGGAAAAATTTCTACATGGAAAGTGTGATCTGAGGCATTGGAACAGGTGCCCAAGGAAGTGGATCTTGGGTTTATGGCACACGTGGTGGTGTCTGGGTTAATGGCTGGACTTGATTTCAGAGGTCTTTTCCAACCTTAATGATTTTATAATTCTCCATCGTCAGCCAAGACACAATCCTAAGACAAAGCAAAATTAACCTCCTGTGATATCCTACCCTTAAGGGGAAAGGGTTCATAAATGTTTGTGGTTAAAAGAAAAACCAAAGTCAGAGGATCTACAACAACTCACAAAGTTTTAGTAGTAAATTATACACTTGGCATGGAAATTGGTATGTTAGTCCCTGAACTACTATAGAGGGGAATGGCAGCAGGTTTTGGATAAAGGGGAAAGATGAAGATAGAAGGAAAAAAAAAAAAAGAGAGAGAGAAAAAGACATCACCAGTCCTTGTTCCAATGTTGGTGTACCCAGGTCCTGGGGTGCACAGCCAGGG